>UESW01005105.1:99110-429480 GCA_900491605.1 Calamus simplicifolius | reverse complement strand
AAGATCGGTCGTGGCCGATCGGGATCAGGGCTTGGATCGATCACAACCGTCGGATCATCGCCGATCGGATTGATCGCCGGTCCGAGATCGGTCATGGTGGATCAGGATCAGGGCTTGGATCGATGGCAACCATCGGATCGTCGCCGATCGGTCCGATCGCCACGGTCCTAGATCGGTCGTGGCCGATCGGGATCAGGGCTTGGATCGATCGCAACCGTCGGATTGCCAACGATCTTGGACCGATCGCAATGGTCCGGGATCGGTCGTGGCCGATCGGGATTGGGGCTTGGATCGATCGCAATCGTCGGATCGTCGTCGATTGGATTGATCACCATGGTCCGAGATTGGTCGTGGCGGATCAGGATCAGGGCTTGGAGCGATGGCAACCATCGGATCGACGCCGATCGGTCCGATCGCCACGGTCCTAGATCGGTCGTGGATGATCGGGATCAGTGCTTGGATCGATTGCAACCGTCGGATCGCCAGCGATCTTGGACCGATCGCCACGGTCTGAGATCGGTCATGGCCGATCGGGATCACGGCTTGGATCGATCGCAACCGTCGGATCCTATCGGATCAATCGCGACGGTCCAAGATCGTTGATCGCCAACCGGGATGATCAGGGCTTCGATCGATGGCAACGTCGATCGACGCCGATCGATGCGATTGACACGGTCCGAGATCGGTCATGGACGATCGGGATCAGGGCTTGGATCGATCGCAATCGTCGGATCATTGCCGATCGGACCGATCGCCACGGTCCGAGATCAGTCGTGGCCGATCGGGATCAGGGCTTGGATCGATTGCAACCGTCGGATCGCCAGCGATCTTGACCGATCGCAATGGTCCGGATCGGTCGTGGCCGATCGGGATCAGGGCTTGGATCGATCGCAACCGTCGGATCGTCGCCGATCGGACCGATCGCCACGGTCCGAGATCAGTCGTGGCCGATCAGGATCAGGGCTTGGATCGATCGCAACTGTCGGTTCGTCAGCGATCTCGGACCGATCGCAACGGTCCGGGATCGGTCGTGGCCTATCGGGATCATGGCTTCGATCGATCGCAACCGTCGGATCGTCGCCGATCTCGGACTGATTGCAACGGTCCGAGATAGGTCGTGGCCGATCGGGATCACGGCTTGGATCGATCGCAACCGTCGGATCGTCAGCCGATCTCGGACCGATCGCATCGGTCTGGGATCGGTCATGGCCGATCGGGATCAGGGCTTGGATCGATCGCAACCGTCGAATCGTCGCGATCTTGGACCGATCGCAACGGTCCAAGATCGGTCGTGGCTGATCGGGATCAGTGCTTGGATCGATCGCAACCGTCGGATCGTTGCCAATCAGACCGATTTCCATGGTCCGAGATCGTTGATTGCCGACTGGGATCGATCAGGGCTTTGATCGATGGCAACCGTCGGATTGACGCCGATCGATGAGATCGCCATGGTCTGAGATCGGTCATGGACGATCGGGATCAGGCTTGGATCGATCGCAACCGTCAGAACCGTGCCGATCGAACCGATCGCCACGGTCCGAGATCAGTCATGGCCGATCGGGATCAGGGCTTGGATTGATCGCAACCGTCGGTTCGTCAGCGATCTTGGACCGATCGCAACGGTCCGGGATCGATCGTGGCCGATCGGGATCAGGGCTTGGATCGATCGCAATCGTCGGATCGTCGCCGATCGGATTGATCGCCGTGGTCCGAGATCGGTCGTGGCGATCAGGATCAGGGCTTGGAGCGATGGCAACCATCGGATCGACGCCGATCGGTCCGATCGCCATGGTCCTAGATTGGTCATGGACGATCGAGATCATGCTTGGATCGATCGCAACCGTCGGATCGCCAGCGATCTTGGACCGATCGCAACGGTCTAGGATCGGTCGTGGCCGATCGGGATCAGGGCTTGGATCGATCGCAATCGTCGGATCATCACCGATCGGGATCGTCGTGGTCCGAGATCGGTCGTGGCGGATCAGGATCAGGGCTTGGAGCAATGGCAACCATCAGATCGACGCCGATCGGTCCGATATCCATGGTCCTAGATCGGTCATGGACGATCGGGATCAGGCTTGGATCGATCGCAACCGTCGGATCGCCAGCGATCTTGGACCGATCGCAACGGTCCGGGATCGGTCGTGGCCGATCGGGATCAGGGCTTGGATCGATCGCAATCGTCGGATCATCGCCGATCGGATTGATCGCCGTGGTCCGAGATCGGTCGTGGCGGATCAGGATCAGGGCTTGGAGCGATGGAAACCATTGGATCGACGCCGATCGGTCCGATCGCCACGGTCCTAGATCGGTCGTGGATGATCGGGATCAGTGCTTGGATCGATCGCAACTGTCGATCGCCAGCGATCTTGGACCGATCGCAACGGTCCGGGATCGGTCGTGGCCGATCGGGATCAGGGCTTGGATCGATCGCAATCATTGGATCATCGCCGTTCGGATTGATCGCCGTGGTCCGAGATCAGTCGTGGCGGATCAGGATCAGGGCTTGGAGCGATGGCAACCATCGGATCGATGCCGATCGGTCCGATCGCCACGGTCCTAGATCGATCGTGGACGATCGGGATCAGTGCTTGGATCGATCGCAACCGTCGGATCTAGCGATCTTGGACCGATCGCCACGGTCCGAGATCGGTCATGGCCGATCGGGATCACGGCTTGGATCGATCGCAACCGTCGGATTGTCGCCTATCAGATCGATTGCGACGGTCCTAGATCGTTGATCGCCAACCGGGATTGATCAGGGCTTCGATCGATGGCAACCGTCGGATCGACGCCGATCGGTGCGATCGACACGGTCCGAGATCAGTCATGGACGATCGGGATCAGGGCTTGGATCGATCGCAACCATCGGATCATCGCCGATCGGACTGATCGCCACAGTCCGAGATCAGTCGTGGCCGATCGGGATCAGGGCTTGGATCGATTGCAACCGTCGGATTGCCAGCGATCTTGGACCGATCGCAACGGTCCGTTATCGGTCGTGGCCGATCGGGATCAGGGCTTGGATCGATCGCAACGTCGGATCATTGCCGATCGGACCGATCGCCATGTCCGAGATCAGTCGTGGCCGATCGGGATCAGGGCTTGGTTCGATTGCAACCGTCGGTTCATCAGCGATCTCGGACCGATCGCAACGGTCCGGGATCGGTTATGGCCGATCGGGATCATGGCTTCGATCGATCGCAACCGTCGGATCGTCGCCGATCTCGGATGGATTGCAACGGTCCGAGATAGGTCGTGGCCGATCGGGATCACGGTTTGAATCAATCGCAACCGTCGGATCGTCAGCGATCTCGGACCGATCGCATCGGTCTGGGATCGGTCATGGCCGATCGGGATCAGGGCTTGGATCGATTGCAACCGTTGAATCGCCAGCGATCTTGGACCTATCGCAACGGTCCGAGATCGGTCGTGGCCGATCGGGATCAGGGCTTGGATCGATCGCAATCGTCGGATCGTTGCCGATCGGACCGATTGCCACGGTCCGAGATCGATCGTGGCCGATCGGGATCATGGCTTCGATCGATCGCAACCGTCGGACCGTCGCCGATCTCGGACGGATTGCAACGATCCCAGATAGGTCGTGGCCGATCGGGATCACGGCTTGGATCGATCGCAACCGTCGGATCGTCGCCGACTGGGATCGATCATGGCTTGGATCGATCGCAACCGTCGGATCACTTATAATTACTCAAAAAAAAAAGTTATGAAAAAGTTTAAAAAAATATTAAAAAATTTTGCGATGCCGTAGCGATGCATTTTAGAAGAAAAATTAAACAAATATTGCGACGCAATGTATGCATCGCAATTATTTTTAGTAAATATAATTTTTATCAGTATTAATAATAAAAAAATATAATATTACGATGCATAATTTGCATCGCAATGGTTTTTAAATAAATATATCTAATTAAAAATATAAAAAATTATTGCGACGCAATAAGGCATCGCAATTATTATCATAAATTATAAATATTATCATTAATAATATTTAAAAATTTTGCGACGCCGTAGCGACGTATTTTAGGAAAAAAATAAATAAATATGCGACGCAATGTATGCGTCGCAATTATTTTTAGTAAATATAAATTTTTTCAGTATTAATAAATAAAAGAAATATAATATTACGACGCATAAGTTGCGTCGTAATGTTTTTTAAATAAATATATGTAATTAAAAAGTTTATAAAATATATTACGACGCAATTTTTCGTCGCAATTATTAACATTAATTATAAATATTATCATTTATAAATATTAAAAAATTATTGCGACGCCGTAGCGACGTATTTTAGAAAAAAAAAACAAATATTGCGACAAAATATATGCATCGCAATTATTTTAAGTAAATATAATTTTTATCAGTATTAATAAATAAAAGAAATATAATATTGCGATGCATATTTGCATCGCAATGTTTTTAAAATACATATATCTAATTAAAATATTAAAAAAATTATTGCGACGCAATTTTGCATCGCAATCATTATCATAAATTATAAATATTATCATTTATAAATATTTAAAAATTATTGCGACGCACCGCTTGCGTCGCAATTATGTAATAAGTTATTATTTTTAATCAATTAAAAATATTAAAAAAATATTGCGACGCCTTAGCGATGCAATTATAGAAAATAAAAATAATTTCCCGCCGGACATTGGCGCCAAGTTAGCGACGCATTAGCGACGCAATTATTTGAGTCGCTATTTTTTCATAAAATTATAATAAAACCAGATTAACGATGGATTAGCGACGCATTAATGCGTCGCTAATACATAATAAATTTAAAAAAAAATATTGCGACCATATAGCGACGCAAATTATTGCGTCGCTAATTACTTATATATAAGCGCCTTCTCTTCTTCTTCTTCCCCGTCTTGACCTAGCCGCCGCCGTGCTCTAAAAATTTTCGGCTCCCACCTCGCTGCTCGGCGCCTCCCCTCCTCCGGCTCCCCGGCGTTCTCCTCCGACTCCGGCATCTTCTCTTGACCAAGGTAAGCCCCCACACTCTCTAAAATTTTTTTTTTTTATAATTTCCCTCCGGCCACGGCCAAGACTGTGGCCGTCTTCTCCGGCCACGGCCGCTGCCGTGGCCGGCAGTGGCCTGGCCACGGTGGCCAGGCCACTGTCACAAAAAAAAAAAACAATTTCTTAACAAGGGGGGAACCCCCCCCCCCCTTTTTTCTTGTCCGGCCACGGCCGCTGTCGTGGCCGTCTTCTCCGCCACGGCGTTGCCGTGGCCGGCAGTGGCCTGGCCACGGTGGCCAGGCCACTGTCAAAAAAAAAAATTTCTTAACAGGGGGGGGGGGGAAACCCCCCCCCCCCCCCTTTTCTTTCTTGTCCGGCCACGGCCGTGGCCACGGCCGTGGCCGCGGCCGGACAAGGCGGCCACAGCCGCTGCCGTGGCCGTCTTCTCCGGCCACGGCCGCTGCCGTGGCCGGCAGTGGCCTGGCCACGGTGGCCAGGCCACTGTCACAAAAAAAAAAAAATTTCTTAACAGGGGGGGGAAACCCCCCGCCCCCCCCCCCCCCCTTTTTTTCTTGTCCAGCCATGGCCGCTGCCGTGGCCGGCAGTGGCCTGGCCACGGTGGCCAGGCCACTGACAAAAAAAAAAAAAATTCTTAACAGGGGGGGAAACCCCCCCCCCCCCCCCCCCCCCCTTTTTTTTCTTGTCCGACCACGGCCGCTGCCGTGGCCGGCAGTGGCCTGGCCACGTGGCCAGGCCACTGTCACAAAAAAAAAAAAAAAAAATTCTTAACAGGGGGGGGGAAAACCCCCCCCCCCCCCCCCCTTTTTTCTTGTCCAGCCACGGCCGTGGCCGCGGCCGGACAAGGCGGCCACGGCCGCTGCCGAGGCCATCTTCTCCGGCCACGGCCGCTGCCGTGGCCTGGCCACGGTGGCGAGGCCACTGTCACAAAAAAAAAAATTTCTTAACAGGGGGGGGGGACCCCCACCCCCCCCCCCCCTCCCTTTTTTTCTTGTCCAGCCACAGCCGTGGCCGCGGCCGGACAAGGCGGTCACGGCCGCTGCCGTGGCCGGCAGTGGCCTGGCCACGGTGGCCAGGCCACTGTCACAAAAAAAAAAACAAGGGCTCCTGAAACATCACTTAGAGATCCAAATGGTGATGTCCAAGAAATTGCAGATGCAAATGTTCGGTTTCCTTCCGATGATAATGAAACTGATTCGCAATCCGTTACGACATCCGATGTTGAACCAACATTTCACGAAACAAATGACACCGATTAAACATAGAGGTTTTTTAAAATTTAACTTTTTTTATAAGTGTTAAATTCTTACATAGTCAATCATTAATCATAATTTAATTGTGTGAATCTTTAGTATTTTCAGTATGACGGGCAGAGGTAGATCTATCGACGACAGACGGAGTGAGCAGGACGTAGCCCTGCTACATCAGATCACATGAGCGTCGGAGATGGAGAGTTTGGATCTCCAGCAGTGGCGCAGCCTTCGATCTCTCCAGCAGTATTACCATCCAGCCGATCGGCACATACCTCCGAGAGTTCTTCCACCATCGGCCGCACTGTACTTCGACTTGATGCTCAGGGGATGTAAGTATATACTAATTAAAAATATATGTTTATATTTTTAAGTCAATTACTTATAAACATGCATTTTTTTAACAGATTCATTGAGCTGTATCATGTATCCATCCACATCAGCGCCGTATTTCAGAGGCGTGCAGATCCCAGTGGCTATGATTGGCGCCACGTATCTCCAGCCACAAGGGAGTTTTATTTTTCTGAGTTTCAGGTAAACTTATTAAATACAATTTATCAGTGATATAAAATTTCTTAAACTTAATAAATTAAGAAACTAACTGTTTATTTTAATGCAGAAAAAGTTTACGTGGGATCCTGCCAGCCATGATGCCATTAGGGCAGCATGGGAGGCTCTGACGCGACGCCGATACTGCGACATGCTTCATCGTTGGAGGTCATCGGGTCAGCGTCCTGCGCACGTGCCAGAGGGTATTTGGCACGAGTGGTAGCAGGCCTGGCAGTCCGATGGCTGGCGCAGGAGGTCCGCATCAGCCAGCACGAACCACCGATCTGAGAAGGGCGGTCCTGGCATGGGTCTCTCCCGCCATACTTCGGGCTCCATTTCGATTCAGGAGCACAGACGGCGTATGTAAGAAAACATAAATATTTTAATTATTATTTTAGTTATTTACAAATATTTGTATTAATATCTTTTTTTTTGTTATAGTCTGAGCAGGAGGGCGGAGATCCTGGTGAGTTTCGTCTATTCAGGGCGACACACACCAGGAGGGACGGTTCCTGGGTCGACACGCGATCACGGGAGGTTGCGGTAAGAAATTAGATTTATGTAGTATCTGTTTAATTTCTAAAATTTTATTTCAAGAAATTTATTAACTCATTTATTGTTGATTTCATAATTTCAAGACACGAGTCGAGGAGCTTCGCTCCCAGGCATCGCAGGTCGACTCTACTGATGGGGAGACGCCCGTCGAACTCTCAGCAGAGGAGAGTCGACGTGTGTTTTTGGAGGCTGTTGGTGCCCAGCCACAAGACCGCAGGGTCTATGGTCTGGGCACTAGAGCTTCTACATATTTTCTCCATCAGGCCTCCAGCTCGCGAGCTGGTGATCTTCCTCCCGAGCGTTTACACGACCTTCGCAGATCTATTGCATAGGAGGTTCGCCAGGAGGTCGAGCAGGATTTTGAGGATCGTATGCAAGGCCGGGATCAGGAGATTGCAGACATGCGAGATGAGATGCATTATTTGCGGGATATGGTTAGCCGCTTGTCGCAGAGTCTTCAGCCTCCACAGCCTCCACGTGATCGCCCAGATTCTTGATGTATTTTTCTTTTCTTTTTTTATGTTGTAAAAACTTTAAAATTTTAATATATGAATTATTTTTGAAAATTTATTATTGTTTGGATTGAGTGATAAATGTTTCTATCAATATTTAGATTTAACGAAATTGTATTAACCATTTTAATTTTTAATCTTTTATATTTTTTTAAAAATTTAATTTGCGACGCATTAGCGACTGAAATTGCATCGCTAATATTTTCAAAATATTAAATATTGCGACGCAATGACCTGGCATCGCAATAATTTAAAAATAAATTTAATAGCGACGCATTAGCGACTAAAATTGCGTCGCTATATATCTAAAATATTTTTAATAAATATTGCGACGCAATGATCTTGCGTCGCAATATTTTAAAAAAAAAATTATTGCGACGCATTAGCGACTCAAATTGTGTCGCTATTATACCAAAAATATTATTATTAAATATTACGACGCAACAAGATGCATCGCAATATTGCGACGCAATTTAGTGCGTCGCAATATTAAATAATAATTTTTAATATTAAAAATTAATTTTAAAATGTAGCGACGCATTTGGATGCGTCGCAATATTGCGACTCAATGTTGCATCGCAGAGAGTCGCAATATTGCGATGCAATTGCGACAAATGGGTATTGCGACGGATATATGAGCGATGTCGTCATTGCATCGCTATTGCGTCGCAATAGCATGTTTAGCGACGCAATTGCGACGCATTTGGGCGGCGCAATATTTTATTTTTCTTGTAGTAAGCTTGAAATGATATTATAATAGTATAACATAAATAATATATTATAATAATTAGTAATATAATGATAATTTATCATAGTAACAATATTATAATAATGTTATTTTTGGACAAAAATATTAACTATTGATAAGGTAATTTTGTTTAAAAAATTATTTGAAATTCATTCACAAATTCTATCAAAATTGATAGGATTTACAATAAAAGAAAGTGATTTTATAATTTAATAGTTGAGATTTCTAACCCATACTATGCTATATTTTAAAATAAAATAAATCATGAATTTGTTAATAAATTCCATACAAATTTAAAATTTATTTGTTTCAAACTGAGCGTAAGTTCACTTAGTATCTCTTTCAAACGTTATTGGAAAAAAGGTTTCAAATCGTGGATGACTAGACCAGGCGCCCGCATTCTAATAGCACAATATAGGAGAGGATCTCACCAACTTTGGCTTCGTTTGATAGGAAACCACGCGGGAGATAGGCAGGGATGTAGCTTCCAAACCCCCGATTACGAATATTGCAATTTTCTATGTTGTTCCTTTCTTTACGTCAAGGCTTAACGGTCAATTCCTTCTCGTGTAAGGATTCCATGGCAGCAAGCCAACGTATATATTAAGCAATGTTTTGAAAATCGGATTGGACCGGCCGGTTCAACCGGGTCCAACCGAAAACCCGTCATCAGTCTGATCCGATTTTGTTATTAAAGTTGACTTTTATATGACCCGGTAAAAATCAAAAAAATCTATTGAACCGATCGGGTTTCAACCAGTCCAATCCAGTTTTTAAATTTTTTTAATTTTTAATTTAAATTATATTTATATTTTATTATTTTATATTATTAAATTAAAATTTAATTATAATATTATTCGGTCTGATCAAATTAGTTTATTCGGTCGAACTGATTGATCTGCGACCCAAATATTAAGCCGATTTGTTGTCCGATTCAATTTTCAAAATATTATTATTAAGTATTAATTGAAAAAGAAAGCCATCTCTCGACTGGCATGCTTTGTAAGTCGGTCAACCGTCTGGTTATATAGACACTAGGGTTGAAATGACCAATGGGACGGATTTAATCCTTAATGCAGCACCTGTCAGCCAACCGTCTGGTTTCCATGGACAAACACATGGGTAGCTTTGAAATGACCAATGAAATTCAATAACTTTAATGCGGCACCTGTCATGAATGTGACTCACCTATATCTAGAGGAGAAGAGAATTGGCAAGCAGAGCATCAAGTCAGCCACGCTAGGTTTGAAATGTTCAATGGGACTCAAATCTTTAATGCAGCACCTGTCAGCCAATGTCAGGTTTCCATGAACACATAGGTACGTAGCTTTGAAATGAATAATGATCAATGAGAGTCACTTAAACTTCAATGCAGCACCTGCCATGAATGTGACTCATCTATATCTAGAGGAGAAAAGAATTGGCAATTGAAGCAGAGCATCAAATCAGCTAAATACTTACCCCCGCCTCAAGTAGGCTGGAGCCTAGACCGGACCAGAACTGTTGCTAATTCGACGGTGGAAGCGGAGATTGACGCAACCCGAAATTAGCCCAATAGCACCATTCAACTGAAGTTCAGTGTTGTCTTCTTCTTATTATTATTACTTCATAAGGCAATATGTGAGATGAATTGATCATTATACACGACAAATTCTCATTGTACATAGTAGATTAGTATGCTCCACATGTTACCCGACTCATTTGTAACTGGGATTTGCATCTTCAATGTGGCTCGGTGGATCTCATCCCATACGATGGAATTGACTACTATGAGATGAACATAACCTAAAATATATATATATATATCTAGCACATTAAAAACATACTCCAAGAACAACCAAGAGGGAAGGGCATGCTGGTCAACATGAACTTCATTGCCTCATTTGACGCAATACTAACTAGTACTTGAATCATTTTTTTTCGTTTATTAATCATCACCTTTTATTCAATTATCTAAGGTTTCTTTTTGGATGCTTCTGCTCGACTCTTTTTCTTCCATGCACAACACTGTGGACTCTCTCATACTCATTTGTATGTAGCCCTCACGGCTATCTCGATGACTTGACTTGTTAATGCGGTAAATGATGTATAGGGAAAGCTGATATAACTCTAGGGAGGCCAAGTTCTTGCCTCTCAATTTCACCATATTTAATTAATTGATACCGGTGAAGAGTTACCATCAGGAAGGATAGCAAAGGGTGGTCCTTCTATGACATCAGATGTTGAAGCAAGGCAGGTGGGTCACTGTAATGATTCGGGTCCATGGGTCCATTTCGTTACAATAAAGTAAGACGGATAAGATTCACACCAACTTGGGTCATCACAGCCCAAAAAGGGATCCAATTAGTGCCTTGTCCTTCTTACTTTACCATATATAAACCACTTAACCAACTCCCAATTTTTCGATGTAGGACTATTGGAAGGGTTATCACAATCTATCCCCTTACAAAGGCGATGTCCTCGTCGCGAGGATTCTAGAGGTAGCCCCCACAGGTTCAAGAGGTGGCTCCCATCCCCCATGGATGTAGCACTTTGCCCTGTGTGGTACTTAGCTCCTGCACTTCCGACTGGTGCATGGCTCTGATACCATATTGTAACGATCCGGGCCCATGGGCCCGTTTCGTTACAAGAAAGTAAGACGAACAAGGTCCACACCAATTTGGGCCATCACAGTCCAAAAAGGAATCCAATTGATGCCTTATCCTTCTTACTTTATCACATATAAACCACTTAACCAACTTCTAATTTTTCGATGTGAAACTATTGGGAGGATTATCACAGTCACCAAAATTTAAAAGTAATGAAGACCAGGTCCAAAATTCGGTAGTGCCAGCTACGAATGATTTGTCCATCGAATAGAAAAGGACAATAGGTATGACTACGTCGTCAGGACGAGTTAGCTTCTTTGAAAGCCGAGTGCTTCGACCGTGAGCTAAAGAAGCATGATCTTTCGATTCTAATTTGGTAGGAATTAAATCCACCAAACCAGCTGGAGACCCGTACGTCATCAAAGAGGTTAATATTCTAAGACCTGGCCTGGACCATTGACCATTACAAGAGGAGTAGATTGGGTCTAAGACTGAGATCTGCCCTATTGAAAAGTCTAAACTTTTAGAAGCCTTAACTTGCCTATATGGCATCCAATTGAAGCTTTTTTTTTTTTTTTTTTTGAAATCAAGTAATATCTTTGCTACAACATATTGCCACCTAGGTGTAGTATACTAAGCAATTTGGTCCAAATTAATTTCATTGTTTGAACTTTTAAATAGACTGATCAAAGCAAATATTTTTTCCTAACCAATAATATCTCCTAATTTGAAACAAAATAATCGTAGTAATTGAAGACAGTTAATATATATAGAGACCTCTTGTAAAATTTTTATTTTTTTATGATTATTTTTATTAATAAGATATATTTCGCAGAAGCACTAATTCTTTTTAATTACGGGAGAAATCTAACTTCAATTATGAAAAGGTGGACCTCGCTAATATAATAAGATTGTATAACTCAATTTTGTTTTTTATTAATAAAATAAAAAATCTACATCCTATATTTATTAATTTTCTTGTTTTCTTTTTTATTAAGAGATTCAAATGAAATGGGACCAAAGAATTTCTTCCTCCTCTTGGAATTGAGTTTAGGATGATTTCACTAAATTTAGCAAAATTTTGAAGTAGTTTTGACTCCTCCAAAAGCCAGAACAATATGTTGAGGAAAAGCTTTAGTTTAGAGCTTTTGGTAAAAGCTCTTCTCTAAATACATTAGAAAACTATTTTGATTGGACCATATTCAAAATATGAATATAGTCACTTTTAATATCATAATATTGTATTATTGTTATCATAATTAAATACTATTATATGATATATTAATTATAATAATTTATGATATTGTTAAAATATTATATTCTAATAACATAAATCAAATATAAGTGTATTGGGGGCTCACTGCCTTGGACTTGCTTGTTGAATTACCGATGGAACAGCGTAGAAGATGACGTCTCTTACATCACTCTTCCATATTTCTCTCATCCTGTTTCCTTCAATCCGAGTTTTCCTCGTTGGATGCTAGAAGAAAGGGTTTATAGGGGAGGATGAGGCTAGGATGAAGCTTTGAGCCTCTATCTCATCAGGTGTGTTCCATTGATTTTCTTTTCTTTCGTTCATCAAAGTTTTTTTTTTTTATTCGAATTGAATCTAGACCAGCCGGGTTGGTTCAGTTCAACTAGGACCGGCTCTCAGAATAAGAATCAGAGAGGAGAGGGAGCACCAATATCATCTTTCTAGATGGGGGTTTGAAGAAGTTGAGCGTTTTCTTCTCTATGGTACATGATCCTGACGATCATCTTCAATGTGAATTCTCTTCCAAGAAGTATTGTCAACACCACTTAGCTTGAAGAGCCACGTTAATCTGCTTTGAATTTTTAACGTCCCTTCCACCATCTCTACTGGCCTTACAAATTTTCAAGCAGGATGCACAAGAAGTAGGCATTGGCAGTTTAAAGCTTGATAGGTCTTATTAGTATTGTGGACGACCCACTGACATTAAATACTTGACAGAGGACAACACTAGACAAGTTAATCGGCTGCCAACTCATAACAACTTACCCTTCCATCCAGAGTTAACCTTTTGTCAATCTTCCTTGTATGACACATTTAATCAATTTTTTCAATACCCTTATTGCAAGTAGGGTTATGATTAAGTTACACCTAATAAGTATTGCTCATATAGAATTATATATTTTCTTGAATTCAATAATTCAAATCTCACATTAATTACCCAAATTATTGAATACAATATGTTATTTTAAAATTATTATATATAAAAAATCATTTAATTTCAAATTTTCTATTCATAAAAATATATAATTTTTATATAATTTTATATGTTTAAATTAGTGTTTACGTAGTTTAGAAAAAGTTGATCATATTCAATTGTTCAAATAAAAATGTTAGATTCTATTATCTAAGTCAAAAGATCGAAGTATAATTCTATAAAACTTACACAAGGCATAACATGAACCTGACCCATTGCAAGCATTGTTGTATCAATATCTATAAAGAAATCTTGGTAAAGCTCTTCCTATATACCAATCAGTCTTTCTATTTGTTTTCACTAAATGAAACCTTGTTAGGATTAGCTGGGCTGTAGAAGGTGAAAAATACCCTTATCATGATAGTACTTGAAGCTTGTTACCAAGCTTCCTCTCACCCATATCGCCGTTCTCTTACTTGAGACTTTGGCTGCCGAGGGATCTGTGGTGGAGAAGTATGGATTAATAGTTTGGCTAAATTTAAGACTTAGGTAAGAAATATTTAAAAGATATAAAATTAACTCCATTGGAAGAATTAAGATGGAATATTTAATTTGTTCTTATCTTGTTAACTTGATCCAAGGAATGTATAAGTAACAAGTTGCAAGATCTCAAGGACTAATTCGTAGAAAATAATTTTGTTACTCACCTCTCACTCGGTTTGTTGCCTTGCCCTCGATGTGGAAGAGGTCGAGGTTTTGAAGGATGATGGTTGCATTCGCACCGTATTACTTGGAAGAATAATAATAACACACTATTTCATAGCTTTTATATTAGAACAAAGTATTCATAGAAGCATGATATGAAGATATTGAAGGAATACGAAGATATATAAGGTAAACATTGATCTTTCTTTTGTTGCAATAATAGCTTACTTTTCATCCTCTTAATATTTTACTTAAAATCTTTTTGAATTATATAACATCAATAGCTAAAGACCTTAATTTTTGTGCAATCATTGATTTTTCAGGAAGATAAATTAAGTGTAACAGAAATGTGAATGTTAAGATAAATGTATGGTAAAACTTTAAAAGATAAAATTAGAAATAAATATATACGAGAAATGATAGGAGTAGCACTAATTGAAGATAAAATGAGAGAAAATTGATTACGGTGGTTTGGACATATACAACGAAAACCTTTAGATGCTCCAGTTAGAAAGAGTATTCATTTAACAATCCATGGTAGGGATAGAGGTAGAGGTAGACCTAAACTAACATGGATAGAAATAATTAAAAAGATATAACTATTTATAATTTGAGTGTCGACCTAGTTTTGAATAGAGCAAAGTCGAGGAAGCAGATTTATGTAGCTGACCCATGTAATTGGGAAAAGACTTATATGAGTTGAGTTAAGTATTGATTTTCTAGGAAGGTTGGAAGTCTTTCTTTGTGCCCAAGTTTGGCCTCTAAATATTTTTTTGACTCTGATTTAATCTAATTCCGATGTTGTAACACTTCAATCCAATGCATACCAGTAAAAAAGAAAGCTTCACTAAAATTAATATAATTTAAATTTAAATTGGTGATTTAGGGTTTTGGAGGATGAGGACAGAGTGGCAAAAGGGAGGAAAATGTGATGGTGAAGTAAGAAGGTAGCATGATGAGAGAAAAATGTGGCATGGGACAGAGGTCATTCAGATTTAATGGGATTAGGATTGGTGGTGGGGTTAGAGGTTGCACAATATTCTTTACTCTATGTTGGCCTTCTAACATGGATTGAGCTGAAAAGAATTTCAATTGGTTTAGGCTCGAGGGAAAAAAGTCTTTGTGCACCGGCCACGCGGGTTGGTTAACCGTGCATACCGGCGCACGTGCGAAGGCCCATTAGGCCGTCTCCTGCCATGCACGCGCACGACCAGTGCACGCTTTGAGCACTGGAGGCTGGTGCACAAAGCACGCACCGAAACACGTGGGTGACCAACCCACACGATCGGTGCATGATTTGTGCACCGGAGGCCGATGCACAAAGACTTTTTCGAAGCTCCAGAACTCAATCTAAAGCCTGACTTGAACCTGTAGTACCAAACCCAAAAAGCTCAACTCAATGCTAGGCTAGCCTGATGGGCCACATCCGAGCTAGACCCATTTTCAATGCACTTCTTAGGAATTGAGTAATATTGGGGTCATTTTCTTCCTGACATGCTAGAAAATTTCTGTAATGATGGTTAGCTTTGAATTTTGCTTTCATCACTAAGAATAGCACGTTGTGAAAATAACATGGCTTTCAACAATTCAACTTGAACACCATCCTCACAACTTTTGAAGTTATTGAACAACAAAACATAATAAAAAAGAGTATTAACCAGTAACAATATAAACCCTTTCCATCCAAAAGGAACTAGTCAAAAAATCTATATTAGCATCCATATCAAAAGGCATAAAATAAGAACTTAAAATGTCTAGGCATCATTGCGTTGCTATCAGCTCTTACTATCTTGTTCCAGTATGAAACCTAATCATCACTATGATTGTTGTGAATAAGTAGTGATTCTTGGTTGTGTACTATTATAATAAGCTGCACAAGGCTAAATAACAGTAAGCCAATTAACTTCTCAACTGGAATTCTCTCTCCTACAATAACTATTGGAAATTGTATCCTAAAGCCAATCATTTGATGATTGTGTTGATGTAAATTGTATATAAATTGATATATTAATAAAAGTTATTTGGCAGTTTATTCATTACAAGAACATCTTCTTAAAACTCCTAATAGTAATGAAGCCCTCAGGATCTTCCTTCACGATAAAGGATGATTTATCTTTGAAGGTCCTTAAAAAAGTTCGCGACCAAATGATATACTATGACAGGGCCATAGTACTATCAATTATAGGACGTTGTATATCATATTTGTTGGTTATCCTCTTAACAAAGGAGTGTAGAGACACTGGTATGACATACAGGTGAAAGTGTAGGAGTACATTTCACCGAACGTGACTCATTTCCGGATACTCTACTGTCAAGAGTTAATCCGAGAAGATATAGGTATAAGTATCCTTCAGACCTGAAGATCACAACCAGTGGCTTACAAGAAACTCATTGTACTTAGGTGCCGAACCACCTGGATTTCTAATCCAGCTACGAAAGGTTACTGGGTGCAGTCAAGTACTTGTGGTAGTCAGTTGTGGATCAAGATGGAATTTGATCTATCCCGTTAAAAGGAGAAATGCTTGTGTTTCAATTTAGCAAGACCTTGGCCAAGGCACTTCATGTGAAAGTCACATGATCACTAAAATTGAAATCATTTTATGGATTTGCTGTTTAGAGTTGACAGGCTCTTAAGCCATCCTTAGCATTTATGGTCAAGAGGATGAATTATACGGTAACTGTTTCTTAGGGTTCTTGGAGTTTGCTCGGCAACTCTTCGACCTATCTGGACGTCGGGTTCCATTGCTAGATGGGCACATCGATTAGTATAGAAAATTATTTCTATGCTATCGGCTTAGGTTCGAACCTAGAGAGTCACACGCATAGAAGTTTCCTAGGATGATCTATTTGCTGATCAACGATTAAGAATCGTATATGATTTAATTAATCAATTTGATTGATTGAATTATCTCAATTGGATTAAGTACAAGTGAATAAGATTCAATTTGGTTTAAGTCTACTAGAAGGACTAATCAATTTCAAATATCGATTTGAAATTAGATTTGATTTGGATTTAAATAGATTCAGGGTTAGCCAATTTTGATTTGGGCTAGGACCATGATCTATATTGGTTTAATCCAATAAATTCAAATTAGCTTAAAACCAAAAATTCAAACCCCATGTGTGAAAAAGGTTTTCTCGCATGATGAGATAACTAAAATCTCATCTCATGAGAAATTAAATTCTCATGCAGAATTTAATTTATAACTTTTAGTCTTCTTCAAATGATTCCCAAGTTCAAGAAAAATAAATTTTTCTAAAAGGTGCCTCTTTGGAAGAGCACTCCACACAACTCTCCGTGCATTGACAAGTGTGTAAATTAATATGCCTCTTTAGAAGAGCACTCCACACAACTCTATCTGCATTGACAAGTGTATGAATTAATGTGCCTCTTTGGAAGAGCACTCCACACAACTCTCCGTGCATTGACAAGTGTGTGAATTAATGTGCCTCTTTGGAAGAGCACTCCACACAACTCTTCATGCATTGATAAGTGTATGAATTTAATATGTCTCTTTGGTTTTCACAAAAATAGCGAAATTCTAAATGTTAGAATTCAATAGGCTGGCTAATATGAAACTATAAATAGAGGACATCCCTCACCAGATAACAAAACACAAGATCAAAAGAGATCAAAAATTCTAAACAGTTAGAACCAAGTGTTACAGTTCTAAGAGTTAGAACAGAAAATTCTGGTGTGATTTTAGTGTTAGCAAAAGCTTGGTGGATCTTGGAGGAAGATTCAAGTGGAAGAATTCAAGATCAGCAAAATTATTTTTCCGCGAGCTAGCACTCCCGGGAATCCGATCATTCGGGGGCTTCGCGTGGATAATACTAGAGGCCGGACGATTGAACGGATGCAGAGCACAAAGAATTTACCTACTGTTCTTAAGGCGAGTGATTTGATCCTTAGATCTTAAGGCAGGCTTCAAGATGAGTAGTATGACTTCTCATCTTGAAGATTAAGATATGATCTTAATTATTTAATTTATATGCAATACTTAGATCAACCGATCTTATAATATAAGGCAAAGATATGATCTTGATGCATGTTAGAAATATTAATATGTAATCTTTAAATTTTTGCATTGATAATTGTTATTAAATTTTAAATATGCATGCCTCGGGGATTAACTCTCCCAACAAATGGTATCAGAGCAATGGTTTCTTATTGATCTAATTTATTGCATGTAAATTAATGTTCTTATTAATTATGTAATTATGGCTAAAACTAATCACAAGGCTATATAGTCACAGATGGATTAAAAATCCAAATTACCCATTCAATGAGGTATTCTGTGACATATTGTCGTGCTATTGTTTTATTATTGATGCTAAATCCAAAGATAATTTAAATTGAGCTTATGCATCAAAACATAGATTACATGCACTCTCAAAAGATGTTTTATATTTGATACATATTGATGTTGTATAAAAGCATGATATTTGCATGTTTAGTATAAAACATAGATATGATATATGATGGCATGATGTCTATGTTATGAAACATACAAATATTTATGAGATTCTAATTTGAATGTCAAATGTTAATTCATAATCTCTTTAGATATAATCTAAATATAAAAATTATGAGTAGTAACATAATACATGTGATGCTTGATTGAAATATATGACATGTAAACATGAAATATATTTAATCTTTTGGGTTAGCTAAATCGGGTCCATAAAAGGTTAGACCTTAAGGTTTAAATCAACTGGACTAAAAGAGTATTTGAACAAATCTAATTAGATTAGGTTAAGAATGCTCTAATTCAAACAATAGTTGTAGTTGATCATGTCCTTCTCTTGATTAAACCAAATGGAAGTAGATTAGGCTCCGTGGTTGAGCATGAATCTCTTAGATAGTCAAATCAGAATTGGTTAACCATATGATGTCAAGGTGAGTTGGCAAGTTGCTCTAGGATCAATGATCGAATGGTTTTTAATTGGGAGCTACTCGTATTGATGCATCTTTAATGAGTTAATGGCATATCCCTCCCATCGATCTCATTCACCTGGTCAATGTGGTGAACCATTTATGATTCAGATCATTTACCTGATTCGGGTTGACCCATGCCTGTAAGGAAATCAGTCTAACTGATTTAGGTGCCACTTAACCTGACTTAATCTTGTTTCATTCTACCCATTTCATACATTCAGAGGGAGAACTTGATTAGTCAAATTGTCTTCAAATTATAAAATCCTCTAAAATTATTAGGTCCTTAAAATGAAATAGTTATATAATAACTAGATCATAGCCTCCCATTAAGGTGGGTGATAATGAGTCCGATGTCTTGATAATCATTGGAGGCACTCCATACCTGGTGCTTGTCAACCATCGAATTATCATTCATTATATAATAAGTCAGTGTAACTATTAAATAGACAGTCAGGTGAGCCGAGCTTCACTCAGGCTTGGTTGTCTATTGATAGGTTACACTGATTATATCATTTAATGGTTGGACCTAACCAGAACTTTCAGTGGAGGCACTGTATGCCTGCTGAAGAGGTACATAGGGCAAAACTGAACACTAAGAATTATTTTGGGAAACAATTGGTTTTGAACCTACTCTTAGATGCATATGGGTTGGCCAAGCTTCACTTGGGCCTGTATGTAGTCTATGTAGATCTTAGTTTCTGCTAAAAAATTAAGAATAATTCTTCGAATTGGGGTATAGAGGCTGCCAATTTAAACAAAATAGTGGAAGAATCTTTAGACTAAAGTCTAAGTCTTTAGACTGAATCAATTTATATACTAATAAACTTTAGTTTTTCTTATGCAAAAAATGGCCACTAATTTATCATTAAGGTCCCTATTGGATAGTGATAAGTTGAATGGTTCAAATTTCAATAGCTGGTTTAGAAAACTTAAGATCGTCCTTGAGCATGAGAGGATTCTATATATTCTTAATAATCCTACACCAAAGATACCTGATGCAAACACAAAGTTCTGAGAAAGATACTTATCAGAAGTGGCTCAATGATAGAACTAGCATACGTTGCATCATGCTAGCAGCAATGAATGATGAATTCGGTCGCCGGTTCGAGAATGCTCAGTCAGAAAAAATCATTCAAGCGTTGAATGAATCTTTCGGCACACCTGACGACGTTGAAAGGCACAAGACTAGTTGTGCTATTTTTAATGCTCGAATGAGGGATGGATCTCCTATCACTGATCATGTATTGTACATGATCGAGAAGATAGAACTGCTAAGCAAGCTCGGCTTTCCCCTACATGAGCAGTTGGGAAAAGATGTGATCCTGAATTCCTTGCCTCCATCCTTCCGACCTTTCCTTACTCATTTTCGAATGACAAAGCCTGCAGTCAACTACCACAGTTTGTTGGGGTTGTTACAGAACTTTGAGAAGGATAACCAGCTCTCTAAGGGTTTGGTTAATATGGTTGAAAGATCCAAGGTAGGGCGTCAACCCTTTGGGAAAGGGAAGAAGAAAAAGAATAAGAAAAAGGTGCAACATGCTAGGACATCTATAAGGGGTCAGATGCAAAAGAAGAAAGTTGATAAAAGTCAAGCTGAATGCTTTCATTGCAAGATGCAAGGGCACTGGAAGATGAACTATCCTCTTTACATTGCTACACTTGATCCAAACAGGCCGAAGAAGAAAAAGGGGCAATATGTTGCTCAACAAGGTATTTATATGATAACACGTTGTAATTTTTCTGTATATGATAATCAGACCTGGGTATTGGATACCGGGAGTCCTTTTAACATTTACAATTCATTGCAGGGACTACAGGTCACTAAAAGATTTGAGGACAATGAAAGATTCCTTAATGTCGGCGATGGAAGATTAGTTCCAGTTCTGGCATTAGGAGTTCTTGAAATAGTTTTCAATAGAAATGTCATTATACTAAATGATTGTCATTTTTGCCCAACGTTCTTGTTGAACGTAATTTCTGTAGGCCTTCTGGCCAAAAGTCATTATGAAATTTAATAAAGGATGTTACTTTGAATATCATTATGAATGGAGTCACTGTAATGACTGGGCATTTATCTAATGGCATTTATATATTATCACAGCCTGTGAATGTAGTGTACAAATCAAGTAAGAGCCCTAGAACAACTGATGTCAAAGACATTTATCTTTGGCACCATCGGCTGGGTCATATCAATAAGAACAGATTAAACAGGTTAACTCAGGAGGGCATCCTTCAAGTTGATGATTGTGAATCATTAATTACCTGTGAATCATGTCTTCTTGGTAAAATGAAGTCATCTTTTACTGGAAAAGGTGAAAGAGCTAAAGAGCTATTAAGTCTAGTACATACTGATGTATGTGGACCAATGAGCACTTGTGTCAAAGGTGGATATTACTACTTCATTACTTTTACAGACGATCTTTCTAGGTTCGGTTATGTCTATCTTATGCGACATAAATCTGAATCGTTTGAAATGTTCAAACAATATCATAAAGAAGTAGAAAAACAAACAGGAAAATGTATTAAGATCCTTCGATCAGATCGAGGAGGAAAATACCTTTCAAATGACTTTATGACATATTTAAGGGAGAATAGAATTCTCTCCCAATAGACTCCTCCAGGAACACCACAACATCACGGTGTGTCGAAAAGGAGGAATCAAACTCTGTTAGACATGGTTCGGTCCATGATGGGTTTTGCAAGCTTGCAATATCCTTTTGGGGATATGCATTAGAATCAGCTTGTCATATTCTCAATAAGGTTCCAAGTAAGTATGTTTCAAAAACTCCACATGAGATGTGGTATGGACATAAACCGGTAATCACCTATCCGAGAGTCTGGGGGTGTCTAGCTTATGTGAAACGTGCAAAATCAGACAAACTTGAACCCAAATCTGACAAATATTTTTTCATCAGCTATCCGAAAGAAACCAAAGGATATTACTTCTACAATACTGAAGAACAAAAGTTGTTCATTAGTAATAGAGCATTTTTTCTTGAAAAGGAGTTCCTTAGTGAAGGAACAAATAGCTCTAATGTTGAACTTGAGGAAGTTCATCAAGTAGAAGGAACAACACAAACCAGTGAATCCTTAGAATCTGAGTTGATTAGATCAAACTCAAAACCCATTTTAGATGCACCATTAAGGCGATCTGGTAGAGTACCACATCAACCGGACAGATACTTAGGTTTCTTGGTCCAGAACGATGATCCTGTTGAACTCGATGAGAACAACGAGGATGCGATCACCTATATGGATGCTATGCAAAGGACTGACTCTAATAAATGGCTTGATGCCATGAAATCCGAACTTGATTCATGAAGGATAATAATGTATGGACATTAGTTGACCCACCGAAGGGATAAAACCCATAGGGTGTAAGTGGTTTTCAAGAGGAAAAAAGGCGTAGACGGAAAGGTTGAGACCTATAAAGCACGTCTGGTTGCTAAGTGGTATCGTCAACATTATGGTATTGACTATGATGAAACGTTTTCTCCTATGGCAATGCTGAAATCCATTCGGATTATGCTAGCTATAGCAGCACACTTAGATTATGAGATTTGGCAAATAGATGTTAAAACCGCATTTCTAAATGGTGATTTAGAAGAACAGGTGTATATAATACAGCCTGAAGGTTTTATATCTAAAGACGAGTCTAAAGTGTGTAGGCTATAGAAGTCTATTTATGGACTTAAGCAAGCATCTAAGAGTTGAAACATACGATTTGATAAAGTGATCAAATCTTATGGCTTTATTAAGAATAAAGAAGAACCTTGCATTTATAAATAGGCTAACGGTTCTGTTATTGTATTTCTTGTATTATATGTGGATGACATTCTCTTGATCGAGAATGATGTCCCTACATTACAAGGAATAAAGACATGGTTATCATCACAATTCTCTATGAAAGATCTGGAAGAAGCATCATACATCCTTGGGATGAAGATCTATAGAGATAGATCTAAGAGGATGCTTGGTTTATCCCAATCTACGTACATTGATACAGTGCTAAAGAGGTTTAGCATGAAGAATTCCAAGAAAGGCTATCTTTCGATAGGCCATGGAATTCATCTTTCTAAGAAGGATTGTCCGACAACTCCTAATGAAAGAGAACGTATGAGTCGAATTCCATATGCTTCGGTAGTAGGATCGATTATGTACACCATGACATGTACAAGACCAGATGTGGCATACTTACTAGGAATAGTGAGTAGACACCAATCTGATCCAAGAGAAAAACACTGGTAAGTTGTTAAGACAATCCTTGAGTATTTGAGAAATACTAAGGACCAGTAGTAGTTAGTCTATGGAGAGTCTGATTTGAAACTTATTGGATATACTGATTTCAGTTTCGAATCAGATCATGATGATGGCAAAAGTATATCGGGTTTTGTGTTTATCCTAAATGATGGAGCTGTTTGCTGGAAAAGTTCCAAGCAACATACAGTGGCAGATTCGATGTGCGAGGCAGAGTATATCGCTACATCAGATGCTACGAAAGAAGCTGTGTGGCTACGAAAGTTTATCTCTAAGATTGGAGTGGCACCTTCCATAGATGGACCAGTCCTGTTGTACAGTGACAGTACTGGTGCCATAGCTCAAGCAAAGGAACCACGAGCACATCAGCGCACTAAGCACATACTACGTCGGTTTCATCTTATACGAGAGATTGTAGACCGAGGTGACATAAATCTTCAGAAGATTGATGGAAAGGAAAACCTAGGTGACCCATTTACTAAAGCACTCAGCATCAAGGAGTTTGATGACTATAAATTGAAGATGGGTATTAGATACTGTAATGAGTGGCTTTAGGCTAAGTGGGAGTTTGTTGGGAATTGTATCCTAAAGCTAATCACTTGATGATTGTGTTGATGTAAATTGTATATAAATTGATATATTAATAAAAGTTATTTGGTAGTTTATTCATTACAAGAACATCTTCTTAAAACTCCTAATAGTAATGAAGCCCTCATGATCTTCCTTCACGATAAAGGAGGATTTATTTTTGAAGGTCCTTAAAAAAGTTATTGATCAAATGATATACTATGATAGGGCCATAGTACTATCAATTATAGGACATTGTATATCATATTTGTTGGTTGTCCTCTTAACCAAGGAGTGCAGAGACACTGGTATGACATACAGGTGAAAGTGTAGGAGTACATTTCACCGAACGTGACTCATTTTCGGATACTCTACTGTCAAGAGTTAATCCGAGAAGATATAGGTATAAGTATCCTTCAGACCTGAAGATCACAACCAGTGGCTTACAAGAAACTCATTGTACTTAGGTGCCGGACCACCTGGATTTCTAATCCAGCTACGAAAGGTTACTGGGTGCAGTCAAGTACTTGTGGTAGTCAGTTGTGGATCAAGATGAAATTTGACCTATCCCGTTAAAAGGAGAAATGCTTGTGTTTCAATTTAGCAAGACCTTGGCCAAGGCACTTCATGTGAAAGTCACATGATCACTAAAATTGAAATCACTTTATGGATTTGCTGTTTAGAGTTGACAGGCTCTTAAGCCATCCTTAGTATTTATGGTCAAGAGGATGAATTATACGGTAACTGTTTCTTAGGGTTCTTGGAGTTTGCTTGGAAACTCTTTGACCTATCCGGACGTCGGGTTCCATTGCTAGATGGGCACATCGATTAGTATAGAAAATTGTTTCTATGCTACCGGCTTAGGTTCGAACCTAGAGAGTCACACGCATAGAAGTTTCCTAGGATGATCTATTTACTGATCAACGATTAAGAATCGTATATGATTTAATTAATCAATTTGATTGATTGAATTATCTCAATTGGATTAAGTACAAGTGAATAAGATTCAATTTGGTTTAAGTCTACTAGAAGGACTAATCAATTTCAAATATCGATTTGAAATTAGATTTGATTTGGATTTAAATAGATTCAGGATTAACCAAATTTGATTTAGGCTAGGACCATGATCTATATTGGTTTAATCCAATAAATTCAAATTAGCTTAAAACCAAAAATTCAAACCCCATGTGTGAAAAAGGTTTTCTTGCATGATGAGATAACTAAAATCTTATCTCATGAGAAATTAAATTCTCATGCAGAATTTAATTTATAACTTTTAGTCTTCTTCAAATGATTTCCAAGTTCAAGAAAAATAAATTTTGCTAAAAGGTGCCTCTTTGGAAGAGCACTCCACACAACTCTCCGTGCATTGACAAGTGTGTGAATTAATGTGCCTCTTTGGAAGAGCACTCCAGACAACTCTCCGTGCATTGACAAGCGTATGAATTAATGTGCCTCTTTGGAAGAGCACTCCACACAACTCTTCATGCATTGATAAGTATGTGAATTTAATATGTCTCTTTGGTTTTCACAAAAATAGCGGAATTCTAAATGTTAGAATTCAATAGGCTGGCTAATATGAAACTATAAATAGAGGACATCCCTCACCAGATAACAAAACACAAGATCAAAAGAGATCAAAAATTCTAAACAGTTAGAACCAAGTGTTACAGTTCTAAGAGTTAGAACAGAAAATTCTGGTGTGATTTTAGTATTAGCAAAAGCTTGGTGGATCTTGGAGGAAGATTCAAGTGGAAGAATTCAAGATCAGCAAAATTGTTTTTCCGCGAGCTAGCACTCCGAGAATCCAATCATTCGGGGGCTTCGCATGGACAATACTAAAGGCCGGACGATTGAACGGCTGCAGAGCATAAAGAATTTACCTACTATTCTTAAGGTGAGTGATTTGATCCTTAGATCTTAAGGCAGGCTTCAAGATAAGTAGTATGACTTTTCATCTTAAAGATTAAGATATGATCTTAATTATTTAATTTATATGCAATACTTAGATCAAACGATCTTATAATATAAGGCAAAGATATGATCTTGATGCATATTAAAAAGATTAATATGTAATCTTTAAATTTCCGCATTAATAATTGTTATCAAATTTTAGGGATTAACTCTCCCAACAATAACCACATCACTTCTTTTGTCCTCAGTTGGATGTCTTCACAAATAGCCTAGAGATACCCACTGCAGAGCAACCTCTTCAACCTGTACTCAAAATTCTTGGCATACCTTTGTTTTCTTTATCTTTGCATAAGTATAAGCATTCCATACTAGATCATTCAAAACAAGAAAAAAAAAATGGAAAAGTGGACCATCCACAAAATGTCAGTCTGAGCTTGCTCAGTATAGAGGCCTTGATCATGAAAAGAATGACCAGAGTGGGCAACTAGCCAAACAATTTGGTAAAATGTAGTGGGGTTAGTCTCATGGAATTTCAACATTTTAACAAGAAAAGTTGAAAGATGAGTAGGGTTATAAAGGATTTGAAACAGTGACAAGAAATTCTCATGAGAGCAATAACTCAAGAAAGAAATAAAAAAGCTAAGCAATATGAAATTTTCTACCAACATTTGCTAATCATTCCATTGCACATTAATGACATGTATGCTATTAGTGAAGGTAGATATTAGAGAATCCTTAAGATTCTATCGTCCCTCTGGCATTGTAATAGTTATATTGTTTACAGAAAATATATGAAGATTTTGCATTTGGGCATCATATTCATCTTGGCTTCTCTCCATACTAAAAGTAGGCTGTCTAGGTGTAACATGTATTGGAGTCCCATTTTCCAACATGAAAACAACAGACGACATGGTTGGTCGGTCATTTGGATGGTCCTGCACACACAAGAGCCCTACATGTATGCATCTTAATACTTCATCGAGTGAACATGACTCCATCATAGATGGGTTTGCAAGATCCTTTGCATTGCCTTCATTCCATAATTTCCATGCCTGAATTATTTAAAAAACAAGGTCAACTTGGAATTTGATCATTAAGCATAATTAAATATAAAGGCATCATTTTGTTCATAACACAATAAAATATAGAATCACTATGGAGAGAGAGAACTATTTTTACTTACATAAGCTAGCAAACTTGGAGAGTCCATGGTGAGATCAAAACTATTGTTTCGTGATTTGCTCACAATCTCCAAGATCAATACCCCAAAGCTATAGACATCAGATTTCACAGAAAAGATCCCTCTCATTGCATATTCAGGAGACATATAACCACTGAATCACATAAATATACAGATTTAATGAAAAACTAATATCATAAGTAAATATTTGTTTGTTAATAAAATTTGATGAGTCTTAATGGAGGGAAAAAAAAGAAAAATCAATTGGGCCCCGAAAAGGAGGGGGGGGCGCAATATCTATACTATATAATGTATATAACAAATCTATTTAGTATATCTATATAGAAATATTAAATAAGCAAAGCAGTGTCTAGAATACTTACTAAGTTCCAACAACTCGATTAGTATTTGCTTGATTCTGATCACCATCAAAGATCTTTGCCATGCCAAAGTTAGAAATCTTAGGGTTCAAATTATGATCTAGCAAAATGTTGCTAGTTTTAAGATCTCGATGAATTATTCTTAATCTTGAATCTTGGTGAAGATATAAAAGCCCTCGAGCAGTTCCTTTGATTATGTTAAAATATTTCTCCCAATCTAATAGTTGTTTCTTTGCAGGATCTATTAAGAAAAAGATATTATAAAATTTTTAATGAACATCCAAGCCTTTAATCTCTATAATGTTAAGATATTCTAGTAAAAAATAAAGATATGTGTCATGTAGATTGCTAACAAGATATTAAAATTGTAATAAACAGAAAAGGAGCAAACCAAAGAGACAGGCATCCAAGCTATTATTCGGCATGTACTCATAGATCAGTAACTTTTCTTCTCCTTCAATGTAGTAACCAAGAAGTCTAACCAAATTCATGTGTTGTAATTTGGCAATCAATAAAACTTCATTTTTGAATTCCTCCAAGCCTTGACCAGAATTTCTGCTAAGCCGTTTGACAGCAATATCTTGCCCATTAGGCAGCTGACCCTGAAAAATATGTATCATTTTAACATGTTACAATGTGCTTCATTAACTTAAATGGGAACAAGAAATGAGTTATGCTGTCTTATGAATATTAAGGAATGTCTTCCTTTTCCTTTCTTGCAAGCATTATTCTATCATAAATATATAGACTATTTGGTGATAGAAGAGGCAACTTCAAAATTCGTGATTTACCACCCTGAACTTGATGCAGGGAGGTGGTGATAACTATATCAAACAACAAATACATAATTCATTCAACAAAAGTACATTCATGTCCAAAATTTGGTAGTATAATTCTGTCATTTACCTTGTAAACTTTGCCAAATCCTCCTTGTCCAAGTTTATGTGAATTAGAGAAATTATTGGTGGCAATTGATATGCTTTCAAAATTTATTAACGGAAGTTCAGAGCCATGACCATGCTTCTTTTCTCCAAATCTACTAGAAACATGTAAGTACTTTGGAATTTCTGTACTTAAACTCAGATCATCAGGCAACCTCCCTTGATTCTTTCCAGCCTTCCATATACCTGGGTAGGAGACATAGACTGCTATATACTGCAATATATTCAACTAAGACAAATAGGCAACATTTGTTTTATAGTATTAACTTTTATTTTACCTTTAATTTTACCTTTGAACGCCAAGCAAGTTAAAATGATCAAAAGAATTGCTCCAGAAACAGGTGCCATAATGAATATTATCCTTGTCTTTTTCTTATTGCCTATTGCTGGGGAGAAAGAAGGAAAAAGAAAAAAGAAAAAACTTTAGAAGCATAACGAAATGCATTTGAAAATCTTGTCGGCTGCCAAGTAGGTAAAAATGATTTTAAAAAAAAGCTCTAGAAATAGATGCTATGAGAACCATTATCCTTATTTCTCTCTTGCTTCCTGTAAGTGGCAACAAATTTATAAATGTTAAATAAGACCATTTTGTCCTTCCTCAGACCATTCTTTCATATTTCTTTTCAAAAATCTAAAACATACAATTAAATGGAAAGAGAAAATCATTACTTGAATATAATGGTCTAGATCTGTCTTTATATAATGATATGGTCAAAATCACAACTACAGTTGAGTTGCATAGATGAAAAGCTTGGAAATCTGAACAAAATTCTAAAGTTAATATGCATTACTGATGCATCATAAATAATAAGAAGCAGCAAAATCATAGCAAGAAATACTTAAGCAAAGTTTCAGCAAGTTCAATCTAAACTTTCAATAAGTTTTTTCTTCTATTTTTTAAGGGAAAAGGAGGGTTTTAACCCACCTAGTTTATTAAAAAGAAGAAGAAGAAGAAGAAGAAGAAGAAAGTATTACAAGCTCCTCCCTCTATTCAAGCAGAAGTTAAGCAACTACTGGATGTCAGTTACATTGAGAAGCAACACAAGTCATTGCAAACAGCAAATAATTTAATTTAACCTCTATCAAATAAATTTGTTTTACTTGGGGACAAGTTTGCCGGGTTTACATTAAGGATTGAGGAGCAGAGTGTACCAGGCCACACCGGCAGGAAAGTGCCAAGCAAATAATAAATGACAGCTCCATCTCGGTATAACAATATAGTATAGATTATTCAGAATCTTTGAGAGAACTATAATCAGTGGAGGTCAAATCTGATGGCATATCAAGTGGAAAAGATAAGAACTTAATAATTGGTGTTCAAACAAAAAACAAGTCAACAACCAAAACATAATTTTTATTTTCAAATTATGAAGAATGAAAAAGTGATATGTCATCAGGAGAGAGGTGCCAAATGGATGGATCAAAGTCCCATGGGCTTATCAAACTCTTTTTCTTTTGGGGGTACTGTTTTCATATTTTTTTCTTCATTTGTGTGCATGTTGGCAGATACTGCAGTAATCACCGAACTCAGTACTGAATGTCAACCGTGCATTGAGTCCATATTTATATGCAATCGTGTACCAAGCCCATTCCGTTTTATTCTCAGACCACTTGCGATACAAAATTTTTCCCCTGTCGAACAAAACAAAGATCAGAGAAAGCTTTTCCTGCTGATTATTTATGCCGGAAACTCTACCACCTCTCTTTTCAGTTAACGTGAAAATCTCTACCACCTCTCTATTTTTTAGTGGTGACATGGCATCCCACAATACATTAATTCTCAAGAGTTCATTGACTTGTGGTTCCTTCTTCTTCCTTTAGTTTTTCAATATTTTCAGTGAAAAATTATGTCAGATATTCTAAAAAATTTATGGGAAAGTCCATCTATGATATATTACATATGATAAAAAAATCAGAGGTGGTTTGCTATCCGTTGAAACAGTGTTAGAAGCATATGCACTAAAAATGGTACTGCTTGCAAAAATATGGTACTGCTAAAATATGCCGGATTCTTACAGTGACTTATATTACATGCTTGACTGCTAAAATATGGTACTGCTTGCAAAAAAATTAATGGAGGAAAAGGAATAAGAAATGGAAAGAGAGCAGGAGCTGAACATACCAAATTCTGAGCCTGCCAGACGCAAGTAGAGGTTCTCCCCTCCCATGGTAACCATCTCAGTATCTATTAAATCCTCCATCCAAACCAAACAACAGGAAAAATTAGCAGTCCCCACTGTCAAATAAGAATAAGCATATGCATTGCAAGAACAGTTGGCAGCGCATTCTGCTTTACATTCGTCAACACTCTTATTCCTCAGAAACAAGAACCGATCTGGCACTTTCATGGCCTCCAGAGTAAAAAACCCATCCCTATTACCACATTCCAAAGCTGTATTTCTCACACAACCTCCTGAAAAATCCCCTCTATTCCAATCACTTTGAAACCTAGGCTCAAATCCTCTCAAACACTTACATGTTCGCACTGATTCAGTACCATCACAAAACCCAAACGGACCGCAATAGCCATATTTGTCACACAAAGGAAAAGGCCATTGTGTAACAATGCTCCAATTCTTCAAGATATCATTCCATCCCAGCAGTTGAATTTGGCCTGAATGATCTAGTTTGAACCTCATATTCGATGAACCATGGGGGACATTAAATGCAATGTAGACCTCGTCCTCCGTAGGCATGGTTACTTGACTTGTTAGGAGGATGGAATCCGGCACTTGATCTCCAGCAAACAATATTGTCCCGTGCCACACCGAGCTTCGGTGGTAAGGCTCGGAACCCCGCCATATGAAACGCTGGAGAAAAGTGTTAGGGTCAAAACCATAAGAGAAGTTCCCAGGGGAGGGGTCCTGCGGACTGGTCCAAGATGTGAACCTATTACCTTCGTGGGTCTTATAATTGAATTCGACCTTCATGCCAGGAAGGAAGTTGTCACCAGGATGATCGAAACTCTGCCATAAAATGGTATCACCGCCTTCCCTAAGAACAAGATTGCCAGTGTTTTGAAGGACAGCAGCAGTACTGTTTTTTGATGAACTGGTTCTGGAGACATTGGATGACCAAAAAATGTTGGAAACAAGGTGGGCACACAAGATTGACGGAAGTGGAGGATTCTTTCAATAACAAAAATGATACTCTATATTAGAGGGAATACAACTTTTGGGTCTCTCTCTATTTTTTATCATCATCATCTTCTTCTACTTCTACTTCTCTACATCATTTCATGGGCAAACACCTTCCATATTTATACACATCTAGATGTCCTTTCATATGCCACTATTTAATACATGTATAGAAAAACTAAAAGACATTTGCAGAAAATTAAGAGTCAATTATAAAATACTAAGAGTCAATTTTAAATTTATGAACTATCTTGTCTTTTTAAAATGACTCTTCCTTTCTCCCATGAAGCCTTTGGTCTTTTCAAAAGTGACTCTTCCTTTCTCCCATGAAGTCTTTGGTTGTTTTCAAGAGTGTATTAAAACAAGTTTAATATTCCAACATTTCCTCCCATAAACTTGTTTTTTCTTGGTGCCATGACTCCAAGCATCTTTCTCAGCTTTTGAAAATCTTCACCTTTGAGTGATTTTGTAAATATATCAGCAATTTGCTCATTTGATTTACAAAACACAACCTTCACAATACCTTTCTTAACTTGATCACGAAGAAAATGAAATCTTGTGTCAATGTGTTTGCTTCTTCCATGTTGAACTAGATTCTTAGCTAGTTCAATAGCAGACTTATTATCAACATATATCTTCACAGGCTCCTTTTGTGAATGACTCAGTTCTTTCAATAAGTTGCGCAACCATATGGCCTCACAAGCACATGATGCTGCTGCAACATACTCTGCCTCACATGTAGATAATGCAACAATGGATTGTTTCTTTGAGCTCCAAGAAAAAGCATTAGCACCAAAATAAAAGATATAACCAGAAGTGCTTTTTCGTTCATCAAGATCTCCTCCCCAATCACTATCAGAAAAACCAATTAAACTTGCATCATTGGAATGAGTATAAAACATACCATGATCAAGAGTTCCTTTGAGGTATCTTAGAATCCTTTTTGCTGCCATCCAGTGTGACTCCTTTGGATGTTCCATATATCTACTAATCAAACCAACTCCATAGACAATATCAGGTCGGCTTATAGTAAGATAACGAAGACTTCCAACAAGGCTTTTGAAGAGAGATGAGTTCACCTCCTTTCCTTCTCCTTCTTTACTAAGCTTGGCTCCATAAGCAACTGGGGTGTTTACTTCTTTGCAGCTCTCCATTTTGAATTTCTATAGAATATTTCTAGCATAACTTTCTTGAGAAATGAAGATGCCATCTTCACTTTGCCTTACTTCAATGCCAAGAAAATAAAACATCAAGTCTCCTCCCGTCATTTCGAACTCCTTGCTCATGGTTGCTTTGAACCCATATATCATTTCTATGCAATTACCTATCACAAGTAAGTCATCCACATATAGACATATAATTAAAATGTCATCTCCTTTTTTCTTTACATAAATAGCATGTTCATAGAAGCATTTGTTGAAACCATAATCTTGAAGATAGTGATCAATTCGAGCATTCCAAGCTCTTGGTGCTTGCTTTAATCCATACAAAGCTTTGTGTAACTTGTACACTTTATCTTCCATGCCTTTATGGATATAGCCCTCAGGTTGCTCAATATAGACTTCTTCTTCAAGGTAGCCATTGAGAAATGCTGACTTTACATCCATTTGATATATTTTCCACTTGTGATGAGATGCAAGTAAGAAAATGAGCTTTATTGAATCAAAATGGGCTACAGGCGCAAAAACTTCATCATAATCGAGCCCTTTCTTTTGCTTGTAGCCTTTGGCAACCAAACGAGCTTTGTATTTTGCTACCTCTCCATTAGCAGTCCGCTTCACTTTATACACCCATTTGACGCCTATCGCCTTTTTTCTTTTGGAAGTGAAGTCAACTCCCAAGTATTATTCTTTTCTATGGCAAGAATCTCCTCCTTCATTGCTTTTCTCCATTCCACTTTCTGCATAGCTTCATCAAATGTTAGAGGTTCAATATCAGCAAATAAACAATATAAATCAACTTGTTCAACTTCTTCTGTTTCATCATAAAGATCACTAATACTTCTAAACTTTCTTGTTGACTCTTCAGGGCTTATAGAACTTCTTGAGGAAGTTGGTTTAACTTGTGGTGATGAAGATGATCTTGCTGGTGACAAGATTGATTGAGTAGCTTCCTCATTTGTATTCTCCTCAGCTTCATTGTAAGGTGTTATATATTTGATATGAGAATCTTTGCCATTCCAATCCCATACTCCATCTTCATTGAAAATCACATCCCGACTGATGATGACCTTATTTGTCATTGGATTATACAATTTGTAGGCTTTGGATTGCTCACTATATCCTATGAAGATGCATTTTTGGCTTCGATCATCAAGCTTCTTCCTCTTCTCTTGTGGTACTTGGGCATAGGCAATACACCCAAAAATATTCATATGGCTTACTCCTGGTTTGTAGCCACTCCAAGCTTCTTCTGGTGTCATACCTTTGATGGCTTTGTTGGGCTTCGATTGATAAGATATGCTGCACATGCCACCCCTTCAGCCCAAAAATGCTCGAAAAGGTTCTTCTCTTTCAACATGCTTCTAGTCATGTCAAGAATGGTCCGATTCTTCCTCTCGGCCACTCCATTTTGTTGTGGAGAGTACGGAGCGATGATTGATGTCGAACTCCTTCTTCATCACAATAGCTTCTAAAAGCATTTGACATATATTCTCCGCCTCTATCGGATCTCAAAATCTGCACTTTATTGTTACTTTCTTTTTCAACCAAGGTTTTGAAATATTTAAACATAAGGAGTGCAGCCGACTTTTCTTTAAAAAAAATAAACCCACAACTTTCTACTAAAGTCATCAACAATGTTATAAATATTTATTACCACCACAAGATTCTGGAAGAGGTCCACATATATCAGTATGCACTAGTTGTAATGGTCTTGTTGCTTTCCAAGATTTTCTACTTTTGAAGGGAGCTCTTGCATGCTTAGCTAGTGTGCACTTCTCACAAACTTCATTTGAATAATTTATATGTGGAAGACCTTTCACCATTCCCTTATTAGATAGTAATTTCAAACTTCCAAAATTTAAATGTCCAAACCTGAGATGCCAAAGCCAAGAAGGGTCCTTGATATCCACTTGCAAGCAATTTTGTGCTTCCGTCTTTAAGATAAGAGGAAACATCCTGTTCTTCACCATCTGGCCACGAGTAATCAGCTTTCCATTCCAATCTTTTAGAGTTAGAGATAATCCTTCCATATGAATTGCATAACCCTTCTCTAACAGTTGGCCAATACTTAAAATATTACTCTTCAAACTTGGCACATAATAAACATTGGAAATGAAATCAGGTTTACCATTCTTTTGCCAAATCATGATTTTACCTCTTCCTTTGATAAGAGCTTTGGAGAGATCCCCAAACTTCACATCACAAAACTCCCCTTCTTGCAATTCCATAAATAGCTCTTTTCTTCCACACATATGGTTTGAGGCTCCTGAGTCAAGAAACCATATATTCTTCAAGTCTCCATCTTCTTGGCATGACAAAAGAAGAGTCGGTTCTCCTTCTTGGTTGTTGGATTCAATGTTGTGGCTTTGCTTATTGTTCCAACACTCATAGCTATAGTGTCCATATTTTTGACAATTATAGCATTGAACATTGGATCTTGATTGGTTATGACCTCCAATTGATCTTCTACCTCGTCCACGTCCACCTCTTCTGCCACCTCTTTCATTGTTGAAATTTGAGCTTTGGCCTCCTCCATCATTATAGCTTCTTTGACCACGGCCATGGCTTCGACCACGACCACGGTAGTTGCTTTTGCCACCACGGCCACCATGATAGTTGTTGCCGTCATCTCTTTTGTTACTATATGCAAATTGAAGCCCTTGATCTTTCTCTTTTTGATCTTTTGCCTCCACCTTGGATTGAAGTATTTGCTCTGTATTATGTGCTTCATTTTTCTTTTGCATCTTTTGTTCATGAATTTGAAGTTTGCCCATCAACGCATTGATGGAGAGTGTATCAACATCATTAGCTTCTTCAATGACGACAACAACATGCTCAAACCTGGTGTTAAAGACCGAAGTATCTTCTCCACCACTCGAACACCTTCTACCTTCTCTCCATTTCTCTTCAATTGGTTTATAATAACCAATATCCGAGAGAAGTAGTCAAATATGTTTTCCGTCTCCTTCATGGTGGTGACTTCAAATTCTCCCCGCAATTGTTGAATCCGAATTCGCTTCACCTTTTCTTCTCCTTTAAAGATGGTAGAAAGAGTATCCCAAGCTTGATTTGCAGAGGTTGCTTCAGCAATTCTTTCAAATGTCACCTCATCTAAAGCTTGATATAATTGGAACAAAGCTTTCTTGTCTCTTCTCCTTAAGCCCCTTAAGTATCTTTTTGTGCTTGATTGTACCCTCTTTCTTGCTCTGCTGTAGGCTCGATGTAGCCATCTTGAACAATTTCCCATAGATCTTGTGAGCCAAATAAGGACTTCATTTGGATACACCAATTCCCATAGTTCTCCTTAGTAAGCTTGGGAATTTGAATATGCACACCATCGTTGGCCATCTCCCTCAAGATTGGTCCTCTCAAAAAAAAATAAGGCTCTGATACCACTTGTTGGAAACAAGGTGGGCACACAAGATTGACGGAAGTGAAGGATTCTTTCAATAAGAAAAATGATACTCTATATTAGAGGGAATACAACTTTTGGGTCTCTCTCTCTATTTTTTTATCATCATCATCTTCTTCTACTTCTACTTCTCTACATCATTTTATGGGCAAACACCTTCTATATTTATACACATCTAGATGTCCTTTCATATGCCACTATTTAATATAGAAAAACTAAAAGACATTTGCAAAAAATTAAGAGTCAATTACAAAATACTAAGAGTCAATTTTAAATTTATGAACTATCTTATCTTTTTAAAATGACTCTTTCTTTCTCCCATAAAGCCTTTGGTCTTTTCAAGAGTGACTCTTCCTTTCTCCCATGAAGCCTTTGGTCAGGAGGTGGAGGATGACCTCTTGGTGGTATCAGATGGTCATAGTCACAGTACAAAGATGTGGACCTTGGATTCAGCCTGTTCTCATCATTATACTCCCAACCGATCGTGGTTCAGTACTTACACAGAGGTTGATGAGGGGTGTGTGACTCTTGGAGATGATCACCCTTGCAAGGTGGCAGGGATTGGCACAGTGAGGGTGAGGATGTTTGATGACATGGTGCGCATTCTCACCAGCATGAAGCATGTCCCATAACTCAAGAAAAATCTGGTGTCACTGGGGTACCTGGAGCAGACTGGATACATCTTCAGCAGTCATGCCAGGGGTAGAGTTCTGAACATCTCCAATGGAGCTATGGTGGTGATGAGAGGGAGAAGGCTGAACAACCTATACAGGTTGGAGGGCTCTGTGGTGACAAGGGAATCTGAGGTAGCAGCTATGAAATAGGATCCTCGAGATGTGTATAGGATATGGCATTACTGCCTAGGCCACATGGGAGACAAGGGGATGAAAAAACTGAGCAAGAGAGGACTACTTTCGGACATGAGTGGTGGAGTCATGGAGATATGTGAGCCATATCAGATGGGGAAGCAGAGGAGTGTGCAGTTCTTGGTCAGCACAGCTAAGAGTGCAGAACCCCTGGAGTTAGTACACATGAATGTCTGGGACCAGCCCCGGTTTCTACAAGGAATGGGGTCAGATACTTCTTTACCTTGATAGATGATTTCTTAGGAAAGCAATGGATCTACTTCATGAAGGAGAAATCAGAGGTCTTCACCAAGTTCAGAATCTGGAAGGCTGAGGTAGAGAAGGAGCAGGGTACGAATGTGAAGTGTCTGAGTTCAGACAGTGGTGGGGAATACACCAGTAGGGAGTTCCAGAGATTTTGAGAGTGGGGTATCTAAAGGAACTTCTCGGTGATGGGAACTTCTCAACATGAAGGGGTGGCTGAGAGAATGAACAGAACACTATTGGAAAAAGCAAGGTGCTTGAGGCTGCAGGCAGGGCTTCCAAAGATGTTCTGGATTGACGCAGTAGGTGCAGCTAGCTACTTGGTCAATCGGTCACCGCACACCAGGTTGGATGGAGGCATTCCAGAGGAGATATGGTCTGGATGGAAGGCAAACTGAACCATCTAAGGGTGTTTGGATGCACGGCATATGTGCATGTTGGTGCTGGGGAGCGAAGTAAGTTGGATGCCAGGTCTAAGAAGATGGTATTCCTGGGCTACCCGTATGGAATCAAGGGGTATCGGTTGTGGGACCCCTTAGAGAAGAAGGTTATCATCAGCAGGGATGTGACCTTCGATGAGAGCTCGATCCTTCAGAGCAGAGATGGTACAGATGCACAGCAGGGACTACAAGAGGAGGAATACGGTAACACTAGTCAGATGACTTCCTACACAGTCATGCCATTTGCTAGTGGACCAGGATATTTGAGATTCAAGTGGAGAGGATTGACAGAGGGGTAAGAAGCCAGAAAGTTCAGCAGGATGCAGCTGGGTAAGGGACTGATACTGGGATCGCACTGCATAGGTCCAGGAGAAATGTGCAACCACCATTTCGATACGGCTTCGAGGATTCGGTGTCATATGCCTTGATGACATCGAATGGAGACCCTTACACCTATGAGGAGGCTGTGGAGAGCCAGGATAGCCATGATAGAGATAGGTGAGTCCAGGCTATGGCAGGAGATGCAGGCTATGGCAGAGGAGATGCAGTCTCTCTATAGGACTAGCACGTGGCAGGTGGTCCAGCTGCCACAAGAAAGAAACCCATTGATTGCAAATGGGTTTATCAGCGCAAGAAAGGGCCTTCAGAGCAAGGAGGTATCAGGTACAAGGCAGGACTAGTGGCCAGAGGATACTTTCGGAGGGAAGGCTTCGACTACAGAGAGCTTGTGGAAGAAGGTGGAGTGGAGCTGGTGAAGGTACATACCAAGAAGAACCCAGCAATACATTGACCAATATTTTTCCATGGGACAGCTTTCGTAGGGATTGCAACTGATGGACACGGTGGACGTGCTGAGGCTTTGAAAGCACCAAGGTGGAGATTGTTGGCCTGGTGTGGTGCTATCAAGGCCCAGGTGGGCTAACTTGTATTGGGCTGAGTTTTAGTCCAAGGGTTGAGATTAAATCAAGTCACGGGTGTATACGGGCTTGGGGATTAGTTTAATCTCATAGGGTTAGTCCATAAGAGTTTTTGTTGAGTTTGGGCCTGGCCCACTTCGTGGATGTATTTAAACTCTAGTCTCTAGGGTTTGAAGGAATAGAGAACAGATTCTTTTCTTCCAATCCCTTCTCTTATCATATGCGGCAGCCCTATCTCTTCATCTTCTCTCCTCTCGCCGTTCTAATGTTCCAGGAGCACGGTGGGAGGGAGGATAAATCCTAATTAAGCTTTCGTGCATGGCTTCGTGACATAGGGGTCAAACCAGAGAGCGCTAGGAAACCGCAGCGAGAACCTCATCGCGTGGAGGGGCTTCCGCGCGTGGAGCGCTCGGCCAAGGAAAACGCACGAAGCCACCATGACGTGGGAAGAACTCTCGGTCACGTGAGGGGTTCATGGTGTTTTAGCCACCCAGGAACAAGCACAGTGATTCCAAGAAAGAAAGGTGATTCCTTACCCAGGAATTCATTGGGGGATTTCAAGGAGTCAACGCATGAAGGGAAGACTCATCGTGGGACGTGAAGGTGCTGGGTGCTGGGAAGACTCACGTAGCATTCCAGCAAACCAAAAATAATAAATCAAGCGAAGAATTAAAGGGCTGTCATGTTTTGAATCCGAAATCAAAGGATTCAAAGGCAAGCGTATTATCGCTGCATCAATCTGATTATTAGCAACAAAGGATGAAAGCCCAAGTACTTACTTCTCTAATGAGATTGATCCACTGCTATTCATCAGAGACTAAACCCCAACAAGTGGTATCAGAGCCTAACAAGTAGTATCAGAGCCTGGTTCAGAAATCAGAAACAAACAACAGTGTTGGCTTCTTGACGACTGTTGTTCCCCCCTCCCACTTTCGATCGTCCTCACTGAATTTTCTCTCTCCATCCACCACAAGGAAGAAAAATCAGTTTAACGAGTTGGTTTTAATTAAGACTTAATTTTACTTAGCTTATCTGGCTCGAACATTGACCCGACAAGGACTCGGAACACCAATTTAATTATTATTTTAATATAAAAAATATATTTATAATAATATTAATTAATTTTTAATAAAAAATTAAGGTTAACATGATAATAAAACTCCTGATTTTATCCGGTTCGAGTTGGATTGATCGGTTCATGGATGAATCGAATAGGTTGATCAGATTATTTCGGATTACTTACACATCCGATTTTATGTTAGAACCAGACCGACTTGGCCTTCGGGTCCTGGTTCAATCGGCTGGTTCAATCCGATTTGATAACTATGGTTTGGATGCCAAAAAGTTATCCCAAGAATAGCTTATTTTCATTGTTATTTTAGATTTCTGTTTGGTTTAAGATCTGATATTTCACATTATTTCAGTGCAATTAATGTAGTGTTATTTCAAATGATGTTTGGATAACATGAAAATAAACTTGTATTCCATTAGAAATAGATAAAAAAAATTTAGAAATCCCAAAAATACTCTGTTGACCAAATTAGAAGGAAAAATGGTTTATCAATTTAATTTTTAATGTAACAAAAGGATCATCCAGCAACTGCTGCATGCACATGGTAGAAGTAGATTTCATAATGTCATCATGTTGATCATGTCGAGCAAGTGTCATGGCCCAATGGCTTGCTAGAGCCGGGTATGTGCATAAAAGTTAAGCCTTTTATTCTTTATCTTTTAGACGTGTCTTAGTTTCAACCGGGCATAGCTCACTACAAGAAACATGACTTTTGCCTACGATTTTTTCGTAGGGAAAGATAGAAAAAATCGTAGGAAAAGCCTTTCCCTACGATTTTTGAACTTTTCCCTACGAAAAAAAAATCGTAGGCAAAGATTCGTATGGAAAGCCTTTGCCTACGACTTTCAAAATCGTAGGCAAAGATTATACCTTTTCCCTACGATTTTTTTCGTAGGGAAAAGTTCATATTTCGTAGGGATAGAGTGACTAGAATTTGAAATATAAATTTGAATTTTGAAAACTTTTGCCTACGAAGATAAAAAATCGTAGGGAAAAATCAAAAAAAAAATATTTTTTATCTACATCTTTCCCTACGAAAATTCTTAAAATCGTAGGGAAAAGTTGGGTAATAATAATTTTTAATAATTTCTTTCCCTACGAGAAACCCCAAAATCGTAGGGAAAAATAAAAAAATATATTTTTTATTCACATTTTTCCCTACGAAAATTCTTAAAATCGTAGGGAAAAATTAGCTAATAATTATTTTAAATAATTTCTTTCCCTACAAAAAGCCTCAAAATCGTAGGCAAAAATCAAAAAAAAATATTTTTTTATCCACATCTTTCCCTACGAAATCTCTTAAAATCGTAGGAAAAAATTAGCTAATAAATTTGTTTAATATTCCTTTCCCTACAAAAAAAAACCTCAAAATCACAAAAAAAAATTAAAAAAATATTTTTTTATCGACATCATTCCCTACGACTTTTCTAAAAATCATAGAAAAAATTAGCTAATAATCATTTTTAATGATTCTTTTTCAAATTATTATTTTTTAACCATTTTTACCTGCAAATATAAATTAAATCGTAGGAAAAAATAATAAATACAAATTTTATCTTTTTTTCCCTACAAGATATGTCTAAAATCGTATAGAAAAGTTATATTTATTCTATTTTAAATTTTTTTAATATTTTAAAATTATATTTCTATTTTAAAATTTTTAATATTTTGCATATTTTATTTAAATAGAATATAATTTGTTTGTTTCGTATTTTTTTAAAAAATTAAAAACTGTATCAATAAAAATAATATAATTCTTTACATACAATACCCATTACATATACAATTTTTTTACACAATGACAACAAAGGATAAGCATCAAAATAACTAATAAATGAAAGTCAATTGTTCATATCAATTACAATATCCATAACTAACATAAAACATCAAATCACATAATGAGACAACACAACATAAGGTACTGGACACTTCATAAAGGTCCCATTTATAAATGACTTCACCAATTTTCTAGCTCTCTTTAAACATTACTAGAGTAAGCAATGCCCTAAAATGACATTGCAATTCATCAATGTTCCAATAAGACATCATTGCAGACCTCTCATGCCAAAGTACACCTTGCTCACTTTCCTTGAAAGATCCTTTCAGGGTATCAAAATTACTTTCTGCAAGGTTGAAAAACAAGTATTAAAAAAGTTTATATTTTATTAATTTTTATGCTCAAAGAAAATAAATTATTAAATCAAAATCATGGCAACTTGCAATTGAGTACAACTTGTTCAAATACCATGTTAGCATCTCTAAAAGTATAATTAAACATATGAGTTTATCAAGCAAGTTAATTATGCTATGTAATGTGAAAATATCATACAAAATAAGGGTCATGTAGAACATACCTTTTATATAATTCAAACGTTTGTAATTATATATATATATATATATATATATATATATATATATATACCTTTTAATATTTATTAATGGTTTACAAGTGAAAGCGTTGCATGCTTTCAAAGATCTCACCACGAAGATAATGCAACCATTCGACGTGGCCAACTCGAGCAATGGTGCAATGACCCTGTATACAGAGTCCCAAGAGGGGCATCACAGAAGGTTAGAACTGCATTCTGTAATTCTTAAACAACGCAAGATTTTGAAAATCTATTTGCAAAAGAAAGCCAAGCTTTAGCAAGTCGAAACATCCATATCCATGTCTGTACCAAATACATGATCAAAGTTTCAAAGTTGGCTTTACACAATTAACTCCAATATTTTACAATAACTCTGTCTTAAATTTCCGTCAGCCAGCCAACAATTTGCAGCAACACAAAAATATAGAAAGACTAGTAATAAAGCAGAAGAGATCGGTACAGTTTACATCACAAGACCAATTAGGTTCAATTATACCATGAAACAATATTTTCGCTACTACCTGCTCCCGCATTCCAGATGTTAACCATGTTGCCAACAAATAACAACCCGAATCATATTGATATATTGGTCACAGAATGTCATTTGTCCACTGTAAGCTCTAGCTTAAAAACCAATAAAAATGCAAATATCCAGAAAACGGAAAAACAGAAAACATAAACTACATCAATTTCAAGGATGTGGGACACCACATGAACGATGCGCAGTGAAATACAACACAAACATGATATGGCAAGAGAAAACATAAAAGGGACAAGACCTAGAATTGAAATCAATGCTACTGATAAATCAAGGTCAACACAAGATTTCAGAAGAAAGACATTAGACAACCTTGATCCTGGTACGGTATTGCTTGAGGATGCTAGAATCAGCATAAAAATCTTAGGCCATAAATAAATAAAGCATTCACATCACAACACATGGTCTTTACAGCTCAGTGCACACAACTCCCATAGTCAATATCATGTCTTAATAACTAAACCCTGATTCTCCTAGCATTCCTACTTGAAATCAACAAACTGCAAGAATGTTGATGTTCAAATCATTAAAGCTGTCTTCATCAATGTTTAATAATTTTATCTGGAAAGCATTAACTGTAAAATGCTTATGCAGTTGAAAAAAAAAAAAAAAGACATGCAATACCTTGGATTTTTTCCACATTTAAAAAATTCTACTCAGTTCTAAACAAAACCCTATGCCTTTTCTTGAAACAACTACCATAAAAGCGTCCAGTGATATGATTACTACTTTTCTTTATATACGTCAATGCAAGTTTTCCCCTTCTCAATGCCTGTCTCCAACAACACCATCTCTACAAAAGCATCATACTCATTTTAACAAATCTTCTACATGTACTCCTCTCGAGCCTCTTATCTCTTAAAACTGTTGATCAAAAACAACATACAAGAAAGAAATGTTTGAAACGAACATTTATGTTCCTACAATAAGCCCAATATGCCTCTTACATAACAAAAAGAAAATCAAAACATAGAAATATCCTGTCTTTTTTTTCTAAGCAATGCTTTCTCTCAGTATATAATAAACACAGAAAAAAAATGGGAAGGGATAGAGCATTTCATTCTTTTATTTGTTTGCTTGTGTGTGTTTATTTTTTCCATGGGGCCGCAGAGGGAGGGGAGGGGGGTCATCTAACTAAAAACTAAAAGACATTTGAATCATGTCACTTTCATCTGATTAACAGTCAAAACATCAAAATATATGTTAGCATTTGAAGTTTCCAGGTTACCTCTGGACGATTAAACTATTGTCGGCACGGGCAAAATGACTCCTATTTCTGCTTTATAGAAATTAAATTACTTCAATCTAGACTAACTTATTGTTCTACCTTAGTTCCACATATTACATAACATAAGAAAGCCGGGTTTCAATCAACAGGTGCTTCAACAGGCTTGCACTGCATTTAAGATTTACTAGTCTTCAAACATGATAGATGGTAACTGCAAAGGCCACCAGACTAACATGTCTCTTAGAACATTGGATCCTTTTCTTCTGTGCATACTTTGTATCTTTGTAGTTAAATACAAAAGCTTTGGAATTTAACAGAGTTACATGTGCCACTCAAACTTGACGCATCAGTTAACAATCAATTGTTATCAAACTCAATGGCTCTATGGGAATCATAGTACTTGCGCAGGACCACTCCAAATAAGATAAGAGTGAGAAATGAAATAATCTTACTATACTCAAGCTTATGGATGTGCCAACTTAGGGTTCCAAAGGTGTTTTTACAGCTTTCTAAAGATATCAGAAATGCACTACTGCTTATGCAATAATCTTGCTAATAAAAAAAACCCATGGTAACACCTGGCCAACATCTTTAATCAAAGAAACTAACCATGAACCTCAGCATCAATGGCTTAATATAAGCGTGCACATCTTGAGATAACAACAAAAACTTTGAAATGAAACCAAGCATTTTGCTTGACAAGGATCCACTCTGAACTTCATATGGACTCCAACATCTTCTTTTTGGGGGGAGGGGGGAGGGGTGGGGGCGGGCATTTAGATGCTATCATCCAGACAAGCCCTACATGTACAAAAGTGAGAAGCATAGAGACAAGGGAAGTATGATCTGGAGGGACTGGTAATGCAGAAATCACCTTTTAAGAGGAACCCAACATCTGTATGATTTCATGATCGGGTCAGACTGTCCATCCCCACAAAGCCATGCCATTTTCTCCCCCACCTATATTCATTGTTGCAGGGATATATTATTCCATGAACAACATATGAAACAAGGAGCTGCTCTACAATAATGACTAAATCCCAGAATTGTCCAGGGTCTGTTTGGATAAGAGCATCCTGTTTCCATGTTTTATGCCTTGCAGGGGAAGCAAGGAAGGAGAAGTGCAGAAGCAGGAGGCAATCAACCCAGTCCCAAGGGACCAAGAGCACCCAAACCTAAGTTAGGGAAGCAGAAAAGCCACTTATAAAAGGAATCCAGCATCCACATAATTTCAGGATTAAGAGATCCTATCACCCTTTCGCATCCTCCTCACTACAACTCATTGCTCTAGGGATATTCCATGAACATATATGCAAGCATTCAAATGAACCAGTAGCATGTATGATTGTCAAACCCTCAACTAACAAGGAACACAAATTGGGCAAAAAGTGATTGTCAGCATCTTTGCATGATCAAATAATCTGGGCATTCCTAACACCTAAAAAAAGGTGAAAAATGCACAAATAGAAGAAACACATTTTCCACTCCACAAAATGTGAGACTGGCTAAGAAGGCAACATGGCTTGGCTCAGACATGGTCGCAACCCATAACCAAGCATTCCCAGTGAAATGGTTACAATCAGTTTGTTCAGATAAGGGTGGAGCCAAAGTGGGGATCAAGGAAGAAACATTGTTGGTTCCCCAAAACTTCATCTCAATCTGCGCAGCCAGAACCATATCATGTCATACCAAACATCTACTACTTATCATCTCAACCATGCTTACCATATGGACTAGGACCACTTAATTCCAACCAATAGAAAATATAAGCCCTGCAATCTCATAAATTTCATGCTAAAAGGAAACCACAAAGCACCTGTTCAATTCTCTACATTATATTTTTTGTGTAGCACACAGAGCTTCAGATGATAGCACAAGTTATCAACTCCGGTAATTATCATATAATATCAAGACTTATTTTACACCAACATCAGCTTTCATACAGATCACTCAATACACATGGATCCATTCCACAGACTACAACGAGCTAAAAATATGATAAATAAAAAATCCCCTACAATTCCATATTCAAAGTATTCAAAATCTCAAAGGCTGCCGTGGTTCTTGTTCACTGACTCACAATAATTCATGGTCCCACACATAGGATTAAAATCTGCTATATCCACATCAAAAGGTGAAATGAAACGTGAGATAGGTAGCTAATTTTGCATTTTCTGTTACTTGCAATTCAGCCCTTACATTACCAATCTATATGCAACATTTTAATCAACATCATACAAAAAACAAAAATCTTAATTTTCACATCTGAGTCTACAGTTTGATGAAATACTAACAACATAGTAAATAATTAACAATTTCAAACTCTCATGTCTCCCATTTGCCAGTTCTATGCATGTACGCGTGAAGAAAAACAGATATTTAATTAAATTTACATTTTCTTTTTACTTGAGATTACGCCCTTACATTTCCAATCTGCATGCAACTTTTTCGTCAACATGATAAGAAAAACAGATATCTTGATTTTCAAGTCTACAACACCATCACATACCAGCAAAATAATAAATAATTAACAAATTTTAACTCTTGTATATCCCATTTGCTTGTTCCAAATATAGTCATGTAAAATATGCTTTTGGTGCCTTTAAAATTACTTTCCCAACATGAGGAAAACTTTGAAATATAAATCAAAATATCAAATCTAACAATCATCAATCCAAGATATCATGTCCAACACCAGGGATGGTAGATAGCCCATCCCATCTTGGTCCATTGCCTAACTCATCCCATACCAATATTCGAGAGAATGTCTTGCTCCAATACTAAGGATGGCGAGACACCCCACTGTCCCACTGGTTTTTAAAACCTTGCTGTGCACACACACACAAGGTGAACTCAACAACACTAAGGGCCCGTTTGGATTGGCTGCTAAGATGCCTTTAAATGACTGTCTCCTAGCAGCCATGTGAGAACTGTTGGCCAACAACAGAGGCCAACAGCTATCCTAAACAGGCCCTAGGTATTATCATGAATTCTATCTAGACCATATAGAGTAGTTGTAAAAAGGCTTATATGAGTTGAGTTGAGTTGATCTAGACCATATAGAATATAAGCATAGTTAATCTAAAGTCAAGAAAAAATAATATTCAAAGAAAGGCACTCATCCAAAAGCAATAATTAGAGGAAAGGGCTCCAGGTCAAGAAGAAATGCTAATTATAACAGCCTCAAAATGCCCACGGCAACATCAGATATCAAACATCTATAAAAAAGAATAGACATTTCTGAATTACTATGAATTGGATTCTACATACATAGAGAACAATTAGCACAAATATACCGTGACTAAGATCTATTACTGCAGTAAATGACAGAAAATGCATAAAGTAAATACTCTGTTATTTTACATTATTCTATTTCGAGGTTACTATATCATTACCTAACAACTAATTATGAACATCGCAACCTTAGTTAGAGAAAAACTTTTACCCTTTTTTCCGATATTGATCACAAAATTAGCTACATAACTTTGACTCAAAAACAAAAAAGGCATCATCAAGGTATTGCATATATGACCAGTTTGTATGAAATAAATTTAGGCTCTATCTGGTTGCTAAGAAAGAAAAGGAAAACTCATTATAATATTAGCAAAGCAAACAAGAATAAAATTCATTAAAAAAAAACTTTTTAAGCCAGGGACAACATTTTTCTTATTACTTGCTTTTATTGATATTTTTGCAATACCTGCAGGAGATTATCAGATTTTTCCAATATGCTGATGGCCAAAATTTACACATCACCAATATAAATGAATAGAGAAAAACAGGATTAACAACCTGCACAACAGCTTTTTCCCCGTCAAGTTGTGCCATCTCCTAATCGTATATTAACAATTTCTTGATACTTGGGACCCTGAAATTATTTGGTAGAAGAGGCATTAAGAGGAAATCCAGGAACTTGAACTAAACATAAAAACCATGAAGTTATACAAATAACGGTGGTAAAACTAGCTGACTAAAACTAACAAAGCTATGCACCTTAACTTTCTCAAGAATGACCAGAGGACCTGCAACGCCAGCAACGGTCCTGTACTCTACATCAAGAAGAAAAGATCGCTGATCTAAATTCCATACCATGAAACCTATCATATGAAAGAAGATACAATACATTAAACAGAGTTTGCAATTTTAGGTTGCTTTCCACAGAAATTTTGCCATTTAAGAATTAGCAAAGATCACCAACTCCCTGATCTATACAAAAGAACAGCTTCAGGATCAATCCATGTACAAAAACAAATAAACCAACCAACCATGCCAGCCCCCCCAAACCAAAAAAAACACAGCCCCGGGGAAACCTTGCGCCCCGCGCCAAAGCCCCCCCGACCACCGTGTCTCGCCCCGGCCCAGACCGCCCATCCCCCAAAATTCCATGCTCAAATACATCGAAGACAACAAAGAAACGAGAGATCGCTAGAGAAGAGATTGCTAGGGTTTCTGGGGAACGGACTGGGGAGGAAGAGAGAGATTAGGAAAGGGAAGGGCGCGGCACACCGGCGTCAGCTCCAACCAATCCCAGCCCTCCTTCGCCACCGCCTCCTTCATCTCTTCTCCCCTCCCCTCTCTCTCTCTCTCGCTCTCTCTTCTTGATTCTCGAAGGGGAGAAGAGAAGAGGAGAGGAGAGAGAATGGGTGAGGGGTTGGGGAGGAGAGAGAGAGAGAGCGAGAGATGTTGGGAAGAAAACCAAAGCGGAAAGTGAAGGACGCCGAAAAATTTTGGCGCTTTTAAGAGAGGGAAGTAAGAAATTTACAAGGGATGGCTAAAAATTTTGGCACCTGGTTTTTATTATTCAAAATTTTATATGTATATATGTATATTATTTAAAAAAAATATTTAATAAAAAATATTTTTTAATAAAATATTAATTAAAAAATTTATTAACCATTTAAATTTTTTTATAAACTATTTAAATAATTATTAATATATAAAGTCATTATTTTTTATGCTGTTTTAGTTGGATCGTTGAAAAAAAAAAGCAGTATCTCATTTATCATTCTACATAAATGAGAAAAAAATCTAAATCAAATAAGATCAAGTATGGATTGGGACTAGGTTATACATGGATCTGACCTGACCTGAATAGCCCATTGGGTCAAGAAATTTGATCATATATTTGACCTGATTTTTTATTATATTGGGTTTGGGTTCAATATTAAGACCTGACCAAGGAACCGGGTCGAGTTGGGATCAAACATAACCCGATCTCGCCCTACACATTTGCAACCCTAAGTCCAAGTCTGAGAGGAAAGAAACTGGTGAGCAAGCGGCAGAAGCTTTGAAATTTGGATTTGTCCTAAGATCTTTAACCATTAGAATTTGATTTAGCGGTTCAAAAAATATATATTATCATTTGAAAATATATTTAATGGGAGATATTTTTTTAAAGGAAATATTAGTTGGAAGAACTATCAAGATCCAAGCCATGATCTCGATTTTTTTAAAGGAAATTTGTCCTAAGCTTCTTTGCCGACATTACATGTACACTTCGGTTGCGATCGATCCAAGCCATGATCTCGATCGGCGATGATCGATCTAACGGTTGTAATCCATCTGATCGGAGACGATCCGATGGTTGGATCGATCCAAGCCATGATCCCGATCGGTGATGATCGATCGGACCGTTGCAATCGATCCGATCAAAGACGATCCAACGGTTGCGATCGATCCAAGCCATGATCTCGATCGGTGATGATCGATCCGACGATTGCGATCCATCCGATCGAAGATGATCCGATGGTTGCAATCGATCCATGCCATGATCCAGATCGGCGATGATCGATCCGACGGTTGTGATCCATCCGATCGGTGATGATCCGACGGTTGCGATCGATCCAAGCCACGATCTCGATCGGTGATGATCGATCTAACGGTTGCGATCGATCTGATCGGAGATGATCCGATGGTTGGATCGATCCAAGCCATGATCCCGATCGGTGATGATCGATCGGACCGTTGCAATCGATCCGATCGAAGATGATCCAACGGTTGTGATCGATCCAAACCATGATCTCGATCGGTGATGATCGATCAGACCATTGCGATCAATCTGATCGGCGATGATCTGACGGTTGTGATCGATCTAAGCCATGATCCCGATCAGCGATGATCGATCCGACAGTTGCAATCCATCCGATTGTCAATGATATCCGATGGTTGCGATCGATCCAAGCCATGATCCCGATCATAGATCATCGATACGATAGTTACGATCCATCCGATCGGCGATGATCCGATGGTTGCGATCGATCCAAGCCATGATCCTGATCGGCGATGATCGATCCGACGGTTGCGATCCATCCGATCGGCGATGATCTGACGGTTGCGATCGATCCAAGCCATGATCTCGATTGGCGATGATCGATCTAACAGTTGTGATCCATCTGATCGGAGACGATCCGATGGTTGGATCGATCCAAGCCATGATCCCGATCGGTGATGATCGATCAGACCGTTGCAATCGATCCGATCGAAGACGATCCAACGGTTGCAATCGATACAAACCATGATCTCGATCGGTGATGATCGATTAGATCGTTGCGATCACTCTGATCGGCGATGATCCGACGGTTGTGATCGATCCAAGCCATGATCCCGATAAGCGATGATCGATCCGACAGTTGCAATCCATCCGATTGTCGATGATATCCGATGGTTGCGATCCATCCGATCGGCGATGATCCAATGGTTGCGATCGATCCAAGCCATGATCCCGATCGACGATGATCGATCGGACCATTGCGATCAATCTGATCGGAGACGATCCGACGGTTGCGATCGATCCAAGCCATGATCCCGATCGGGGATGATCGATCCGATAGTTGCGATCCATCCGATCGGCGATGATCTGATGGTTGCGATCGATCCAAGCCATGATCCCGATCGACGATGATCGATTGGACCGTTGCGATCAATCCGATACCTCGGTATTTTCTTTACAGAGGAAAGATATGATTCTCTATGATTTTCATGAAAATCGTAAGGAAAGACTTTTTTAGAAAAATATTGGCGGGTAATTTTATCTCCAAAAATTTGATGATCAAGAAAAAGTCTTTTAAAAGGATAACTAAAAAAAGATATATACATAATAATATTTTTATTATGTAAAGGAAAGTTATGATTCTCTACGATTTTCATGAAAATCGTAGGGAAAGACTTTTTCAGAAAAATATTGGCGGGTAATTTTGTCTCCAAAAATTTGATGATCAAGAAAAAGTCTTTTAAAAGGATAACTAAAAAAAGATATATACATAATAATATTTTATTTAATATTATATTGCATAATAATATTGATAATAATATATAATATATTCTATATTATTATAATAACTTTATAACATGTTCTATATACATTATGTATTACAATATAAGATTAATAAATTTATTAACAATATGATAATACATAATAAATCATAGTATACTGCAATATTATAATAAGTAATTATTTTATTATATAAAAAAATATTATATATTTATTTTTATGTATTATATATAAATACATATTTACTATATATAATATATGTAAATAATAATATAGAATTAAAGAAACTATAGTAATTATTACTAAGAATTATAATATATAACATGTAATAAAAATATAATTATAAATACAGTATAAGAAATAAATAATTATATTAATATTTATAATTATTAATAATATCATATAAATATATAATTAATATAAATATAGTAAATATAAAATTTAATTTTGGGAAAGGTATACATCCTTTCCCTACGATTTTCGTGACAATCGTAGGGAAAGGGTTGGATTTCTGAAAAAGGGTTTTTCCTACGATTTTTATTAAATTCGTAGGGAAATGTTGCCTATCTTTCCCTACGATCTTCATGAATATTGTAGGTAAAAGTCTGCATCCTTTCCATGAAAGGCTCTAGAGCCTTTCCCTACGATTTTTGTGAAAATCGTAGGGAAAGACTCTGGACCTTTACCTACGATTTTTGTTAAAATTGTAGCGAAAGACTTTTTAAAAAAATAAAAAGTCTTTACCTACGATTTTCAAAAAATTGTAGGTAAAGGCTCTAGATCTTTCCCTATGATTTTTTTAAAAATCGTAGGGAAATATTTTTTTAGAAAAATTTTGGAGGGAGATCTTGCCTCCAAATTTTGGTATAGCTTTTCCCTACGATTTTCAAAAATTCGTAGGGAAAGATCCAGAGCCTTTACCTACGATTTTTTGAAAATCGTAGGGAAAGATCTTTTCAGAAAAATTTTGGAGGAAGATTTTGCCTCCAAATTTTTGGTATAGCTTTTCCCTACGATTTTCAAAAAATCGTAGGGAAAGGTTCTCGATCTTTCCCTATGAATTTTTGAAAATCGTAGGGAAAATCTTTTCCCTACGATTTTCTGAAAATTATAGGGAAAGATCCAGAGCCTTTCCCTATGATTTTTTGAAAATCGTAGGGAAAGGTTCTAACTTTACGACTATGGAATCTTTGCCTACGATTTTTAAAAAATCGTAGGGAAATATATCTTTTGCCTACGATTTTAAAATCGTAGGTACGAAAATCGTAGGCAAAAGTCATTTTTCTTGTAGTGATACCACTGGCAGAGCAGTGTACCATCGGCTCTCAGCAATAAAAGCCTGACCCTGGTCGGCACCAAAGTCCTGCGCCAGCCAGGCGTAATGCCCAGTGTACCACTGGCAGAGCAGTGTACCACCGGCTCTCAGCAACAAAAGCCTAACCCTGGTCGGCACCAAAGCCCTGCACCAGCCAAGCATAAAGCCCAGTGTACCGCTGGCAGAGCAGTGTACCACCGGCTCTCAGCAACAAAAGCTCGACCCTGGTCGGCACCAAAGCCCTGCACCAGCCAGGCATAAAGCCCAGTGTACCACTAGCAGAGCGGTCTACCATCGGCTCTCAGCAACAAAAGCCCGACCCTGGTCGGCACCAAAGCCCTGCACCAGCCAGGCATAAAGCCTAGTGTACCACTGGCAGAGCGGTGTACCACCGGCTCTCAGCAAGAAAAGCCCGACACCCATCGGCGCCCAAAGCCCTGCGCTAGCCAGGCACGAAGCTCGACACCCGTCGGCACCTAAAGCCCCACCTCGGATGGCACAAGAAACTTCGGGTTTGCTAAACTTAAAGCCCGGCACCCGACGGCACAAAGTCCCACCGGTCAGATAAAAACCGACCCCCGTAGACACCAAAAGCCACGCGCCTATTCAGTACAAAGTCCAACACTCGGCAGGGCGTTGCCCCGATGGCCTCGAGGAGCCCGTCTACCTAACCCCTGACTGCCGGTGTTTCCGCTCCGAAAAACTTACTCTCCCTGGTCCTAACTTTCGGGTCTAAGAAGCTGGTGCGGAATATCGCGAGTTGAGAGTTGTCCCTCGGCGCTATCGAAACTAATGGGATCACAAGGCTATGTGTCGTCAATTGACAAAGTTCATGATAAGACAGAATGCATCTTGAAGAATGTTTTCATTAATTAGAAAGGGCTACAAAATGCCGATGTTGTCGAACTTGTAAAAAAGAAAGAACAAAACAATAAGAGTGCGAGCTCACGGCTCTACCGGTGCGTGCTCATCATCAGAAGGGGCCAAGTCAGACAAACGCTCTAGCTCAACCTCCAGGGCCTGGGGGAAGTTCAGGTCCCTATCCAACTTCTCCTTGCCATGCTGGAACCCGTCAAGGAATACAGCCGCCGAGGCTTCGGCCAGGTCATCTGTGAAGCGCCCGGACGCCTTGTACTCCTCTATGAGCCCGGCGGCCCGGACCTTCTCTGCAGCAAGGGCCTCCGTTGCAACCCTTTCAGCCTCCTGTGCGCGGCTCACCTCCTCTTTGGACCGGCTGACCTCCTCCTTCGCCGCTTGCGCCTCTTCTGTCGCCATGCCCGCTCGCTCCTCGGCCTCCCGGAGGGCTAAGGTTAGCTCAGAGATATGAATGTCCCTGGCCATTACAGCGTTCTCAGCCTTCGTCATTTGGAGGAGCGCTGCGCGTGCACGGTTGGATTCAATCTCCGCCCGGCTCTCGGCGGCCTGCAACTCGTTCGCCCAGGTACTTCTGGCCGACTCCAGCGCCTTCTCGGCTGCCTCTGCGCAGCACTGAGCCTCCTCGACCTCCTTCTGCGTCTCCCGTAGAAGGACCTTCCCATCGCGCATTGCTTCCCTGGCAGCCCTTAGGGAATATGCAATCTGCGCGCGTAAGCTCCAGGTCAGCTAAAGGAAGGGAATAAAAGGTAAAGGGCAAGAAGATCACTTACCCTGATGACAGCAGCATAGGAGTCTTGAAAGAACGCGCTCGCTTTCTGGTGACTGACGTCCTCCAGGATCTCAGGGACAAAAATTGGATCCAGGACTCGCTCAGCCTAGCGACCGTCATTCAGGGAGTCTCGGGGTGGCCCGAGCTCGCCCCCACCTCGCTCCGTCATTTCAGCTATCCCCGGTTCGGTGCGTGGGCCACTCCTGGGCGACCCCTTAGGGGGTGGGCTCACGGGACCAGATGGCCCCTCACCCCAATCCCTGCTGGCATCCGGCGGGGTTGGTCCCCCAGGAGCCGGGGACTCTTCGGTCAATATGGGCCCCTCCGTGGCCGGCTCCTCAACGGCGACTCCTGCGGTTGTCCCCACCCCTGGTGGAGTGTCGGCCATGAGGTCAACCTCCGGAACAGCTGGGACATCTTGCGGAGCCCGGGGTGGGGAGACTTGGGCTGGTGGGAGGGCCCAAGCCATCGGACGCTTCGGGGCTGGGGCCTGCTGACCCCTGGATGGTCCTTCCTGGGCCCTCTTATTGGAGGCAGCCCTTAGCAGCTTTGCTGCCGGTATCTTCAGGGCTGCGTGGTACCAGTTAAGTTTTTTCAAATTAAAAAAAAAAGAGAGAGAGAAAAGGGGGGGAGAAGCAAAATTTTTGGCTAAGGATGGAGAGGACTTACCCCGATGGGGAATGAGACCCATCGACTCCAGGTTATCCTCCGACAGCAATAGGGTGTATCGGGGGATCTCGGTGGCCAACAGCAGCCCTAACGCCTCCCGGTCCCCAGGGTGGATGGCAACGGCGTTCCCCTGGAGATCGGGGTCCCCCCACTGGGGCCTGACTTGGTCAACATTAGCAAAAAAGAAACGGGATTTCCATCCCTTAATTGAAGAAGGAAGGAGGAGTTTTAGGACCCGGTTGGGTCGGGGCAGAAATAGCCACCAGCCCTTTTGAGCCCGAAGGGTGTAGAAAGAACGAAAAAGGCTAATTCGGGGGGTAATGTTCAGGCGATAGCAAAGGATGACAAAGGCACAGATGACGCGATAGGAGTTTGGAACTAACTGAGAGGGGGTCAAGGAATAATAGTTAAGGAGGTTAACAAAAAAAGGCGGAAAGGGTGGGCGGAGACCTGCCCTTAGGCAGATCTCATAGAGGGCCACCCGACCGGGTCGGGAGGAAATGACCCTGTCGTCGGAGATGGCAAGAAAAGCTCAATGTCCCGGGGGATTTGATAATGGGCCCGAATTTTTTCCAAATCCAGCTGCGTCATCGTGGAGGCTGCCCCCTCTGGGGACCCCTCCACCATCGAGGAGGCGCCGGCCTCCGACCGGCGGCCCCTCGATGGGGCTCCACCGGTGGCACGTCGCCGGGCCAGGGGGACGTGGTCCTCTGAATCAGAGGACCACTCAATCGAAGGGGAAGGGGCAGGGGAGGTGCGATACCTCTCGGAAGGAGGACGATTCTCAGAACCATCCTCCGAGGTCCAGGAAGGAGAACTCATGAGTAGAGGGACGAAAGCCTAGGATGGGGAAAGAGCTGACCTGAAAGGGACGAAACCAAACGCAGGCCCGCAGGTTGCAGGGGAGGTCGAAGCGTAGATGCGGAGGGAGACGATGACAAAAGAAGCAGTAAGACGTCAATTCGACTCCTCGCTTACCTTTATCAGGTTTTCAAATCATCCCGCCATGTCTTGTCGGCCACATGGCCCCTTGCCATAGGCTGGCTCGCCTTGAGGGGCACCCGGCGCGTGGCGCAGCACGCCCCTGGCCAGTGGTGGGACCCCGCTGATGTCGCCGTAATGAAAGGTAATGATGGTGCGGCTTTTTGTGCAAACTTCGAAGAGCCAGTTCCCTCTCTCGAGGTCGATCATGGTGGGCACAGCGTACGAAGGGCCGCCTCCTTACATTCCCCAGGCCGTCCGCATAAGAGATGAGGACGGGGGATCAGCCATGTGGAGAACACCCCTTGCGCCTCAACGGTGGGACCCGCTTTGCCCCAGGGCTGAGGGGGCATCTGATATGACTGATCCCGCATCGTCAGGGTAAAAGGTAACGATAGCTAATGACCCCGAGACCCCCACCGGTCTCGGTGTGCACTGGCATTTCTCCACCCCTGGACCCCTTCCGGTCTCGGGGTGGAGTCGTCATCTCTTGACCCCGAGACCCCCACCGGTCTTGGGGTGCACTGGCATTTCTCCACCCCCGGGACCCCTTCCGATCTCAGGGTGGAGTCGTCATCTCTTGACCCCGAGACCCCCATCGGTCTCGGGGTGCACCAGCATTTCCCCACCCCTGGGATCCCTTCCGGTCTCGGGGTGGGGTCATCATCTCTTGACCCTGATACCCCCACCAGTCTCGGGGTGCACCGGTATTTCCCCACCCTCGGGACCCATTCCGGTCTCGGGATGGGGTCATCATCTCTTGACCCTGAGACCCCCACCGGTCTCGGGGTGCACCGGCATTTCCCCACCCCCGGGACCCTTCCGGTCTTGAGGTGGGGTCATCATCTCTTGACCCCGAGACCCCCACCGATCTCGGGGTGCACTGGCATTTCCCCACCCCCGGGACCCCTTTCGGTCTCGGGGTGGGGTCATCATCTCTTGACCCCAAGACCCCCATCGGTCTCGGAGTGCACCGGCATTTCCCCACCCCCGGGACCCCTTCCGGTCTCGGGGTGGGGTCAGAGGGAGACGATGACAAAAGAAGCAGTAAGACGTCAATTCGACTCCTCGCTTAGCTTTATCAGGTTTTCAAATCGTCCCGCCACGTCTTGTCGGCCACATGGTCCCTTGCCATAGGCTGGCTCGCCTAGAGGGGCACCCGGCGCGTGGTGCGGCATGCCCCTGGCCAGTGGTGGGACCCCGCTGACATCGCCGTAATGAAAGGTAATGATGGTGCGGCTTTTTGCGCAAACTTCGAAGAGCCAGTTCCCTCTCTCAAGGTCGATCATGGTGGGCACAGCGTATGGAGGGCCGCCACCTTACATTCCCCAAGCCGTCCGCATAAGAGATGAGGACGGGGGATCAGCCATGTGGAGAACACCCCTTGTGCCTCAACGGTGGGACCCGTTTTGCCCCAGGGGTGAGGGGGCATCTGATATGACTGATCCCACGTCGTCAGGGTAAAAGGTAACGGTAGCTAATGACCCCGAGACCCCCACCGGTCTCGGGGTGCACTGGCATTTCTCCACCCCTAGGACCCCTTCCGGTCTCGGGGTGCACTGGCATTTCTCCACCCCTAGGACCCCTTCCGGTCTCGGGGTGGAGTCGTCATCTCTTGACCCCGAGACCCCCACCGGTCTCGGGGTGCACCAGCATTTCTCCACCCCCGGGACCCCTTCCGGTCTCGGGGTGGAGTCATCATCTCTTGACCCTGAGACCCCCACCGGTCTCGGGGTGTACCGGCATTTCCCCACCCCCAGGACCCCTTCCGGTCTCGGGGTGGGGTCATCATCTCTTGACCCCGAGACCCCCACCGGTCTCGGGGTGCACCGGCATTTCCCCACCCCCGGGACCCCTTACGGTCTCGGGGTGGGGTCATCATCTCTTGACCCCGAGACCCCGACCGGTCTCGGGGTGCACTGGCATTTCCCCACCCCAGGGACCCCTTCCGGTCTCAGGGTGGGGTCATCATCTCTTGACCCCGAGACACCCACCGGTCTTGGGGTGCACCGGTATTTTTCCACCCCCGAGACCCCTTCCGGTCTCGGGGTGGGGTCATCATCTCTTGACCCCGAGACCCCCACCGGTCTCGGAGTGCACCGGCATTTCCCCATCCCCGGGACCCCTTTCGGTCTCGGGGTGGGGTCATCATCTCTTGACCCCGAGACCCCCACCGGTCTCGGGGTGCACTGGCATTTCTCTACCCCCGGAACCCCTTCCAGTCTCGGGGTGTGGTCATCATCTCTTGACCCCGAGACCCCCGTCGGTCTCAGGGTGCACTGGCATTTCTCCACCCCCGGGACCCCTCCTGGTCTCGGGGTGGAGTCGTCATCTCTTGGCCCCGAGACCCCCACCGGTCTCAGGGTGCACTGGCATTTCCCCACCCCCAGGACCCCTTCCGGTCTCGGGGTGGGGTCATCATCTCTTGACCCCGAGACCCCCACCGGTCTCAAGGTGCACTGGCATTTCTCCACCCCCGGGACCCCTTCCGGTCTCGGGGTGGAGTCATCATCTTTTGGCCCCGAGACCCCCACCGGTCTCGGGGTGCACTGGCATTTCCGCACCCCTGGGACCCCTTCCGGTCTCGGGGTGGGGTCATCATCTCTTGACCCCGAGACCCCCACCGGTCTCGGGGTGCACTGGCATTTCTTCACCCCCGGGACCCCTTCCGGTCTCGGGGTGGAGTCATCATCTCTTGGCCCCGAGACCCCCACCGGTCTCGGGGTGCACTGACATTTCACCACCCCCGGGACCCCTTCCGATCTCGGGGTGGGGTCATCATCTCTTGACCCCGAGACCCCCACCGGTCTCGGGGTGCACTGGCATTTCTCCACCCTCGGGACCCCTTCCGGTCTCGGGGTGGAGTCGTCATCTTTTGGCCCCAAGACCCCCATCGGTCTCGGGGTGCACTGGCATTTCCCCACCCCCGGGACCCCTTTCGGTCTCGGGGAGTGGTCATCATATCTTGGCCCCGAGACCCCCCACCAGTCTCGGGGTGCATCGGCATCCTCCCATCCCCGAGACCCCTTCTGGTCTCAGGGTGGGGTCATCAACAATTGGCATGCAGTTCAACCGTCGAAAGAAATGACAACTTTAGGCCGCACGACGCACCCACGTGACTCTCAGTACGCCCGTGATTGCCCCCGTTACAAAGGGCCATACCTCATAACAGCGTATGGTGCATTGCATGTCCCTATGCATGGGCATGCCTCACTACGGCGTACGATTCGCTATCGCTTGCAACTGTGCTCGGTCATATCATCCGACGGCGCGCACTGAATGCCTTCGCGGCTGTTGGACACGTATGACACCACGTCGGCAAGCGGTACGGGATGTCTTCGGCATGCGCAGCGATGGTATGATGGTGATCTTCTGAGACAGTGAGATAGGATATTCGGACAGGTATAAAAGCACGTGCTCGTACTGTAAGTAGGGAGCTGAACTCTGGTTTTCTAAGCTTTCTTCCTCCCAGCAAAACCCTAACCGCCTCTGTTCTCTTCCGCTGAGCGGTTCTTTGTCTAAGCCCAAGTGACTGACTTGATCATCGGAGGGTCCCTGCCGGTATCACCGGTCTCCATGGACTTATCTTGCAGGACTCCGAGGAGAAGGACGTCTGTCTTTCCTGACATTTGAGGAAGGTGACTTGGCATCATCAGGAGTTGTGTGAATGCTATTTCCACTAAAGCCATTAAGAATTTAAGCTTGACCCCTGTTCCCCATCCCAATCCATACAAAGTTTCTTGGATAGATTCAAAATCCATTCCCATTAAATCCAGATGTCAAGTTCCTATTCAAATCCAATCCTATCATGAACAAGTCTGGTGCGATGTACTACCTATGGGAGTAGGTAGCATCATTTTGGGTAGACATTGGTTGTATGATCATGTTGCAACTTTATATGGTCAATCCAATTCTTGTGCTTTCAACCATCTGGGTAAAAAGCTTATCATTAACTCGACCCCACCTAAGGACAATATCAAGAAAGGGTCTAGTGATTTGAAAGAGAAGAAACAAGATCGGAATTTGATCAGTGTCAAGGAAATAGAGAAAGAAATCAATGAATAATCACCTATGTGGATTTTGGCACTTAAAGAAAGTCGGAATGAAGATCCTAAGGAACCACCTCAAGAAGTCACAAAGATTTTAGAATACTTTAAGGATGTATTCCCAAAAGATTTACCCAATCACCTGCCCTCACTTAGGGATATTCAACATACAATTGATCTAGTCCCAGGAGCCACCTTGCCTAACTTACCTCACTATAGAATGAATCCTACTGAGCACGCTGAGCTACAAAGACAAGTTGAAGATCTCCTCTAGAAAAAGTTTATTATGGAGAGTTTAAGTCCTTGTACAGTACCTGCCCTACTGACCCCGAAGAAGGATGGAACTTGGAGAATGTGCATCGATAGTCATGCTATCAACAAAATTACGATCAAGTATCGATTTCCTATCCCTCGCCTTGATGATATGCTTGACATGATGACCGAAGCCACTATATTTTCCAAGATTGATCTTAAGAGTGGTTATCACCAGGTTAGGATCAAACCTGGAGATGAGTGAAAAACTGCATTCAAAACTAAGGATGGTCTTTATGAGTGGTTGGTTATGCCCTTTGGTCTATCAAATGCCCCTAGTACATTTATGAGGATCATGACTCAAGTTTTAAGACCTTTCATGGAAAAATTTATTGTAGTATATTTTGATGACATCCTCATCTATAGTAAGACTAGGGAAGACCATTTAGATCATCTTAGACAAGTCTGTTACACCCTTAGAAAGGAAAATCTATATGACAATCTGAAGATGTGCGAATTCATGACTAACAGAGTAACCTTTCTAGGGTTTATTGTTACTACTGATGGTGTTTATGCTGATCTCGAGAAAATTAAGTCAATAGTCGAGTGGCCCGAACCCAAGAACATACATGATGTCCGTAGCTTCCACGGTCTTGCCACCTTCTATAGGAGATTCATCCAACGGTTTAGCACCATTGTTGCTCCAATCACGGATTGTCTTAAGAAAGGAAGTTTTGAATGGACCAAACAAGCTAATAAAGCCTTCCTTGAGATTAAGGGAAGAATGACACAAGCACCAATCTTAAGGTTGCATGACTTCTCTAAAGTTTTTGAGGTTGCTTGTGATGCCTCTGGAATTGGAATTGGTGGAGTTTTAAGTCAAGAGAACCATCCGATAGCTTTTTTAGCGAGAAACTAAATGGTGCAAAATTGAGATATTCCACCTATGACAAGGAGTTATATGCGGTAGTTCAGGCTTTGAAATATTGGAGACATTACTTGTTACCACAAGAGTTTGTTCTATTTTACGATCATGAAGCCCTCTGATTCCTTAGCTCCCAAAAGAAGTTAAACCCTAGTCATGGAAAATGGGTAGAGTACATCCAAGCTTACACCTTTGTTCTAAAACACCATGCTGGTTCTGACAATAAGGTTGCCGATGCTTTAAGTTGACGTTCTATGCTCTTGACGACCGTAAGTACTGAAGTCACAGGATTTGATAAGTTGAAGGAAGAGTATAAAAGTTGCCCTGACTTTAGTGAGATTTTTGAAGCTGTCGGTCTAAGGTCTTCTAAAGAATACAAAGACTTTACTCTTCATGATGGGTTCCTTTTTAAAGGAGATAAGTTGTGTATTCCCCGAACCTCAATTAGAGAATTCTTAATTTGGGAAATCCATGTCGGAGGTTTAGCGGGCCATTTCGGAAGGAATAAAACTATTCTAGCTTTGAAGGAACAATTCTTTTGGCCCAGCTTAAAACAAAATGTTGCCCAAGTCGTAGCCCAGTGTAGGACATGTGATGTTACTAAAATGCAAAAAAAACACTGGACTATACACCCCTTTACCCATCCCTGATCGACCTTGGCAAGACATCAGTATGGACTTTGTGTTGGGACTACCAAAGACCTTAAGGAGACACGATTCCATCTTTGTGGTAGTCGATAGATTTTCTAAAATGGCACATTTTCTGCCTTGTTTCCAGACCTTCGATGCACAAAAGTGGCCAAGTTATTTCTAGATGAAGTGGTTAGATTACACAGGTTACCTAAAACCATCGTGTCTGATAGGGATGTTAAGTTCACCAGTCACTTTTGGAAAACCCTATGGCACCTGCTAGGAACCAAGTTAAACTTTTCTACCACTTATCACCCCCAAACTGATGGTCAAACAGAAGTTGTAAATAGAAGTCTTGGAAATATGTTGAGATGTTTAGTGGGAAAACATACTGAAAATTGGGACCTTTTACTGCCACGTATAGAGTTTGCCTATAATAGTTCAGTTAACAAATCCACTAGAAAAAGTCCTTTTAAGATTATTCATGAGTACAAACCAAGAAAGCCAATAGACCTCATTCCATTGCCCATGCATGTACGAACATCAGAGTCTGCTGAGTTATATGCACAACACATTAGGGATATACACAAAGAAATTAGCGAGAAAATCTATATAAGCAATGAGAGTTACAAGCATATGGCTAATTCACATAGAAGAGTAAAAGAATTTCATGTAGGAGACTTTGTCATGATAAGGCTCAGACCTGAACAGTTTCCAAAGGGAACTATGAAGAAACTACACGCCCGTGGTGCAGGTCCTTTCAAAATAATAAAAAGAATTGGACCTAATGCTTATATATTGGACCTACCTTCTGACTTTGTTATTAGTTCCACCTTTAATATTTCAGATCTGGTAGAATACAAGGAACCAACAATGAATCCCAGTGAGTTTTTAGGACTTGATCCATCCTTTGAGAGTGAACCAATCCCAGAGTGTCCACTAGCCACAAAGCAAGAAAGAATTGAACGGATATTAGATGACAAGATTGTCACTATCCGAAATAAAGACTATCAACGCTACTTGGTCCATTGGCAAGGTAGACTTGATTCTGAAGACTCATGGATCACTCAAGAAGAACTGCAAAGGATCGATCTAGATCTTCTTGAATATTACCAAAGCCAAAATGATCCATACTCGTCAGGGCCGAGTTTTTTTCACCCGGGAAGAATTGATGGGGATATCAGCAAGAAGAAAAGGTTGCAGACTGACACTCTTTGGTTTTGTAGTTAATCCACTTTCCGCAGGTTCCACTTACTCGAGCCAAGAGTTTCAATTTCTCAAGTGGCAACTCATGCTGCAAAATTTCAACTTCTGCCAAGTCTCAAAGTATCGACACTTCCTACCTTGAGTCAACACTGCAATCAAGACATCAAGTCTTCTCTTTGGAAGTCAAATCTTGGAGGACACATGGAGGTATCTGATGATGACACATGGCAACTTAGAAGTCAAATCTTGGAGGACACATGGAGGTATCTGATGATGACACATGGCAAACTAAGGAGGTGCCACATGGAAGCTTATGCAACCAAATTTGTTAGGGATTGGTTGTAATTAGTTAGCTATATCATAACCAATCCTTAGATTGTTATGATCTTTTAGTTTTTTGGGCTGAAATTTCTGGAAGTCCTTTGGCCTATAAATAAGCCAAGCTTTCCCTCTTGTAGATATGAAGTTTGAGAAATAAAATAAAGTTTATTTGATTTCTTTTTCCAAGTGCCTTGTTCATCTTTGAGTATGAAGAGGGTGAGATGCTCTTAGTTTGAGTTGAGGCTCATGTTTCCCTAGTCTTAGATCTAGGTCACTCCTTGAGGGAGAGGGTGAGAGGCCCAATTTGCTACTCTAAACTATTCTACCAAGGTTCTATAACAGTTTCAGGAAGAAGGACAAGTGCTACCCAAGTCTCAGCAAAATTTTTCAAATCCTTCCTTTCCTTGTTCGATTTTTTTTATTTCCTTCAATTCCTTTGCCTCCACGTCTTACTTCTGATCACTTGCAGGTTCTCTTGAGGATGTTAGAGTTGAGGATGATGGCTCCACATCAAGGATCAAGTGCTAAGGTAAGTTCTTAAGTAAGGAGTGTAGATCTTGTCAACCAACCCTCAATTCTTTGAGTGTTGAGTGCATCCCTTCCACTTTAAGATTTTACTTCATTGTTGGAAAAAAAAAAAAAAACCTCTTGGTCCTTCAGATCTGAAGTTTTAAAGGTGGCTTAACTTAGTTTGAAGGTTTCCATACCTTTAAATCCTAATCTTTTTATTTCTTTGAAAGAAGCTTGCACAAGGGTGTTTAGATTTCTGCTTCCGGTTTGATGTTCTTCATTTCTCCCATGCATGAATTCAGCCATAGCTTGGGCTCAAATGTTCATTAAGGGTGGTAATCACTTAGAACACATCACCATCCCCTTATTCCACCAATTTTATTTCATGCCCCATCATCCTGGACTTGTGTCACGGCCTTCCTGGCTCGGCCCTCGGCTTCTTTGGCTCGTGCATTGGCCTCGTCCGCATCGGCCACAGCCCCAGCCTTCTCATGGCCCACCTCAACCGCCGCCTTCTCCGCGGCGGCAGCTCTCTCCGCGGCGGCCCGGGCCTCATCTCGTGCCGCTCCGACCTCCCTCTCGGTGCATTGAAGCTGACGGACCAGCTCCTCATTCTGCACCACGGCGGTCTTCAGTCGGTCCGAGACTAGCTCCAATTTGGCCTCGGCTGTGAATGCCCGGCCACTCTCGGCTTTGGCCTGGCATTCTGCCTCCCTTATTCGGCCACCCAGGTTCTCCTTCCGGGCCTTGGTCTCCTGGTGAATTCGAGCAGGGCTCTAGGACCGTGCCATGCTCTCCTTCTTGTACTTGTTGGCCCGTGCCATGGCCCTTGTGAGCACGTCCGAAGAATGGGCCACCGCCTCATGAAGGCAGATCACGCCGTTGGCCATCGGAAGCAAGGGGAACATGTTAATCCTAAAAGATTGGAGCATCAAAAGACACGTCTGGAAACAGAGAGAACTCAGAAGATTACCTGGACAACGGCAACCATCACCATATTCAGGAGCGCGGAGTGGCTCAATCCTCGCGTCTCCTCCTCGGACTCGGCAGTCTGGACTCTTGACAGAAGATGGGCGGCTTGTGCGGTGTCCGCCATTGAATTGAGCCTAGGGGCCAGCCGCGTCAGCCCCTCCTGTGGACCTTCGACCCGAGGATGGGTCGGGTGGCGCACCAACCGCTGGGATGAGCTCTCCGGCCCATCCCTCTGCTCCTCAGTCACCTCCGCCCCAGCATTGGATTCTTGGGCGACTGGCTCCCTCTCTCCGGCAGTTGGGGGAGCCCTCTTCGTCTCCGGCTCGGCGGCAGCCGGAGGGCTGATGGCAACTGTAACCTGCCCCGCCTCGGGCATGTCGGCGGTGGCAGGAGCTTCCTCCTTAAGATCCATAATCACCACGGCGGCTCTGGTGGTGGCTGGAATCTCTCCCTCCTCTATCTCGGTCCCGGCCGGCCTCAGGACTACTTCTCTAGCCGGCGCTTCCTTAGCCGGCTCCTCTGCAGGCATTGGAGCCTTGGGGACCTCAGCGACTTGGGTCGGCCCAGCCCGCTCCCCTCTTCGGGCCTTCTTCGCCGGTCTTGATGTTTCCCTGGCTGACGGCCTCTTCTACTTCAGGGTGGCCTCAAACGCACCAACGGAGAACTTCATCGCTGTATCCAAAAATGAGAAGTGTTAGCGATAGCATATAGCAATCCTCCGATCGAGACAGAAGGAATCAGGCATCGTGCTCACCGACTGCCGGGGCCAACTCGGCTTCTATCAGGTTCTCCTCAGACAGGAGTTCCTTGTAGCCAAGGATTTGGTAGTTGGACAACTGGGTGAAGAGTTTCCTATCTCTCTCCCCCACGGTGGCATTATCATTGGAGCTGGTGTCCGGCTCCATCCAGTCGGTCCTCACCCCCTCGACATGGGAAAAAAGGAAGTGGGATTTCTATCCCCTAATCTTGGATGGAAGACCTAGGGAGAAGGCCCTACCCGGCCTGGCGGTGAAAGCCCACCATGCCCCCTAACCTTGGCGGCGGAGTTTATAAATTGCCCGGAATAGTGAGAACCCCGGCCGGGCCTCCTGGAAATAGCAAAGAATAACAAAGGCACAGATGATCCAAATCGAGTTTGGAGTCAACTGCGCCGGCACTAGCCTATACCTATCTAAAAGGTTCAGGAAAAAGGGGTGGAGAGGAAGGCGCAGCCCGCACCAAAAAAATTCCTCAAACAGAGCGACCCGATCGGGGTAGGTGGAGGTCACTCTATCTTTGGGCCCCAGCGTGGACAGATGAATGAAGCTGGGGACCATGTACTTAGCCCTAATGGCCTCTACGTCTTCGGGGGTCATGGTTGAGGCCACTCCGGACGGGCCTACCGGATCAGAACTCACCGCCGGAGGTTGTCCCGAACGGTAGAAGGACACAGGAACTGCCCTAATAGGGGAGGCTGAGGCGAACGGAGGCCCGGTCACCGTTGGTCGATCGCGGATGACGATTCCGCCCATCGGACGAGGAACCTGATGGGCTAAGGAGGTTTGGTCTTCACTATCGGAATGGAAAGATTCAACTACAAGCCTCTTACCCTCCCTAATGGCACGACAGTCCATGGATGAAAAGGAAAGATGAAACTATCCTGAAAATCAAAAGGAATTTGGAGACAAAAGGGCTCAAGTCGCAGAAGAACTCAGGAGAAGGAAAGCTGGAGGAAAACAATGGTAATGTAAAAGCTTTCCTCAGGCCCTTGGGGCACTTTTATACCCCTATATCCGAGCAACGATAATCAAGGCCTTACCACGTGACGCTCTCCTATTGCGCCACGAGCTATCCGCCAAAAATCTCGCCTGCGCTCGAGGCGTGCCGCCTCGATTCACCCCAAGGAGCGTGATCCCCGACCAATCGCGGGGCATAGAAAACGGAGAAACAATGATAGCCTTTACCTTTTTCCATTCCCCCAATAGGCTCCCTCTTCGAGGCGTCCGGCGCTAGCGTCAGCTCCCACCTACCGCATGATTGTGAAAGATTTTCGAAGCGACACTGCCTCGGGATGATGCGCCAGCTCACCAAGCTATTAAAAGCGCACTAAAGAACAATCCTTTTTGAATTTTCATGCCCCTCTCGCCCAAAGGGCAGCGGGTGCATGGCCCTTTGCGCTCAGGGGTGGGGGGCATCTGATGTGGCTGATGTAGCCACAAGGGCAATTATGGTAAAATCCAAATCTTAAGGCGGCCCCGCCCCGGCATCTCCATATCGGCCAAGTCAACCCCGACCTTCCCTGGTCGGCCCCGCTCGGCCCCAGCATCTTCGAGTCGGCCGAGTCGGCCCCGACCTTCCCTGGTCGGCCCCGCTCGGCCCCGGCATCTTCGAGTCGGCCGAGTCGGCCCCAACTTTCCCTGGTCGACCCCGCTCGGCCTCGGCGTCCCCGAGTTGGCCAAGTCGGCCCCGACCTTCCCTGGTTGGCCCCGCTCGGCCCCGGCATCTCCGAGTCGGCCAAGTCAGCCCAGACCTTCCCTGGTCGGCCCCGCTCAGCCCCGGCATCTCCGAATCGGCCAAGTCGGCCCTGACCTTTCCTGGTCGGCCCCGCTCGACCCCGTCGTCTCCAAGTCGGCCCTGACCTTCCCTGGTCAACCCCGCTCGACCCCGGCATCTCCAAGTCAGCTGAGTCAGCCCCAACCTTCCCTGGTCGGCCTCGCTTGGCCCCGACATCTCCGAATCAGCCAGGTTGGCCCTGACCTTCCCTGGTCGGCCCCGCTCGGCCCCGGCATCTCCAAGTCGGCCGAGTCAGCCCCGACCTTCCCTGGTCGGCCCCAACCTTCCCTGGTCGGCCCCGCTCGGCTCCGGCATCTTTGAGTCGGTCGAGTCGGCCCCGACCTTCCTTGGTCGGCCTTGCTCGGCCCCAGAATCTTCGAGTCGGCCAAGTCGGCCCCGACCTTCCCTGATCGGCCCCGCTCAGCCCCGGCATCTCCGAGTTGGCCAAGTCCCCGACCTTTCCTTGTCGGCCTCGCTCGGCCTCGACATCTCCGAGTTGACCAAGTCAGCCCGACCTTCCTTGGTCGGCCCTGCTCTGGCATCTTCAGGTCAACCAAGTCGGCCCTGATCGGCCTCGGCACCCTCAGGTCGGCCCCAGAACGGTCCTGGCTGTTCGCGCTGCCATCCTTCTGACGCGCGCCACCTCGCATCCCTAGGCCCAACTACCCACTGGCCACGCCGCTGATGGGACTGGACCTAACTATCTGTCAGCCCCACTGACCGATGGGACGTAGCTCACCAACTGCCATTTTCCCCTCTCCAATGGGACAGGACCCATCGACCAGCCCAAATTCACGTAACCCCACAAACCTCGTGGACATTCCTTTCTTACGGAACTCCACGTGGTTGTGCAAGTGTCAACCCCCTATAAAAGGGTAAGTCCACTCAGGAACAAGGTACGCAAACTTATACACTCGCTATTCTGATACCCAAAAAGGGATTCCCCTCTTTCGGAGGACTCAATTTTTCCCCCAGAGCTCGTCTGAGCTCTCCCTAAGCTGTGACCCCGGTTACTGACTTGAGCATCGGAGAGTCCTCACTGGAGCATCCCTCCGATCTTGGGACTTTTTGCAGGCCATCCGATCAGGCGTGGGACGGCAGATTAAGCAGCTCTCTTCTCCCGACGTTCGAGACCAGTGATCAGGCGTCATGACTCCGAGTGGTTACCATAATTCTGCTTCCTTCTTTGCCAAGTTTAAATGGTTTACACAAGTTTTCCCAATTGCTTCTCACTTCATTCCATGTATCATCAAGGATAATTAGAAATCTCTTATCCTTTAGCTTCTCCCGAAGAATCTCTTGAATGTCCTTTAAGGTCATGAGATGAAGATTATTAAGCTTTGAGTCACTGGAAGTAGAGCCCATCATCTCTTTTTCTTTTTGCAACAGGACATTATTACCTGTATTGTAAGCATTCTCACATCAAAAGTTTCAGACACGCATACCCATATCTTAAGATCAAAATGTTTCTTTATTTTATTTTTGTAAAAGACATGCTGAGCAACCGTGGTTTTCCCCACTCCCCCGATGCCAACTATGGACACAACAGAAAATATTTCTTTACTAGATCTGGAATCAACAGTTCTTCTCACCAATGAATTTACTATTTTATTGATCATAATGTCTCGGCTAACAATTTCAGGTTCGACAGGCTTGGAGGTTGTTTGTCGCCACTCCAATGTTTCTTGCCGCCTATTGACACTTTCATTAATCTCCACCAATTTGAGAAAATCCCCTGTCTGGGCACAAATACCATCAAAGCTACTGACAATCTCACGTAACTCATTGAGGTCATCATCAGAGAAGAAGAGGTGTTTGACCAAGGCTTTAGCATGTTTTAGAATTTTATGAGAAGAAGAAGACACAAAGTTACGACGTACCTTGTTTTGTTTTTCACCGGGTTTGGCGACATGGCTGAGATTTGCTGTGTTGCAGAAGATTTGCTGGACAAGTTCGACTATCAATTGTTAAAAGCAAAGGTGGAAAAACCATTGTGATCAATAAAATAGTAAATTCATTGGTGAGAAGAACTGGTCATTCAAGATCTAGTAAAGAAATATTTTCTGTTCTGTCCATAGTTGGCATCGGGGGAGTGGGGAAAACCACGGTAGCTCAGCATGTCTTTCACAATAATGAAATAAATGAACGTTTCGATCTTAAGATATGGGTATGCGTGTCTGAAACTTTTGATGTGAGAAGGCTTACAATAGAGATAATAATGTCCTGTTGCAAAAAAGAAAAAGAGATGATGGGCTCTACTTCCAGTGACTCAAAGCTTAATAATCTTCATCTCATGACCTTAGAGGACATTCAAGAGATTCTTCGGGAGAAGCTAAAGGATAAGAGATTTCTAATTGTCCTTGATGATACATGGAATGAAGTGAGAAGCAATTGGGAAAACTTGTGTAAACCATTTGAACTTGGCAAAGAAGGAAGCAGAATTATGGTAACCACTCGGAGTCATGAGGTGGCAGCGGCTTTGGAACAAAGGAAACGGTGGATTTAAATAGTTTAACAGAAGAGGACTTTGGACGTTTTTCAAACAATGTGCATTTGGTGACAAGATCCTAGAACATCACCCAAAATTGGAACTGATTGGCAGGGAAATAGCAAAGAAGTTGGGGGGTTTGCCCTTGGCTGCAAAGACTGTCGGAATCTTGAAAAGCAAACTATGGGAATTAGAGCAGCAAGAAGATGGAATCGTGCCGGCTCTGAAACTAAGTTACGATTATCTGCCAGCACAGCTAAAGCAATGCTTCGCCTATTGTTCTTTGTTTCCCAAGGATTACCTCTTTGATAAGGAGAAACTAGTCCAACTCGGGGTAATTTATTACAAAGGTGTTTTTTGATAATTTATTACAAAGGTGCAGAAGACATTGGGGTGCAGTTTTTTGATAATTTATTACAAAGCTTTCAGAAGGCAGACGTTAGACATGAAGATGGCTATAAGATTCATGATTTATTACATGACCTTGCCGAATCTGTTACTGGTGATGAATGTTGTAGAATTACTAATACGCCGGTGCAAATCCCAAAGAGACCCCGACACCTTCATATTGCTGATACCAATCATCGGTTGGAGAAATGTGAAAATGTGTGTGACATATGTGACATTAAAAAACTACGCAGCCTTGTCGTTGCCGGTGGAATTTCCTTTTCAGATTCATCCAACCCGGGGCTTGTTCGTTTCATTCAGTACATTGTCAAAGAGTCAAAACAACTTCGTGTGTTGATCATACTCCCTGATATTCTATTTCACTTGTCATTAGAAGCTATTGGTGATCTAGTACATTTAAGATACATAGAAATCATAGATTGGGATGTGCCAGAATTTCTGGAAATCACAGATTACGATATGCTAAACTTAACTTTGAATATTTGGATGAATGGGAAGAGTGGTTGGGACCAAAGAAGGACCGATTATTATTTCCTCGTCTTTGCCTACTTCATATTTCTCATTGCCCAAAGTTGAGGAGGATCTTCATGTTGGGTAATGGGCCAAAATAGACCCTAAATACCCTAATGGGCCTTGAAAGCCCATTACCGCCTTATGTGTGTGAATGAGAAATTGCGGGGACATTTAGTCCCATATCGGAAAAATCAAGAAAGGAAGGTTCACTTATATGGAAACCACTTCCTTGAAGCTTAAGTTCCTTAGGCTCACTACAAGTGGAGAGCTTGAGGGTGATGCGTAGCATCACCCACGCGCGTGTGCGAAGGGCGCAATGGGCGCTTTGTAGGCGCACTTTGCACTTTGCACGTGCGCATCGTCTTGAGGGGCTTTAAATTTTTTATAGATCAAGATGATCCGACGGTAGAGATTGATCAGTTCAAGATAAGGGGCTGAGATCAATTGATCGTTGATCGATCGGATGAAGGGTCGAAATGTGGTGATCAAATCACAATCTTGATCACGATCCAACGGCTGACATCCGTCAGTTGACTAGTCAAGTTGACTAGTCAAGTTGACTAGTCAACAGGTCGGTTGGTTAACCAGTCAACATGACGGTTATGATAAGGTGTCCATTACGGTTGTGATAAGCATCCGCTTATCTGATAACATGATCATCAGATCACGATGATGAAAAGGCTTATCAGGATAAGGATAGACTTATCTGATCGGCTGATCTTCAGATCACAGCCATGAAAAGGCTTATCCGATAGCCTGATCTGAAGATCACAATGTCTAAATGTCATATCAAAGATGATAAGCCCTTAACCCTCACATCCTTTGATAAAGAATTTAAATTTAATTAAATTCGTAGGGTTGCTTCCAAGGGGCACCTAAAAACATATAAATAGGACCCTAGACCCTCTCATTTCAATAATCTCAAGCCATTCCGAATTGAGTTCAATTTGAATCAATTCTAGTCTTCTTCTCTCTTAGGCATTTGCATACTTTCCTAAGGATAGTATAGCAATAGTGCATTGAAAAGAGAGTAGCATTCTTGGTTCGAAAGTTTTGGTGAATTGTAGTGCTGCTTTCATCAAAAGGAGACTGTTGTATCCTGGGAGACAATCGTCATACTGACCGTAAGCACCATTGCGGGACGAAATTGTCTTAAGGACATAGAGTGAAACTCTAGCCTCAGTCTAATTCATTAGGTAGCCACCATCTGCCAGACATACCAACCAACACTTCATGCTTCCAACTCCATCTAAAGAAATCCGACTTTTATGTGGAGTTCACAATTATTCGAGAAAGATACGGGGCGATGTGGCTTCACCATCTAAGCTTAAAATATGTATAGATTATCATAGCCATCAGTTCATCTGGGGCCTTTCGAAAAAAGTGGTTGCTTCAATCAAATATCTGCAAGTCAATTGCAGCCATGACTTCATATCCTTGTCTTTTATCGAGAAGATAGATGAGTGCTTTCAAATGCTCACCTCCCTCAAAGAGCTCAGCTTCTATGATTGTAATATGCTCGAGTTATTTCCAGTCGACATAACGAGCCTTACGTCTCTCGAGAGACTGAAGATAATAGGATGTTCTAACTTCAGGAGACTGCCGGATGGGGGCCTACCCACATCTCTCAAGGAATTGTATATCAAGCCATGCACGAAGGAGTTAGAGGAACGGTGCCAAATGAGTAATGGCTGTGATTGGCCCAAGATCTCTTACATCCCTTGCATTACAATAGGAAAAACCATTGTCCGGTATGTCTACAGAATCCACCCTATTTGAAACAGTTCTTTCATATATCATATGTTTCAAAATTTACAATAACATAAATAGGCTGGGCTAAATATCTTGGGTCCTAGTCCTGGGCACCATAGATCTTAGTTTATTATAACCTAAGCTTTGTCAATCCTATTTAAAAGTTTAGACTACATTAATTAGTGTACCTGCTATCATGTTGTGGAAGATCAAGCATGTTCTTTGTCACGTAGATCCTTTATCTCGCTGTTATTTTGTTGATTCCTTTTTCTTTGATGTAGTTGAGTTTATCATTAAGGTATCTGACAGCTCTTATTTGTATGATTTTGTAGGAATATGAATAAAGCAGCACCTCTATGAGATGATGCGCGGTGGATTTCTCATTATTTTTGGCATTCGAAGCTTATCATTCGGTTGTGGTATGGTTTCTAATAGTTTGTTTCTAAAACACCTTATTTGGTGATGTAATAAGACTATTTTTGAGCTGGAGACTATCTATAAGTTTGTCGGTGTTCTCTGCTTGTGTGTTCGTCGTTTCTGTCTAACTCCTATTTGTATGGTTTTTGCTTGGCACTTGTTTGCATATGTTATTTGGTCTTTTAATGAACTGGGTGGGAATGTAGCTATTTTCCTCCTCCCCATTTCTTAGAGAGAGAGAGAGAGAGAGAGAGATTGCTTTATGCAAGCAATGAAACTGCATTAAAATCCTTCATGGTATTAGCACAGTTAGTGTAATGGCTCGATTTGTTTTTTCATTTAAATTTATGAAGATCCTTCCTAGCCCTTAAACAACAAAGACACCAGAGAGAAGAGGTATATGATTGAGTGGTTGTGAATTGCTCAATATACAAAAAATTTTCAATCTATATTATTGTTATATTTGTTGGTCTCCATGACTACACTACATGTTCACAAATGTAGAAATGCCTGCCAAAAATCTTTATATGGCTAACAGTCAAGATGAGGTTTGCTCCATAAATATTTTGCAGAAGAGAGGAGCTGGAGGATCTGTAACTTGTGTGCTGTGTTGTGGTGCTTAAGGATCAGTTCTCATATTTTTCTTCGCTGTGGTTCCACCAAAAGCATTTTGATTTGCCATCAAAACCTATTGTAATTTCAAAGCTCACCAGCCTTCCCTTCCAAGCATATGGACTATTTGGAGATGGAAAAAGAATAAGGACAGTGTGCTGGAAAGTATGGTGGCAGAGACATGACAAAGTGTTTTCAGGGCACAAATCATCCATTACACCAGTGCTGAGACCAGCCTTGATCACATTTGTTCAATGGAGACATCTCTCTAATGATAAATATGGGAGGCTTAAGCAACATGAGAAAATGGTTTCTTTGTCCCCTCTTTTGCATCCCTGTAATTACCTTCTTGCAAGGCCTTTCCTCTATATATTTTCCTGCTAATATATTTCCCTTGGGAAGGGCGGCTTCCCACTCTACTTCTTTTCTTTCAAAAAAAAAAAAAAAAAAAAGAAGGGGAAAAACTTCAATTTTGTTTCCATCAAGTAGTCAGGCAATGATTTAATTTTGCTCCTGCCATAAAATGGCTATTTAGTGAAACATGTCATAAGGGCAGTGGTTACCCTAGTAGTTGGATTGACTGAACTGAAAATATCTTGCTTTCGAGCAAGATTGTTGTCACTGTCAACAAAAATATTGGAAACTGGATTCACTACCGCAGGGTTTTGAGAAAAGAGGATCCATCATCCTCTCCCTCTTCATTGTTATGGACTCTCTAAAAAACTCCTGGACCAAGCCAGTTTGGAAGGACTCTTTGAAGGCCTCAGAAATTCATGTGCTGTTGGTGGCACCAAGATCTTACGGAATGCTGATCTAATATTGCACAAGAAAGAGAAGGAAATGTCCGTGTAAAAGTAGTACTCAGCAGCTTTGAACTTGCCTATGGATTGCCAGTTAATCAGTCTTAACAAATTTAGTAACAGACATTGGTGCAAACTTACAAGAGGTTGATGAAGCAGCAACTTGGTTAAACTGTAAAATCAGCTCCACTTCCTTTTAAATTTCTGGGTTTACCTCTAAAGGCAGGAAAGCTTGCTAAAACAGATTGGCTGCCTCTCATAATTAAAATTGAAAGAAAATTTCCGCTTGGAGTGGGAGTGGACCGCATCGATGATGATGGCTTATTTTTATGGTCTGCTGTCAGATCTACTGGACCAGTGGGCCGTGGTTTGTCCGGTTGCTAGGATGAACGGTGGTGATTTAGAGAGGGGGAGGCAGACGTCCTCGTGATTGGAGATCCGTGCATAACAGTTGGGAAAAAGTTGGACTATTGGTATGATATGCACCACGTGATGTGCTCGGCTGGAGGCCACCAGGACGTCAGGTGCCAACAACTCCGAGAGAGAGAGAGAGATAGCGTTAATTGTTCCGACGCTTTAAAAAGCGTCGGCAGACTTAATAAATTTTTCACGCTTTCCAAAGCGTCGGTAAAAAAGAGTTGCTATATTTAAATTTTAAAGTAGTGTTCCATTCTTTCGGTCGGTGTCTCACCATGATCAACTCTGTGCTAACTGCTCTTCCTCAATATTTCAAGTGTCTTCATAAGCTGCCAGCATGGATGATCTCATTGGTCGAATTCATAGAGGATTCTTTGAAAAGGGAGCTAAATTCACAAGAGGTATTTCTTAGTGTTGTAGATTGAAAATCTGTTTGCTTAAGCAAGGAGGAAGGTGGACTTGGTGTAAATGATCTTAGGTCTATGAATCAAGTCCTTTAGTTAAATGTGGCTAGAGGATTCTAAACAAGTTTTTTAATCAAGTATATTTTTAATAGTATCGATCACATAATGGGAGTCAACCATGATTTGAGTAAACTTTTTTTTTTTTCTTTTACTTGAGTATATGAACTTACAAAAGTTTTCAATTGAGTACACAAACTCATAAAATTAAGTATAGAGAATATAGGCAAAAGAATTGTAGAGGCTATCCATAAACATCCTTTTAACATCTAGTTGTATGTGGCAAGCCAGATGGCCTTTGTCGAGTCGCACAACCTTCGCAAGAGGACAAAATTTTTGCATTCAGAAATGTGTTAGTAGCATATTAAAAAGTCTACAACATTAACAAAAGTATGTACTGGAGGTGCAATTTTTTATTAGTTTAATTACTATTAGTAGAGTAACTAGAAAGTTACAATTTTGCTGCTAACCTTTCATGCATATAATTTTGTTGCATAAATAGATAATAATATTTTTTATTTAGGTTATTATATACAAAATTTTTTATATATAAATTTTTAGTGGATTGGTTTGTCATGCATTTACGAGAAATGTTGGCTGGACTTAAACAAGTATACTTAATTGAAAACTTTAATGAGTTCTTATACTCAATTGAAAAATTTTTATAAGTTGATATACTTAATGAAAAAAAAAGTATATTCAAGTTATCATCGACGATCATTATGTGATTTGTCAAATCATTGTTGACGGTCGTTAATAATGTATTTGATTGAAAAATTTACATTAGTTAATATACTTAATTAAAAAAAAAATAGTATAAGGACTCAATTAAAAGCTCCCAATAAATTCATGTACTCCTAATAGAACCATGGATATTTGCATTATGAAAGCCATTGCTTTGTTTATGAAACCATGTTCTATAGAGTTAGAGGTGGAATGCTTGGGAAGGGTGTAGGTAGGACCTTCCCAATATAGTCATAGGTTATTGAGCTGCTTTTTATAATGTCTTTAGGATAAATGAAGAAAATAAATAGCAAGGAGATGAAAGGAGCTTATAAATTGTCATTCTCTTGTTCTTGTGCATAGCATGGAGACCAAAGTAGCTTCTATGTTATGTCATGCTTTTGAAATAGATTTTTTTTCTGGATTTATTTCAATAATCTAATCTATTTGGATAAGTTGACATCTTAATTCTTAATAGGCAATTGAACATACAACTTACTCCTATTCGGACTGCAACTCAATGTCCAAAACCTAAAGCCCAGTCATATCCAGATGGTTCTATAGTCTATTATAATGCCTCAAACCTAGGATGGATCTAAAGCGTTTGACACAAAGTTGTCAATTTCGTTTCATTTCAACTGTTTCGGTCGAAACATTTCGTTTCGGTGGCTTATCCGAAAAGATGAGCCTTACGTTTCGCTTCGGGAGATTTTTCGGCCATTTCGATGCATTTCGGCGTGTTTCGGCCATTTCGGTATATTTCGACTGTTTCGGTAAAATATGTTTCGGAAACCAATTTATGAATTATTAAACCTTTCATAACCATTTTAAAATATATATATATATAATATAAAAAAAATCTAGTTACCCTACTCTCACGGCCACATCTCTTAAAAACTCAAACTCTTTATTTTATGTTGTTATTATTATTTATGAAGAATATAAATTATGAACAAATTTTTCGTTATATATATATATATATATATATTCTAAAACGAAGCACCGAAACGGTTCGATACCGAAATATTTCATTTTATAAGCTAAACCGAAACATAATCCGAAACGAAATTGACAACTTTGGTTTGACACACATTTAAAACTAAATCCTCAGCATGCAAGGCATCATTTGCAGAGCAATTTACATAATTACCTAAGATAAAGCAGTCGGCTTCTATCCAACTACTACTTATATCATGGTCTCTAAAACAAAATAATGATAGAGTTTTATGAGCCTTCGTTCAATAAGCAACACAACTCAACTTAACTCATCTAAGCCTTTTTCCAACTACACGGGGTCGACTATATGAATTTGCTTCCTTCACTTTGCTCTATTTAGGACTAAGTCGACATTCAAATTACAAATAGTTATATCTTTTTTAATTATTTCTATTTATGTTAGTTTAGGTCTACCTCTACCTCTATCCTTACCATCGATTATTAAAGGATCACTCTTTCTAATTGAAGCATCTAAAGGTCTACGTTGTATAAGTCCAAACCATCGCAATTAATTTTTTCTCATTTTATCTTCAATTGGGGCTACTCCTATTATTTCTCTTATATGTTTATTTCTAATTTTATTTTTTAAAGTTTTACCATATATTCATCTTAACATACGCATTTCTATCACACTTAATTTATTCACATGTTTTAATATTGCCCAATACTCTGTTCTATATAGCATAGCTGGCCTAATAACAATTCTATAGAATTTTTTTTTAATTTTAATGGGATGCATCGATCATACAATACTTCTAAAGTACACATCCACTTAATCCATCCTACTTTAACTCTATGATTCACATCTTCACCTATTTTACCTTCTTGCTATATAATTGATCTCAAATACCTAAATTTTTTACTTCTTGATATCTCTTGGCTTGCAATCTTCACTGTTTCTTAATTTATATATCTACTCCCACTAAAATTGCATTTTATGTATTCAGTTTTAGTTCTACTAATCTTAAAACCTTTAGATTCTAAAGCCTCTCTCCAAATCTCTAGCTTAGCATTTACTCTAGATTTAGTTTTATCAATCAACACTATATCATCTGCAAATAACATACACCATAGGATATCATTTTGAATATGTTTAGTTAATTCATTCATAACTAATACAAAAAATTATGGACTTAAGGAAGATCCTTGGAGTAAACCTATAGTAATTGAAAACTCACTAGTTTCTCCTATTATTGTTTTAACAATAGTTATTGCTTTATCATACATATCTTTTATCAATTCTTTGTACCTTTTGGTAACTCTTTTTTTTCTTTAAAACCCATCATATTATTTCTCTAGGTACTTTATCATATGCTTTCTTTAAATCAAATAAAGACTATATGAATGTCTTTTTTTTTCTATACCCCTCAGTCAATCTTCTTAATAAATAAATAGCTTTTATGGTCGATCTTCTAGGCATAAATCCGAATTGATTATTAGATACCAAAGTCTTAGCTCTTACTTGATTTTTTATTACTCTCTTTCATAATTTTATTGTATGACTCATTAGCTTAATCCCTCTATAATTTGCACATTTTTGAATATCTCCTTTACTTTTGTATATGGGTATTAATATATTTTTTCTTCAATCATTCGACATTCTTTTAGTTGCTATAATTCTTTTAAATAAATTAGTTAACCATATGACTCCAATTTCTCCTAAGCCTTTTCAAACCTCAATAGGGATCGCATTTGGTCCTAATGCCTTTGCATTTTTTATTTTATTCAAAGCCCTTTTAACCTCAAGCATACTAAATCTACAAAAAAATTTATATTCATTTATTACTCCTAGATTATCACATCCTTCTACCCTTAAATTTACTAAATCATTTTCATTAAATAAATTTTTAAAATAGCTTTTTTATCATTCTTTTATCTCTTCTTCTTGTACTAAGACTCTTTCATCTTCATTCTTAATACATTTAATATAGTCAAGATCTTTTGTTTTCTTTTTTCTTAGTTTTGCTAGTTTATATATACTCTTTTCACCTTCTTTCGTATCTAATTTATTATATAAATCATCATAAGCTTTAAATTTGGCATTACTTACCACTTTTTTAGCTTCTTTCTTTGTATTCCTATACATTTTAAGACTTTCTTTATTTCTAGCCTTTTGCCAAATTTGTAGTTTATCCTTTTAAGCTTGATGGGAGCTTGAACTTCCTTGTTCCACCATCAAGTTTTCTTTTCGGCTAGTTCTACTCCTTTTGATTCTCCTAAAACTTCTTTTGCTATATTTTTTATGCATTTAGTTGATTTTTTTACATTAAATTGGGATCACTATTTATATTCATAATCATTTCTCTTACTAACTTTTTTTTAAATATTCTAGTTTTTCTTCTTTCAACTTTCACCATTTAATTTTTGGATTAAATTTTTTACGTTTTACTCTAGATTTCATTTTTATCCATATGTCTACTTCTCCTATGCTGTGAAGTTTAACTTTCTCCTAAAATAACTTTATAGTTTTTGCATGCTATTTTATCTACCTTCCTAGTTAAGAAAAAGTCTATTTGACTTTTATTAGAATAACTTTTAAATGTTATTAAATATTTATCTCTCTTTTTGAAATAAGTGTTTGCTATTATTAGATCTAACGCCACTACAAAATCTAATAAGCTTACGCCGACTTCATTCCTATCTCCAAATCTATATCCTCCATGTACCGTTTCATATTTATCCCTTTGTTTACCTAAATATCCATTAAAATCTTCTTTCAAATATATTTTTTCTTCTTGTGATATTTCTTGCATTACTTTATCTATGTCTTCCCAAAATTATATCTTAGTTTGTTAGTCTAATCCTACTTGTGGTGCATATGCACTAATTATGTTAATTATATTATTCTCAATTATAAGTTTTAGTGATATAATCTGATCTTCTTTCCTAATTACCTTAACAATATATTTCTTAAAATTCTTATCTATAATTATTCCTACTCCATTTCTATTTTTATGTTTTTTAGTATAATATAATTTATATTATATATTCTCTATTTCTCTAGATCTTTTATCTACACATTTAGTCTCTTATAAGCATATTATATTTAGTTTTCTCCTAATCATAGTGTCCACTATCTCCATAGCTTTACCTATTAGTGTTCAAATATTTCAAATTACTACTCTAATCTGACTATTATAGACTAAATTCTTTACCCGTATTCGTCCGCAATGCAGAAACACTTGCTCACTTACCAGTATGAAGCACAAAGCATAAATTAGTGAATCAAGCAAGTAATGATTTATAAAACTTTTTATGAAATGAAGCTTATCAATAATTAAAAAGTCAAAAACTTCAGTTCATAACTTTACATATCATTGATATACTAATACTTAAAAATTTTAAAATATCTTTATCTAGTACACAAAATTTTTGTGTAATATTTTTTATGTTATTATATTCAAAATTTTCATGTCATCAGTATTTCATATTATTAGCAATTTATGTTATTAGGAAGACATGCTATTAGAAATTTGTACTCTATAGTTAGACTATCCTCACATGTATCTATATGATAGGTTCATAGCACCATAATTAACCCTGCTGATGGGGGTCATATAGCACTACAATTAACCTTGTAGATAGGGCCATATAGCACACTACATTTAACCTGGTTGATGGGGGCCGTAAAACTATATTTAACCCTATGGATGGGGGTGTATTCTTCACATATCTTCCCTATGAAGGTGGGTTCTGATGTCAAAATATGGTATCAGAGTCATTAAATAATGGACCGAGAACTACATATTTACAAACATATTTTATTATTAATAATTCTATATTCATTAATATTTACTTATTTGTTTTATAAAATTTTCATAATAACAAAAATTCTTTAGTATTTGCAATAAATAGGTATGCAAAAATAACTATACTTGATCTAGATTTATAATAAACATGCTATGCAGAATTTAAACCTTTAATAACATTTCAAAAATACTTGCAAAATCTCATAATTTCAAATAACTGATTATATAAAGTTTATCAATTATTTCAATTCAAATAATCATTCATTAATTAGTAATCTTGCAATACTATAAAAATTTTAATTTATGGTCGAATTATTTATAAAAGTTTGAAATCCTTATAGCAATCATAAACAATTTATAAAATATTATAATTTATATTTAGATTACTTCCAGAAGTTTGAAATCCTTTTTAACAAGCATGAACAATTTATAAAATATTCTAATTTATGATTAGGTTACTTACCAAGGTTTAAAATTATTTACAGTCATGAATAATTTATAAAATATCTAACTTATGATTTAGCTACTTACAAAAGTTTGAAATCCCTTTTAATAAAATATCTAGGTTCCCACTATTCATAGGATTCTAATCTCCTATAATTTGTAATCTTTTTAATTCTTGTAAGATACTGATTTTTTTAAGAAAATAAAAGAGATAAATATTTATTAAAAATTTAAAAATAGATTCTTAATTCAAAACTAACTTCTAAGTCATCTAATAAAATCTTGAAATATAAAAATTTGGATAAAAACACCAAAATCATACTTATTTCAATCAATGGTAATTTCATAATTTTTCTAAAGTTTCATTAAATTGCTTTTAACTTTCTTAATAGACCTCTGATTTGAATGATCCAATATGTGATAGAAAACTAACTCAATGGCAAACATTATAAATATAGATTTAATTAAAAATTCTTATTATATTATTTTTTTATAATTTTTTTAGCTCAATCCAATCAAATTGCATCTTAATCTAAAGTAAACTAGCCAAAAGGGATGGGTCTCCCACTATGGTATATAATTGGGCTTAGCAAGAATCACCACATTGGGAAGATACATCCACCTGAATCTAGTTCTAAATTTCTAACTCAGTCCAACTCCCATATCTACCATTATTCTTATACACTTTCTTTGTTCCCTATCTAAGCTGAACGTGAATTCTCCACAATAAAGCTTCCAACAAATAAAAACCCCTCAGGCTCAGGTTCCTTAAATACGATGTGCAGTTTGGTCAGGCAAGGCATACAATGTCTAATCGTAAAATATAATGTTGCTATTGATTTAATTCATGCGTTGCATCCAGCACAGTATGAGAAAATATAAACAGCAAGATGACCAATTCTCACAACCACGAACCTTGGTATATTGATATCTCATTCACTGAATTGCTACTCGATGACTAACAGGCCAACATCTAAATATCTGGTTCTTAAAGCCTTTCACTCCTTTTAGCATTTTCTTTTTTTTTAGCTTAATTTAGGTGGTAGTTAAGATGCTGACTGATCGCACATATGACAAGTAAAATACCAAATAATAATTTCAAATACGTGGCCACAACTTGGGCAAGCTTTTCCGTTTTAAATTATAGTTTTAAATACCAAATGGCATTTTCTAGTTTTAAATTATTCAGATTTGAGACTTGGTAGACTAAGGAGGAGGGTCGATCTGGATAATATTGTCTAGAAAACCGGACAAAGAATCAAGGGGGCCAGAATTGTGCTACAGTATGGGTAAAGAATCTTAGAAGGCTTTGCTCAGCTTTGAGATAGTGGTTCGTTGATAGGGATAAAAGGCCAGAAAGGATATTAAATAGAAATTGCTCTATAATATTGATTTGCTTGACAAGAAGGAAGAATTGATCAATCAATCACACATTGAGTTGGATACTAGAAAGATTTTGGAGAAGTCCAGGTCAGACATTTATGAGAAGGAAGAATTGTATTGGAAACAATGATCAATAATCTCTTGGCTTAAAGAGGGCGATAAGAATATGGCTTTTTCCCATAAGATAACAAATAGGAGGAGAAGGCGTAACTTGATTGTATCTCTTATTGATAATAATGGAAGGTTATATGAACTTGGAGTATATAAAGCTCTGAGCCCTACTGGGTTCCCCTTGAGCTTTTATCAAGATATTAGGAGCTGATCAAGGAAGATAACATAGTGCTTCTACAGAAGCTTCATAGGAGTGATCTAGACATATACAGATTGAACTTTGCTTATATCACCATCACTCTCAGAAAGGAGCCCTTTCAGTGAAAGACTTTCGGTCCATCAATCTTGTAAATGGTATGTATAAAATAATCTCAAAGATACTATCATCCAAGTCAGCATCATTTTTGCCTCTTATTGTGGATAAAGCTCAATTAGCCTTCATCAAAGGGAGATCAAATGTGGAGCACCTCCTCTCAACCCAAGAAATTCTAAATTATTGTAGGAGAACTGGATCCAAAGGGTTTTTATGCAAGCTGGACCTTGAGAAGGCCTTTGATCGAGTAAAATGGAGATTCTTGGTGGAAGTATTGGTAGCTCAGGGTTTCCCAACTCAATGAATAAATTGTACTCTCACCCTATTTTCTTTAGATGAGGTGGGAGTTGTAGTTAACGGGTGACCAAGCAAATGGATAAAGTATAAGTCAAGGCTCTAACAAGATGATCCGCTATACTCTAGTCTTTTCATTCTTGTGGTGGGTGTATTCACCAAATAATTCAAATGGGCCAAATTGGTAGACCTGTCAAAGGTATTAGCAACACACCTTACTTTTGTGATAGCAAAAGTTTACATGTCGTAGATGATTCTCTCTTCTTCTATACGGTAGAGAAAGGGATCCTTACAACAATCATAGCTGTCATCCTTGCTTTTGAGAATATATCTAGCTTCAAGATCAATTTTCATAAGATATTGGTGATTTGTTTGAATGTTGAAGAAGAAGTTGCACCCTCTTTTGCCACCCTTCTCAATGGTAAGAAAGAAAATCTCCCACTAATATATTTGGTGTTGCCATTATATGATAGAAAGTTATCCAAATAGTGTTGGATGCCACTTATTGAGAGGATTAAAAGAAGGTTGGCTTCATGGAAAGGTAGATTGCTTCAATTAAAGAGAGGTTATGTCTGATTAATACAGTCCTCTTTCACTCTCAATCTACTTCATGTCCATGCTTAGATTGCAAGAATGGGGGATTAGTGAGATAGATAAGCTAAGAAGGGCCCTTTTATGGAAAGCAAAAGACGTGATCAATGGTTTGCACTGTCTTATCAACTAGGATTTAGATTGTAGCAATAATAAGCACTATAAGAATTTCATAGTTTAGCAACGTAAATTAGTGTTGTACGATAAGCATTGTAAAATAGTGACGAAACAATGATGCATAGCGACAGCAAAAAAATTAGTGACTAATTAGCGACGATTTAGCGGTGACATAAGTTAGCGACGCCATCTGGCGTTGCTAAGTTTGCTTTGCAAGATACTTAGGCCTTGCTAATTAGCGATGCATCTGGCCTCGCTAATTAGCGACACCAATAGTTTGCATTGCTAAGGCAGGTAATTGGCGATGCCTTTATTTGGTGATGCTAATTGGCCTTCTTATGAAGCGACGCCATTTCTTGTATCACAAATTAGCTGTAATATTCTAAACTTAAAAGCCTTGTGTTTTATTTTATGCATGCATTTATTATTAGTTTAGCTTTCTAGTGTGAGTAATTAGAGTGGAGAAGATGGGATTTAAAATTTAATTTTTCTAGCAAATTTTGATGAAACCTTGATGAAACTCTGATGAAAACCAGGTAAGCGGCAGATAGAAATGAGGTATCTCATATGTAAGTAATATAAAATAAGAAAATATTTAATAGAAGAACTTGTGTCTAGCACTAAGTAATATAAAATTGAGAAAATGTGTGAGTGGAAGGGCATAGTTAAAATTTGGCCAAAGATCATTTAAGAAATTAGCCAAGGGCATAAAGGAAAGAAGTGCTGAGAGTTATTTGAAAGTTTGCTAAGGGCATAAGGAAAAAAGGTGCCAAGAATCATTTGGAAGTTTGTTAAGGGCGTAAAAGGAAAAGTTTTCGAAAGTCATTTGGAAGTTTGCCAAGGGAATAAACAGAAAAGGGTTTCAAAAGTAATGTGGAGGTTTAATGCAATGGCAAATTGAAAAAGTACCAGAGGCAAATTATCATGATGAAGAGAGTGCCACTTGGACTTTAAGAAGGGTAAAATAGCTCTGAAGCCTTCCAAGACGACGTGGCGGAGGCTTCGGTTGAAGTCTACCTCCAGGGCTTCTTGGACTGCAAGGAGAAGGTGGCTGCCTCTCAAAGGCCTGATCCGATCAGCGGTGCAGCACCTCCACTACCACCGCCAGCTGAAACTCCTTCGCAACCGGCAATGGCGGTAACCCTGGACCAGTTCGCGGCTCTGGTTCAGCAGGTCCAAGCATTGACCCAATCCGTCCAAAAATTCCAGGCAATCCCTGGAGCTGCTGTCCCTATTTTTCAGTCTCATGAGGAGGCTGCTGCCCCTGCCTCGCAAGCGGTCTCTTCCTCCGACCCGCCTGAGGCGACGGATCATGGTCACCGGCCCGCAAAGACGAAGCCAGTGCTACGGTGAGCTGGAAGGAAGAGCCCGCTCAGGTCCAGGCGGGTTCGCTCCCCTTCCCCAGTGTCTTCCCAGGATTCGACACCACTGCCATCTTCTCCTCGCTCGATCCCTCATACCACTTTGGATGAAGGGATCAGACAACAGATGCAGGAGATGCGACAAGAATGGCATCGGAAACTAGGCGCCACCAAGCAAGCTCCTCCATCCCAACCGAAGGTGGAGCAGGGCATCTCCTTCTCCGAGAGGATCATGGGAGGGTGTAATTTATTATTTGGAAGCATCGGTTACAACCGAGTAGCATCTTGAGAAGGCTCGACAACACCGAGTAATTTATTATTTGAAGGCTCAGCAACACCGAGTAATTTATTACCTAAAGCCTCGATAACACCGAGTAATTTATTATTTGAAGGCTTGGCAACACAGAGTAATTAATTATTTGGAAGCCTTGGTTACAACCAAGAAGCATCTTTGGAAAGCTCGGCAACACCGAGTAATTTATTATTTGAAGGCTCGGCGACACCGAGTAAGTTATTATTTGGAAGCCTCGGTTACAACCGAGTAACATCCTGGGAAGGCTCGGTAACACCGAGTGATATATTATTTGAAGGCTCGGCAACACCGAGTAATTTATTATTTAAAGGCTTGGCCATGCCAAGTAATTTATTATTTGAAGGATGGAAAATCTATTCCTAGGACGTGGAACTCGAATGATCTCCGTACATATCATCAATAAAAGTATGCTCTTGCTAAACTCATTTTTTGTTCGCAAAATTAAATCTAGTTTTTGAAGGCTTGCAAAATTCTTATAACTTTCCTTGAAAACTACAATGAGAAGCAGGTCGTATAATCCTTGGCCGGACCGAGTGATCTTCGTACCTTGGCAGCGCCAAGTAAAATATAACCTTGAAGGCTCGGCTACAACCGAGTAACGATCTCCGTACCTTGGCAGTGCCAAGTAAAATATAATCTTTATAAATCCTCAGCCAGGCCAAGCGATCTTCGTACGTTGGCAGCACCAAATAAAATATAATCTTGAAGGCTCGGCTACAACCGAGTAACGATCTCTATACCTTGGCAGCGCCAAGTAAAATATAATATTGAAGGCTCGGCTACAACCGAGTAACGATCTCCATACCTTGGCAACGCCAAGTAATTTATTATTTGAAGGCTTGGCAACACTGACTAATTTATTATTTGAAGGCTCGGCAAACCGAGTAATTTATTATTTGAAGACTCGGCAACACCGAGTAATTTATTACCTAAAGCCTCGGCAACACCGAGTGATTTATTATTTGAAGGCTCGGCAACACCGAGTAATTAATTATTTGGAAACCTCGGTTACAACCGAGTAGCATCTTGGGAAGGCTCAGCAACACCGAGTAATTTATTATTTGAAGGCTCGGCAACACCGAGTGATATATTATTTGAAGGCTCGGTCAATCCAAGTGGGGATCTCTGTACATTGGCAGCACTACGTAAAATATAATCTTTATAATCCTCGGCTGGGCCGAGCGATCTCCGTACCTTGGCAGTGCCAAGTAAAATATAATCTTAAAGGCTCGGCTTCAACCGAGTAACAATCTCCATACCTTGGCAGCACCAAGTAAAATATAATTTTGAAGGCTTGGCTACAATCGAGTAACGATCTCCATACCTTGGCAGTGCCAAGTAATTTATTATTTGAATGTTCGGCAACACTGAGTAATTTATTATTTGAAGGCTCGGCAACACCGAAGGCTCGGCAACACCGGGTAATTTATTATTTGAAGGCTTGGCAACACCGAGTAATTTATTACCTAAAGCCTCGGCAACACCGAGTAATTAATTATTTGGAAACCTCGGTTACAACCGAGTAGCATCTTGGGAAGGCTCAGCAACACCGAGTAATTTATTATTTGAAGGCTCGACAACACCGAGTGATATATTATTTGAAGCCTCGGTCAATCCGAGTGGGGATCTCCGACCTTGGCAGCGCCAAGTAAAATATAATATTGAAGGCTCGGCTACAACTGAGTAACGATCTCCATACCTTGGCAGCGCCAAGTAATTTATTATTTGAAGGCTTGTCAATACCGAGTAATTTATTATTTGAAGGCTCGGCAACACCAAGTAATTTATTATTTGAAGGCTCAGCACTGAGCAATTTATTATTTGAAGGCTTAGCAACACCGAGTAATTTATTACCTAAAGCCTCGGCAACACCGAGTGATTTATTATTTGAAGCTCGGCAACACCGAGTGATTTATTATTTGAAGGCTCGGCAATACCGAGTAATTAATTATTTGGAAATCTCGGTTACAACCGAGTGGCATCTTGGGAAGGCTCGGCAATACCGAGTAATTTATTATTTGAAGGCTCAGCAACACTGAGCGATATATTATTTGAAGCCTCGATCAATCCGAGTTGGAATCTCCGTACCTTGGCAGCGCCAAGTAAAATATAATCTTTATAATCCTCGGCTGGGCTGAGCGATCTCCGTACCTTGACAGCGCCAAGTAAAATATAATCTTGAAGGCTCGGCTACAACTGAGTAACTATCTTCGTACCTTGGCAGCGCCAAGTAAAATATAATCTTGAAGGCTCGGCTACAACCGAGTAACGATCTCCATACCTCGGTAGCGCCAAGTAATTTATTATTTGAAGGCTCGGCAACACCGAGTAATTTATTATTTGAAGGCTCGGCAACACCGAGTAATTTATTACCTAAAGCCTCGGTAACACCTAGTGATTTATTATTGGAAGCATCTGCTACAACCGAGTGGCATATTTGGAAGCCTCGGCTACAACCGAGTAGCATCTTGAGAAGGCTCGGCAACACCGAGTAATTTATTATTTGAAGGCTCGGCAATACCGAGTGATATATTATTTGAAGCCTCGGTCAATCCGAGTGGGGATCTCCATACCTTGGCAGCGCCAAGTAAAATATAATCTTTATAATCCTTGGCTGGGCCGAGCGATCTTCGTACCTTGGCAGCGCAAGTAAAATATAATCTTTATAAGCACCTTATTTTACTTTAGCAAGAGGGCCGCCCAGGCCTTTCTCTAACCTACACATAGTCAAACACTTCCTCCACAGAGGATCGAATGACATGTCCCCCAAATAAGATTGCTCTAGAATTTTACTCCCTATATCCGAAATTACACTTCGGACTAGGGAGTGGGGTGCATATGATGAGGGATAAAATTATCATTGTATTATTGACCGCTCACATTGGTGATGGGGTTGCACCCAATCCAAACGCCCTGCTTGCCAGCTGGCCAGCTGGCGCGACGTTCTAGCAACAAGATCAAATCATCTTTGGCAAAGTTGGGTCAACCCGACAACCCAAGCTATTTTCATACCTCGGCCAACCGAACCAAGCCATACCTCGGCAAACCGAGCCTTTCCATACTTCAGCGGACCAGGCCATTTTCTGTGCCTCGGCCTGGCTGAGGCACTTTGCCTACCTACCTCCGCAGAACTATGATGACCGAACCACAGCATTCAAAATACCTCTGCGGAATCCGGCGCATAAGGATTCGAATCAACTATAACTGAATAAGATTCCAGGCGGCGAATCATGCCCAGAGATGGCCTAGGACCTGCAAGAGTGGCCTAGGTCCATGTGATCATTAAACCTCATGGCACCAACTAGCTCTCCCAACCGTCGATCCTCTAACTGACAAGATACGGATCCCACTGGCCTCATAACAAACTTGATTCAAATCCTAACAGTTTTCAGACCTCATCCAAAATATGTCCAAGGAATCAGGTGATCACCTATAAATACCACCACCCTCAAGCCTCTCAGGTACGGCCATTCTACGCCCATTTTTTATATAGTTCTTACACTGGCTCTCATTCTCCATTGAAGCTCCCCCTTGAGCTTGAAGCTCTGGCTAAAAAAGGGGAACTCCTCTGTGAGAGTCTTCTCCACACATATGCTTGCTGTGAATCTTCACTGACTTGGGCATCGAAGGGTCCTCCGTAGAGGGCAACCCCCATAGCACCCTCTGCGCACGGACTGTCTTGCAGGTTCCACCTCGAAGCAGCGGGATCGACATTCAGATCAGGAGCCAGAAGCGCACCCGAGTCAGAGAACGGATTTCCACAGCAACAATCCCTTAATAGGAATTAATTGGAGTATTATAAATGATTAATATATTAATTAGGTTTTCCTATTATTAGGCTAATAAGTGGAAGAGCCGCATGTGATGTTGATTGAAACCGGATAACCATGCAACATTAATCGAATGGCTATGATTACAAATTATGATATGAAGTTTCGGATGATGAACGAGTCAAGCGTGATGTTAATCGTTACTGGCTGATCGATGAAACCTTTGGCTATCATTGAAACACATGGCATATGATTGTTCATTGAGTTGAGCCTGAAAAATGCTTGAATAATCAAGATTCAATCAAACTTGGTTTAAGCTTGAAACACGCCTGAATCAAAACCATTGAAAATCATCAAGCAAATTAAAGTAGACTTGGGTTTGGTTTGATTCAAAATAAGGTTTGATCAAATAATAAACAATCTTCAGGCTTGATTGGATCAAGGCTTGCTTACACCTTCGCATATGTAGGTGCCGAGTTTGATTCATCGTGCCAGTCTCACGAGGTGATAGCTAGGAAAATCTATGGCCAGCATCGAAGCACAGAAACACAGACCCAATTCAAAACCATTTCAGGATCACCTTGTCCATTCTGGATAAAAGACTTCTGGCCCAAAAATGGCTCCAAAAATAGACCATCAAACATTTGAAATCGTGGCTAACCTGAATCCAAACTAACATGACCGTATAATAAATAAACTTCTGTGAATTGGACTTTAATAAACCTGATCACCTGACTTGGGCTCTATAGACGACATGGCATGTGATATATGGAATGTAGTGGGAAGTAAATGGGATACGTTGCGTAAACCATTTAAATTTGGCAAAGAAGGAAGCAGAATTATAATAACCAATCGGAGTCATGAGGTGACAGCGGCCATGGGAACAAAGGACGGTGGATTTAAAGAGTTTAGCAGAAGAGGACTTTTGGACATTTGTCAAACAATGTGCATTTGGTGACAAGATCCTAGAACATCACCCAAAATTGGAACTGATTGGCAGGGGAATAGCAAAGAAGTTGGGGGGTTTGCCCTTGGCTGCAAAGACTGTCGGAAGCACACTAAATCCTAAATTGAAGGAAGAGCACTGGCGAGGAATCTTGAAAAGCAAACTATGGGAATTAGAGCAGCAAGAAGATGGAATCGTGCCGGCTCTGAAACTAAGTTACGATTATTTGCCAGCACACTTAAAACAATGCTTCGCCTATTGTTCTTTGTTTCCCAAGGATTATATCTATGATAAGGAGAAACTAGTCCAGCTTTGGATGGCTCAAGGCTTTGTACCGCACCATGAGGAGCGCAAGAGAGCAGAAGACATAGGGGTGCAGTATTTTGATTATTTATTACAAAGGTGTTTCTTTCAGAAGGTAGAGATAGACATTGGGATTTGCAAACACAAAGATCACTATAAGATTCATGATTTACTACATGACCTTGCCGAATCTGTTAATGATGATGAATGTTGTAGAATTACTAATGCGCCGGTGCAAATCCCAAAAAGACCTCGACACCTTCATATTGCTGCTACCAATCATCGGTTGGAGAAATGTGAAAATATGTGTGACATTTGTAGGGGTGCAACTCGGGCTCATGAAACTCGGGTTTTTCTTAACCCTAACCCTATTTGTAAAATGTCAACCCTAACCCTAACCCTAACCCTATTTGTAAAACCTCAACCCTAACCCTATTTTAAATATCGGGTTCGGGTTGAGTTTCGGGTTGGAATTCGGGTTGACGAGAAAAAAATTACTTTTTTCAAAGTAAATAAACACCGAATTATGGATCCCAAAAATGGAAAAATAAAATTCCTTACCGAACGCATAAGCTGGACTCGGGGCTTTAACATTGTATTAAAAAAAAATCTTACTTGAAATAAAAAAGAGGATGAGGTGCCGTAAACAAAGAAGAGAAGGAGGCTGGAAGTAAAATGAAATATACGGATGGTCCGCCTTTATGTTTGTCCTTTTCCTCGTCTGCGATCGATAATATTTCCCTTCTCACCCTCAAGTTGGCCATCTCGTCCGATCCGATTGGCGCCTTCAATGTATTTGGTATCGATAAGCTACCCCCGTTCGGGTAACCCTCGGGTTCAGGTTATCTCGGGTTCGGGTTATGGTCAACCCTAACCCAGGTCAATTGCAAATCGGGCCGGGTTAAATCTGGGTCTTTCGGGTTCGGGTTGGACAAACATGAGTTTAAACACTACTGTAAATCGGGTTTGACGGGCCGGGTTCGAGTTAAACCCGGCCCAAGTTGCACCCCTAGACATTTGTGACATTAAAAACCTACGTAGCCTTGTCGTTGCCGGTGAATTTTCCCTTTCAAAGTCATCCAACTCGGGGCTTGTTCGTTTCGCTCAACACATTTTGAAAGAGTCAAAACAACTTCGTGTGTTGATATTCTCTAATATTCCATTTCACTTGTCATTAGAGGCTATTGGTGATTTATTACATTGCCCTATTCTAAAATTGCCAGAGTCATGGTGCAACCTTTACCATCTACAAGTGTTGAATGTCCCAGGAGATGAATCCTAACCTACCAATAGATGTGAATAATTGCATCAATTTGCAACATCTAAATGAAGATTGGATTCACCCTTCAAAAGTAATCGGAATTGGCAAACTAACATGTCTTCAAGAAATAAAGCACTATTATGTCAAGGACAAATATGGATGCGGGATAGGACAATTAAGGAATTTGAGGCAATTACGAGGAGGACTAGCCATCCACAATCTTGAGAATGTTAAGAATAAGGAGGAGGCTAGTGAAGCCATGCTGCACAACAAAGAGCACCTTGAATTCCTAGGTTTAAGATGGAGCAGAGGTGTCCAAGATCACAGGTCAGAGGTGCGTAAAGAGATAATTGAAGAACTTTGGCCGTATACCAATCTTAGAGAGCTACAAATCAAGAGTTATAGTGGCATCACATCTCCAAGCTGGCTAAGAAAAACATGGCTATTTAATTTAGAGTCTATTACACTAGAATGTTGCGATGCATGGGCAGTCCTTCCTCCTCTTGGACAGCTACCTTTTCTTAAATTTTTGTCTTTTTATCATATGCTCTCGGTAAAAAAGGTTGGTGCCGAATTCTATGGTAGTGATCTCGGTAAAAGTTTCAACGATGAATGGGAAGAGTGGTTGGGACCGAAGAAGGACCGATTATTATTTCCTCATCTTCGCAGACTTGATATTCATGGTTGCCGAAAGTTGAGGAGGACCCTCGTGCTTCCAACTCAATCTCAAGAATTCAACTTTTTTGGATACGGGGAGCACATGAAAATGATACAGGCAATGTAGCTTCACCATCTAAGCTAGAAATTTGCATAGATCATGATAGCCAGCAATTCATCTGGGGCCTTTCGGAAGAAGTGCTTGCTTCAATCAAATATCTGCAAGTCAATTGCAGCCATGACTTCATATCCTTGTCTTTTATCGAGAAGATAGAAGAGTGCTTTCAAAAGCTCACCTCCCTCAAAGAGCTCAACTTCAGGAGACTGCCAGATGGGGGCCTACCCACATCTCTCAAGGAATTGTATATCAAGCCATGCACGAAGGAGTTGGAGGAACGGTGCCAAATGAGTAATGGCTGTGATTGGCCCAAGATCTCTTACATCCCTTGCATTACAATAGGAAAAACCATTGTCCAGTATGTCGACAGAATCCAACCTATTTGAAGCAGTTCTTTCATATATCATATGTTTCAAAATTTACAATAACATAAATAAGCTGGGCTAAATATCTTGTGTCCTAGTCCTGGGCACCATAGATCTTAGTTTAATTCTAACCTAACCTTTGTCAATACTATTTAAAAGTTTAAACTACATTAATTAATGCTACCTGCTGTCATGTTGTGGAAGATCAAGCATTGTTCTTTGTCATGTAGATCCTCTATCTGGCTGTTATTTTGTTGATTTCTTTTCTTGAATGTAGTTGAGTTTATCATTAAAGTATCTGAGAACTCTTATTTGTATGATTTTGTAGGAATATGAATGAAGCAGCACCTTTATGAGATTATGCACAGTGGATTTCTCATTATTTTTGGCATTGGAAGCCTATCATTTGGTTGTAGTATGGGTTCTAATAGTTTATTTCTAAAACACCTTATTTGGTGATGTAATAAGACTATTTTTGAGCTAGAGACAACCAATTAGTTTGTTGGTGTTCTCTGCTTGTGTGTTCCTCATTTCTATCTAAATCTTGGTTTTTTGGTTGGTACTTGTTTGCATATGTTATTTAGTCTTTTAATGAATTGGATGGGAAGGTAGCTATTCTTCTCCTCTCCATTTCTTAGAAAAGAGAGAGAGAGAGAGATTGCCTTCGGCAAGCAATGAAACTGCATTAAAATCCTTCATGATATTAGAACAGTAAGTGTAATGGCTTGATTTGTTTCCTAGCCCTTAAACAAGTAAGACACCAGAGAAAAGAGGTATATGATTGAGTGGTTATGAATTGCTTAATAAACAAATTTTTTTTCAATCTATATTGTAGTTATATTTGTTGGTCTCCATGGCTACACTACATGTTCACAAATGAAGAAATGCGTGCCAAATATCCTTTTATGCCTAACGATCAAGATGAGGTTTGCACCAAAGATATTTTGCAAAAGAGAGGAGCTGGAGGATCTATAACTTGTGTGCTGTATGGTAGTGCTTAAAGATCAGTTCTCATATTTTTCTTCACTGGGTTCCACCAAAAGCATTTTGATTTCCATCAAAACCTACTGTAATTTCAAAGCTCACCAGCCTTCCCTTCTAAGCCTATGGGCTGTTTGGAGATGGAAAAAAAGGATAAGGACAGTGTGCTGGAAAGTATGGCGGGAGAGACATAACAAAGTGTTTTCAGGGCACAAATCATCCATTACACCAGTGCTGAGATCAGCCTTTATTACATTTGGCTCAAGGCTTTGTTTCTAATTTATTTTTATTTATTTATACCTTTTCATTCTTTATAATTTTAAGGTTTTTCCAGTCTTTCCAACCTGTCTCATTACAGTCTCGATGCCATTCACTAGAATGTGTTTGCATACTAAGATTTAAATCTTTGATTTCCTTTACATCATTGTAGAAAATTTTGATCAGAAACACAAAATTTTCCATAAATCATTGGTTGTTTTAACATTTTTACTGCAATTTAACTCTTGATTAACATGATATTATTTATACGTATAAATGCATATATATGTACATATATGACTGCATGCATCTATGAATGAATGTGAGGTTATATAAAAAAAATTTATTTATAGTTCGTGATGAATAATCTTAACCGTAGTTAAGAGGCCCTTGAACCTAACATGAGAGGTGCCTAGACAAATTTCAAATGGACACAATGAAGGTAGAAAGAAAATAACTGACTAAACTGAATTGGACGTTAACTAGAAGACCACCCTAAGTTGGTTGAAAAGTAGAAGTTAATAATTAATTGAAAAAGAGCCATGAAGGTAAGCAAAATAGGACCAAACAATATGTATATATGTTGAATTTTATATGTATTTTTATATAAGTCAAATTCATATATTATGCAGTGGAAGATAAAATAAACATCTGCGATGCATAAATGCGTCGCAATATATTACGACGCTACTAAATGCGTCGCAATATTGCGACGCTACTAAATGCGTCGCAATATTGCGACTCATACTAAATGTGTCGCTAATTAAAAATAATTTTTTTAAAAATATTTGCAACGAAAAATCTCATCGCAATTGAGTCGCTAATTAATAAATTTATTTTTTTAAAAAATATTAAAATAAATATTTTTAAATTTTTTTAAATTAATTGCGATGGAAAATAGCATCGCTAATTAATGAATTTATATTTTAAAAAATAAAATAAAATAATATTTAATTTTTTTTAAAATAATTGTGACGCATACTAATGCGTGGCTACATTAAAAATAATTTTTTTAAAAAGATTTGCGACGTAAAATCTTATCGCAATTGCATCGCTAACTAATTAATTTATTTTTTTAAAAAAATAAAATAACATAATTATTAATTTTTTTAAATTAATTGCAATGAAAAATAGCGTCGTTAATTAATTTATTTATTTTTTAAAAAAGTAAAATAATTTAATTTTTAATTTTTAAAGTAAATTAACTTATTTATTTAAACAAATAAAATAATAAATTAAACTTGCTAATACAATGTAATTGCTAATATAATTGACCAAAACAACCATTACAAAATTTTCAAAAATAGATAAAAATTTATTTTATTAATTATTCAAAATTTTCATATACAAAATAGAAAAAATAAAAAAAATACATCAAGCAGTGAAAAAAAATACATCATGTATATGCAGGCGGCTGTGGAGGCTGCGGAGGCTGGGATGAACCCTGCGACAGGTGATGAACTTAATCCTGCAACTGACGCATCTGCTCTCTCATCTCTGAGAGCTCCTTCCGAACCTCCTCGCGAAGTTCGTCCTTGATACATCTCCGGATGTCATCTATCTGCTCGGGAGGAATATCGCCAGAACCACGCGAACTGGAGCCCTGATGGAAAAATATCTGGAAGCTCTGGTGCCCAAACCATAGACCCTACGGTCTCGCGGCTGGGCACCAACAGCCTCCAAAAATACACGTCGACTCTCCTCTGGTGAGAGTTCGACGGGCGGCCCCCCATCAGTAGAGTCGACCTGCGAAGCTTGAGACTGCAGCTCCTCGACTCGTGCCTTTGAGTTATAAAATCAATGACAAATGAATCAATATATAAAGCTGAACAAAATATTAAAAATAAAATAAATAAAATATAAATCTAATTTCTTACCCCAACCTCCCGTGATCATGTATCAATCCAAGAACTGTCCTTCCTGGTGTGTGTCGCCCTGAATATATGAAACTCACCATGATCTCTACCCTCCTGCTCGGACTACAAAAGCAGAAGAAAGAATATAAATGCAAGTATTTGTTAATGACTAAATTAGTATTTAAATTGTTTATGGTTTCTTACCATACGGTGCCTGTGCTCCTGAATAGAAATGGAACCAGCAGTGTAACAGGAGAGGCCCGTGCCATGACTGCCCTTCTCAGATCGACGGTTCGTGCTGGCTAATGCAAACCTCCTGATCCATGCCTCGGACTGCCACGCCTACTGCCAGCTGGCCCAAATACCCTCCGGCACATGCCCCTGACGGTCACCCGAACTCCTCCAACGATAAAGCATGTTGAGTATCGGCGTGCCACAAGAGCATTCCATGCTGCCCTAATGGCATCATGGATGGTAGGGTCCCACATAAACTTTTTCTGCATTGAAATAAACAGTTAGTTTTAGAATATAAAGATAAGAAAATTGTATATCAGTTATAAAATGTATTTAAACAATTTACCTGAAACTCTGAAAAATAAAACTCCCTTGTGGTCGCAGATACATGGTGCCAATCGTAGCCACTGGGATCAGCACGGCTCTAAAATATAGAGCTGATCCAGCTCGATACAGTATGCTGCTCAATAAAGCCGTTAAAAAAACTAATTAAAATAAGTAATTAACTTAAAAACATAAACATATAGTTATAATTAGTATATACTTATATCACATCGACATCCAATCGAAGTACGGTGCGACCGACCAAAGAAGAACTCTCAGAGGTCTGCGCCGATTGGGTAGAGAAAAATACAGGGTGAGCATCGATGCCTAAAAAGGTGGAAGTCCATGCGTCAGGGCTGGTAGTGGGATGTGACGCAGCAGGGCTATGTCCGTCAGGGGTAGATCTACCTCGGTCCATCATACTGTAAATACTAAAGATTAATGCAATGCAATATAATTATGAATAATTAATAAACATATAAAAATTAAACACTTATAAAAATAAATCGAAATTGAATGAACCTATATCTTTAATCAATGTCATTTGTTTCGTGAAATATTGGTTCAACATCCGATACTGTATCGGACTGTGATTCAGTTTCATTATCATCGGAATGAAACCGAACGTTTGCATCCTCAATTTCTTGGACATCACCATTTGGATCTCTAAGTGATGTTTCAGGAGCCCTTGTGTCGTCCTCAATTACATGCATTTCCATCTCATCGTCTTGAAATGCGGGGCACTCAGTTGATTGATTTGATGAACTCTCATCTAATATGATTGTTGAACGTGGAACTATTTTAGAAACAGCCCACCAATCTCACTTGTCGTTGCGCAAACTTGGATATCCCCAGTAAAACACTTGCTGAGCTTGGGATGCAAGAACGAATGGTTTATATTTCTTCAATCTTCGTCGATAGTTTACTTCAACTAGATTGTAGTCGTTATGAACCCTTTTAACGACATGAATTGTCGGATCAAACCAATCACAACGAAACAATACAGTTTGTTTCATAGGCCAACCCGGATATTCAACTTCGACCACCTCTACTAACTTTTCATAATAATCCTGCATATTTGCTCAAGCACTTTCTCCTTTAACACATATGCCCCAATTCTGCATCTCTCTTGAAGATGCTAGTCGTTCAATTTGAAATTTGTATCCATTAACAAAATAGCTAGTATAGGTAGTTACGGTCTTCAATGGCCAGCATTTAATAAAATATTGTCGGTTGTGAATCATGGACCGTTTACCTATAAATTAATAAGCTATTAACAATAAATTCAAAAAATAAAAGTCATTATTGTAATTGATTGAGTGATAGTAATCACAAATTCATAAAACTAATAAGCGAACTCCTTTCTAACTTCTGCCCAATGACAATTTGACTGATGCTGGGATCCATCTGTCATTGTCTATCACAATATATCCTTAAAGGATTATAACAATTAAAACTTCTGTTAGCAATTAAATAGTATGGTATTTTATAATTTAAAGTAGAAGTTCTAATTAAGCAATTAATAAACTGTACATATACTTACTCAATGTATGGGTCGACTTCTCTACAGTTCATTAGGATGTAATAATGTGCTGCATTATACTCCACATCGCTTAATTGTCTTGACTTCTGCCTCCCAAATGAACAGCCGATATTTTTAAATATTGATATTCTACCGTCAGTAGGTTCTCCTTCGTCAACACATATGTCATCGTTACGACCAAGATTGCGGGTCCTCGTATGAACGTGACCCTCAAAGTAATGCGAGGCAAAAGCTAAAACTTCTTCAACCAAGTTTGCATTGCATATAGAACCTTCAACCCTTGCCTTATTCCACACATTATTTTTTAACTTCTTAAGATACCTATATGTAAAGTTGAAAATATAAATAAACCAACTTCCTCGCATAAATAAAATAATATTTGAAATGTCAACATGTATTACTGATTTGGGTGTTTACCTTTCGAAAGGATACATCCAGCGATACTACACGGGACCAGCTATACGTTCTTCATATAGCAAGTGAACCAGCAAATGCTCCATTGAGTCAAAAAAACTTGGAGGAAATATTTGCTCCAGCTTGCATAAAATAATTGGAATTTCCACCTCAAGCCTTTCCATGGATGCAGAAGTAATGACTGCGGCAGATAACTCCTTAAAGAACAAGCTGAGCTCTATCAATGCCTTCCACACATGTTGCGGAAGCAACTCATGAAAAGCTATGGGCAATAAACGTTGCATGAAAACATAACAGTCATGACTCTTCATGCCAAACAACTTGAGCTTATGCATGTCCACACACCTACCGATATTTGAAGCATAACCATCAAGAAATTTTAATCCTCTAAACCAGTTACATAAAACTTTTTGTAGATTTTTGTTAAAAGTGTAACAGGCTTTAGGATAGGTCCCGTCAGCATTCCTTCTCAAATCACCTCTTCTACAATACTGATTAAGTTCTTCTCTCGACTTTGCAATGTCTTTGGTTTTTCTCGGGATGTTTAGTATCGTGTTAAATATGTTATCAAAGAAATTTTTCTCAATATGCATAACGTCCAAGTTGTACCAGATGAGATTTGTGCTCCAATACGGCAAATCCCAAAAAATGCTCTGCTTCTTCCAGTTATGTTCTTTACATATACTGCCATTTATTCTATCTGCATCTGGTTCCCAAGCATACCTCAACCCCAAATGCTCTATAGTATCAAATATATATGTGCCAGACCTAACCGGTTCGGCAAATTTTGTGACTGCTTTGTTCTTCCAGAAGGCGATCAAGTTCCACCTATAAGGATGATTCGAAGGCAAGAACTTTCTATGATTATCAAACCATGACTGCTTACCACTCTTCTGCAATGTAAATGCATATGAATTATACATAAAATGAGGGCATGCCAGATGCCCAGAAGTGCTCCAATCGGACAACATTGCATATGTCGGAAAGTCACTGATTGTCCACATCAAAGCAGCCCTCATGATGAAATTTTGTTTTATAGAAATGTCGTAGGCTATGACTCATGTTTCCCACATCATTTTCAATTCGGCTATCAGCGGTTGTAAGAAGACATCAATGTTCTCTTTTGGATTTGATGGTCCTGGAACCAAAACTGTCAAAAACATTGCAGTATTTTTTATGCACTTCCACGGTGGAAGATTATATACAGTCAGTATTACAAGCCAACATGAATATTGTTGCCCTGCTTGACCAAACGGTTGGAAGCCATCGGTACAAAGACCTAATCTAACATTCCTTATTTCTTCTCCGAAATCATGATGATTTTCATTGAAATGCTTCCAAGCTTTTGAATCTGATGGATGTCGCATTTTATCTTCTTTAGATTCATGTTCGCCATGCCATCTCATATCAGCAGTTGTAGCCTCAGATCTGTATAATCTCGGACCGTTGCAATCGATCCGATCGGCGACGATCCGAAGGTAGCGATCGGCAAATGCTCCATGATCGATCCCGATCGGCAACAATCGATCTTAGACTGTTACGATCGATCCGATCGACGACGACCCAACGGTTGTGATCAATCCAAGCCATGATCGATCCTAGTCAGCGACGACCGATCTCGGACCGTTGCGATCGATCCGATCGGCGATGATCCGATGGTTGCGATCGATCCAAGCCATGATCGATCCCGATCGGTGACGACCGATCTTGCACCGTTGCGATCGATCTGATCCATGATCAATCCCGGTCGGTGACGACCGATCTCGCACCGTTGCGATTGATCCGATCGGCGAACGATCTGACGGTTGCGATCAGCAAATGCTCCATGATCGATCCCGATCAGCACCGACCGATCTCGGACCATTACGATCGATCCGATCGGTGACGATCCGACGGTTGTGATCGATCCGGGTCGGTGACGACCGATCTCGGACCATTGCGATGATCCGATTGGCGACAATCCAATGGTTGCGATCAATCCAAGCCATGATCGATCCCGATCGGCGATGATCGATCTCGGACCTTTGTGATCGATCCGGTCGACGATGATCCGACGGTTGCGATCAGCAAATGCTCCATGATCGATCCCGATCGGCAACGACCGATCTCGAACCGTTGTGATCGATCCGATCGGCGATGATCCCACAGTTGTGATCGATCCAAGCCATGATCGATCCCAGTCGGCAATGACCGATCTCGCACCATTGCAATCGATCCGATCGGCAACGATCCGACAGTTGCGATCGATCCAAGCCATGATCGATCCCGGTCGGCGATGATCGATTTCGAACCGTTGCGATCGATCCGATCGGCGACGATCCGACAGTTGCAATCGATCCAAGCCGCGATCAATCCAAGCCATGATCGATCCCGATCAGCGACGATCGATCCCAGACCATTGTGATCGATCCGATCGGCGACGATCTGATGATTACGATCGTTCCAAGCCATGATCGATCTCGGTCGGCGATGACCGATCTCGCACCGTTGCGATCTATTCGATCGGCGATGATCCGACGGTTGCGATCGATCCAAGCCATGATCGATCCCGGTCGGCGACGATCGATCTCGCACCGTTGCAATCTATCCGATCGGCGATGATCCGACAGTTGCGATCGATCCAAGCCATGATTGATTCCGGTCGGCGATGACCAATCTCGGACTGTTGCGATCGATTCGATCGACGATGATCTGACGGTTGCGATCGAGCCAAGCCATGATCGATCCCGATCGGCGAAGACCGATCCCGGATCGTTGCAATCGATCCGATCGGTGACGATATGATGGTTGCGATCGATCCAAGCCATGATCGATCCTGATCGGCGATGACCAATCCCAGACCGTTGCGATCGATCTAATCGGCAATGATTCGATGATTGCGATCGATCCAAGCCATGATCGATCCCGATCGACGACGACCGATCTCGGACCGTTGCGATCGATCCGATCGACGATGATCCGACGATTGCGATCAATGCAAGCCATGATCGATTTCGATCGACGACGACCGATCCCGAACCGTTGCGATCGATCCGATTGGCGACGATCCAACGGTTGCGATCGATCCAAGCCATGATCGATCCCGGTCGGTGACGACCGATCTCGCATCGTTGCGATTGATCCGATCGACGATGATCCGACGATTGCGATCGATCCAAGCCATGATCGATCCCGATCGGCGACGACTGATCTCGCACCATTGCAATCGATCTGATCGTGACGATCCAATGGTTACGATCGATCCAAGCCATGATTGATCCTGGTTGGCGACGATCGATCTCGGACCATTGCGATCGATCCGATCGGCGACGATCCGACTGTTGCGATCGATCCAAGCCATGATCGATCTCGGTCGGCGACGAACGATCCCGGACCGTTGTGATCGATTCGATTGGTGATGATCCGATGGTTGCGATCGATCCAAGCCATGATCGATCCCGATCGGTGACGATCGATCTCAGACCGTTGCAATTGATCCGATCGGCAATGATCCGACGGTTGTGATTGATCCAAGCTATGATTGATCCCGATCAACGACGACCGATCCCAGACCATTGCGATCGATCCGATCGGCGACGATCCAACGGTTGCGATCGATCCAAGCCATGATCAATCCCGGTCAGCGACGACCGATCCTTAACCATTGCGATCGATCCGATCAGCGATAATCCAATGATTACGATCGATCTAAGCCATGATCGATCCTGATCAGCGATGACCGATCTTGCACCATTGCGATCAATCCGATCGGCAATAATCCGACGGTTGCGATCGATCCAAGCCATGATCGATCCCGGTCGGCGACAACCGATCTCGCACCATTGCGATCGATCCGATCGACGACGATCCGACGGTTGCGATCGATCCAAGCCATGATCCCAATCGGCGACGACCGATCCAATGGATGTACCAAAATTAATTTTTTAAAAATAATTACGACGCATTTCATTGCATCGCAATGTTTTATTTCTAATTTTTTTATCTTTTAATTATATTTTATAAAATTTATTTTTTTAAAAAAAATGTTGCGACACATTATTTGCATCGCTAAATAAAAATTTAATTTTTTAATTTTTGATTTATTACGTCACTAATGCGTTGCTATTTAACATAATTAATTTTTTTAAAAATATTGCGACACACTGAAATCGTCGTAATATTTTTATTTCATAAATTTTTTAAATTTTTTTAAAAATTTATTTTTTAAAAAATATTGTGACGCAATACATGTATCACTAAATAAAAATATTATTTTTATTAATTTTCTATTTTATTGCATCGCTATTTAACATAATTAATTTTTTTAAAAACATTGTGACGCACTGAATTGCGTCGCAATATTTTTATTTTATAATTATATTTTATAAAAATTAATTTTATTTATAATAATTGCGACACAAGTATTGCGTTGCTAAATAAAAAATTATTTTTTTAATTTTTTGGTTTATTGCGTCGTTATTGCGTCACAATTTAACAGAATTAATTTTTTTAAAAAATATTGTGACGCGCTGTGTTGCGTCGCAATCTTTTTATTTCATAATTATATTTTATAAAAATTAAATTTAAAAATATTTCGACGCATTACTTGTATCGCTAAATTAAAAAAATTAATTTTTTTTATTATCTGGTTTATTGAGTCACGAATGCTTCGCTAATTGCGTCAAAATTTTTTGTTATCGTGGAGGCATCGCAATGTGGTCGCAACTTAGCGATGCAATGATGTGTCGCTAAATTTGCATCGCTATTTCAGTATTTTCTTATAGTGTTAAGGAACAGATTCAGTTAATAAAATTAAATCTAAAATTAATTTTAAATAATACCTGTGTTTTTTTTAGGGATGAAGACTGATGAAGCCGATAAACGATTTACCACTAGCCGTCCACACGTCAACCCTCTAATGGTGATCCACACCGAGATCTTTGGATGATATTCTCTCATGATTAGATGATGATCCTCTAGCGAGGGATGCTAGCATCTCTTTCCTTCTTCAATTGCTTTTTCAAATCAAGAGAGTAGTTCTTCAATCAAGATCCAATCTTGAACTAGAGAGAGAGAATATGGAACATCGAAGAGAGAGGACATCCTAGAGAGAGAAAGGGCATCTTAGAGAGAGAAAGTGGGCATGGGCATCCAAGAGAGAGAGAAAGGAGGTATTAGGCATATTTTCAAGGGAGGTGTCTCTCTCCTTTTTATTCATGTATAGGAGGTTGTGTGGTTCCATAAAAAAAGATTTTTTTCAACCATCCAACCATGTAACAATATTAAGTTAATAATAAAATATCCAAACAAATTTAGGATATTTATTATCATGATCATGTTAGGATTTGGCTTCATGATGATGCCCAAATCATGGATGTTCCCTCCTCCATGACCTGAAGATGGGCATGGATCCATCCTTCACGTGGCTTGATCACAGATGGGACTACTTGCATCACAAAAGAAAAGATGATATCATACCTGTATAATTATGCCTTTAGAGACAGTACTGAATAGAAAATTATAAATATAACATCTGGTCTTGATCTCCTTGGTGGGCTCTTGAGGATTTGTAATTACAGTACTTGTGCATGGAGTTACAAGCAATTTCAGTTATTCTCCCTGTTTCTGTTTCAAGGCAACATAGTCAAGCAAACTCTTGAGAGTGCCCTTTTTGGGTTTGTACAAATCTCATAGCGGTTTCGATCTCTTGCTGTATAGGCAGAAAGCTTTTGTTTGAGATCTTAATGGTAGTATATATTGCATCCATCATCCTCAACATGCACTTGTGCTAATGCCTTCATGGCATTCTTATAGGTTGAGTAGCACCAGTAAAATTAGCCATATTTACTGACAAAATCTGTGAATAACTGGAACCTATTCACTTTCAACTGGATCTTTTTGCACTTCTGATTACATTTTGCCTCTAGCAGCCAATCGTTTTGCATGGAATGCGATTTATTTTTATCTCTCAGGTGTTAGAAAATTATTTTGTTTTTGCAAAAAATCTTTCTAGAAAATGCTAGAGAATTAATCTAAAAATTTAAATTCAAAATATAAATGAAATAAAAAAAACTTGCTGATCGAGGCATGTTAAACACTGCCCTAAGGATAAGTTTTTGCCCCGTCGTGCGGGTTGTAGGTGATTTATCCCTAAGATACAACGATCCGGCTTGATCCGATCCTCTTGCGACGAGCACGATCGTGTAGAGGTGCGAACCCAATAAAACTTCATATGCTAAAAAAATAATATAAATATAACAATAAAAATTAAAATAAACCTTTCACCAGTCGCTTGTTGAGATGCATAACTCCAAGCTCTTGCAAAGCAGAATATCAAAATAATAAGATAAAATTTTAATAGAATTTGAATCTTTTTATTTCTCTCTTTTTTTTATTCCCTATATATATATATATATATATATATATATATATATATATATATATATATATATATATATAGGTCATTTTTCCTTATGAACGTTGGTCATGCAAAGCGGAACGCTCGAGTGAACGCTCAAGCATTCACGGAATTAATGCTGGTTGGCGAGCATTTTCCCAGCATCCCACACGACCATTTAATGATGTCCTTTATTTTTTTATTTTAAAACTTTTTACTTTTTAAATAGAAAAAAGTCAACAATCCCCCATAAAAGTTTTAAAATAAAAAAATAAATAAATAGTATAATATTAATTTTAGGGCATCTTATACTGCACAATAGTTGAGGTATCTTATGGACTTGAACCTCTTAGTATTGATTGTATACATATGAAGGAACCATAGTGGAGTAGACCTTGAACTAAGTCCTTAAGTCAGACTTCTACTAATCATACACACAGTATGGATCAATTGGGTTTAAGCGGTCAACGCATATTAAAGGCCTTGCGCTCATTACCTTGATTTTTCATAAGAATTTTTTAAGGTTAGCCCAAACCTTTAGTCACAGCCTAATATGACAATTCTCATGTAGGTGAATCATTCAAGGGTATTTGTAACTAATACCCTGTAGATAACCTATCTCGGATCCATTAAAAGAATCACTTAATTAGCCTTACATAAATTTACTTTGTCACTTTATAAGAGCACTCATCATAGGGATGGATTGAAAAAAAAAATTTTCTAAAATTTGTGCTTTAACATGATCACTCAATCAGCTTCGTTTCTACCACATTGAACCTTATTCATGGGATCTCCAATCACAGGGTTGGGTATCCACTGCTGGTAACCAAATAATGGGCTTAAGCCCCATCCCCCTCGATGAATCTAGGACTCCACTCCTAGATAATCCTATGGTTAATTGATCTACCAAATTCTTCTCAGATTTGATAAATTCCAAAGAGATAACATTATTTTTCTTGTGTTATCTTATAGACTTATGACGAAGCCGTATATGGCGATTCATCTTTTTATTGGTACTCTTTTGATTTGTCGGTTCAATTACGGCCTTATTATCACAATGGATTAATATAGCTGGAACTGGCTTAGGTACCAAATGTAGCTCTGATATTAAATTTTTTATCCACTCTGCCTCATTACAGATTGTATCCAGAGCTATCAACTCGGCCTCCATGGTGCTTCTAAAAATGATAGTTTGCCTAGTTGATCTCCAGGCAATAACAGCACCGCCAAGAAGAAAGAGATATCCGGTGGTTGATTTTAAATCATGAGAATCAGTGACCCAATTAGCATCACTGTAACCCTCAACCATCTCAGGGTATTCAGTGAACATCAAAGAGAGATTAAGTATTCCCTTTAAATATCGAAACACTCTTTCTAAGGCTACCCAATGAGATTGATCAGGATTTTGATTATATCTACTAAGCCTTCCTAAAACATAGACAATATTAGGTCTTGTCCTATTTGCTACATACAAGAGAGATCCTATAATTTGAGAATACTTTAATTGATTAATTGGGTCACCTAAATTTTTCTTTAGGTGAAAGCTAGGATCAAAAGGAGTAGATATTGATTTAAGATTGGAATAACTAAACTTCTTGATCATTTTTTTCTATAGAATGAGAAAGAGAGAGAGCTATCCCTTTATGGAAGTTGATAAGCTTCATCCCTAGGATTACATCCACTTCACCTAAATCTTTCATATCAAACTTAGAAGAGAGGAAAGATTTAACACTTGAAATAATTTCAAGATATGTTTCAAAAATTAAAATAACATCTACATATAAGCAAAGTGTTGACCCAATTATTGATTTTGATGATTAATAAAAAGATATGAGTATATTCATTTTATTACTAATAGATTTAATAAGTGTTTCAGGGCTTAAAAAGATTTGATCAATCAAAATGGATAAAGAAATACATTTTTGAATCAATTGCCAGAAGTATGTTTCAAAATTCAGAGCCTGGAGTTAACACCTAGAAGGTCTGGAGCTGACTCCATGGTGGATCAGATGCTTTCCTGATTTTTGGCACAGTCAGGAGTCGACACTCAGAGTTTCAGAGCCGACACCTAGATTTCAGGAGCCGACACTTACAGTCTTTGGAGCCGACTCCAATACGAGAACAGAAAGCATGTTTTTGGACTACTCTGGAGCCAACACTTACAATTTTTTGGAGCCGACTTTGGAATGCGATGAGCCGACACTTACCTTTTTCAGAGCCAACTCCTCAACGAACTTTTACTTTCTATTTTTGGATACTCGACTTGGAGCCGACACCTGAAAAGTTGGAGCCGACTCCAACCTGTCAGGAATGATTTTCAAAATGTCAGAACGGCCTCCAATGGTAATATTTTCTCACCTAATCTCTAACGGTACTTTTCTTGTGTAGGAGGAATCCAAGGACAGAAATAATGGCTAGTTTTTCACCTAATCATGGATTAAAGAGAATCTATAAAAAGGGAGTCCGTCCGTTTGAAAAAATGATGTGAGACGAAAAATAGAGAGAAAACAAATTGAAAAAATCTAAGAAGTCTTGAGCAAGAAATCAAGAGGAAAGAGTAAAGTTCAAATCCATCAACTCCAGAAAGCTCAAAGAGAAATCCAAGGCATTCAAGTTCAAAATCGAAGGATTTTTCAAAAGAAGAAAAAGAGAACCAAAAGCCCTATTTTTTCAACTTCTCATCTGCAATCTTTGTGAAGAATCCGAGCTGAGGCCTGATTCAACATCTCAAAGGAGAAGAGGAAAAGAAGAAAAGCTCAAATCAACTCTGCTTCAAATAGGCTTTTCTAACCTTATTTATTTATATTGAATATTTGCTCATTTGAGGAGCTGTTTGTTATTGTAAACTCTATTCTCATTTATTTTTGCTAGTTCAATCAAGGGGATTGAATTAGTGGAGGTAGTATACCTCGGGTCAAGCTAGATTAGCTTGGGTTTGGGTTTTGTGCTGGTGAGCCCAGAAAACCAGCTGGGTTCATTGTGATCCCGTGGGAAACAACAAGTTTTGAGTTGTGAGCTTGTAAAACAACTCGGCTGTAATCTAGTAGATTATAGTGTGGACCCAAGTGGTACTTGGGAGTGGACGTAGGTGTTGGATACACCGAACCACTATAAAATCCTTGTGTTTGCCGTGTTTTGATTCTCTCTCTCTATCTCTTTGTTTGTGGTTAATATTTATCCTGCACTTAATTTTGTGTATTCCAAAGCCAATCATTTTAAAAGGTTAAATTTTTTAAGAACCCAATTCACCCCCCCTCTTGGGTTGCCATCTGGGCCAACAATTGGTATCAGAGCAAGTGCTCATTTTAATTTGGTCTAACGATCAAGAGCTAAAGATCCAAATGGCAGCTCAAGCTAGCTCATCTTATTTAGAAGGTCAATCCACTAATCGACCTCCTTTATTTAATGGAACTAATTATAGTTATTGGAAAGCTAGGATGAAGATTTTATTCAAGCACTTGACTATGACTTATGGGGAATCATAGTTAATGGTCCACACACACCCACAATTAGAGTAGACAACATGGTGATTCCTAAACCGGAAATGAATGGGATGAACATGATAAGAAGTTGGCTCAGCTCAATGCTAAAGCCATGAATGTTTTGTATTGTTCATTGGATGCAAATGAATTTAATCAAATTTCTACATGTATTTTCGCAAAAGAAATTTGGGATAGATTAGAAGTTACCCATGAGGGTACTAATCAAGTAAAAGAATCAAAAATTAATATTTTGGTGCATAAATATGAACTATTTAGCATGGAACAAACTGAAACAATTACATGCATGTACACAAGATTCACTGATATTGTTAATGGCTTGAAAAGTCTTGGTAAGACTTATACTAATTCTGAACTTGTGCGTAAAATTCTTAGGTCACTTCCAAGATCATGGGAAGCGAAGGTGACTGCAATCCAAGAAGCCAAGGATTTAAATGTTTTACCTTTGGAGGAGCTACTTGGATCCTTAATGACTCATGAGCTGACTATGAAACAACATCAAGAGGAGGAAGTCAAGAAGAAGAAAACTATTGCCCTCAAGGCTGCAGAAAGTGAGGAAAGCTGCAGTGATGGTGATGATGATGAGGAGACTGCACTCCTTGCAAAGAAATTCAAAAGGTTCATGCAAAGAAGGAGACCCTTCCACAAGAAAAAGTCTGGAAAAAATGGAAGGAGAAAAAGAGAAAGAGAAGGACAAAGAAAAAGAAAAAGAGCCCTTAATATGTTATGAGTGCAAGAAACCGGGCATTTCAGATATGACTGTCCTCAATTGAAGAAAGTCTACAAGAAGAAGAAGAAGGCTTATGTTGCAACATGGAGTGATAGTGAAGAATCCTCTTCCGAGGAGGAACAAAAGGAAGTTGCCAACATTTGCTTTATGGCAAACGACGACATTGAGGTAAGTTCTGAAACACCTTATGATGATTTCACTTTTGAAGAATTATATGATGCATTTAATGAGTTAGTAAGAGATTTTAAGGTTCTGAAAAAGAAAAACAAATCATTGAAAAATGATAATCTAAATCTTGTCAACGAAAAAGATAATCTTACTCATGAAGTTGAAAAATTGAAATCAGAAAATGAAGCTTTGATTGAAGAAAAAGGATCAATTTCCAATGAAAATGATAGATTAAAGAAGAAGTTGATAAATATAAAAATATAGTTGATAAATTTACATATAGTTCTGAAAAACTTAATTTATTATTGAGCAATCAAAGAGCTATATTTGATAAGGCTGGATTAGGTTATAGGCCTAACATAAAACAAAAGTATGTCAAAAACTTCTTTAGAAAAGAACAAGATAAAAATGAAGTTTTATGTCATTATTGTAACAAAAAGGGACACAAAGCCTTTGAATGTAATTTTAAGAAAATTAACAAGAATTTAAGTAGTAAAGGAAGGAAAATATGGGTTCCAAAAGGAACAATCTTTATTGCTACTAACCATGAAGGACCCAAGAAGGCTTGGGTACCTAAATATAAGACTTGATCATTTTTGCAGGAGTGTCTTGCGGCCAAAAGATCAAAGCGAAAGTGGTATCTCGATAGTGGCTGCTCAAGACACATGACGGGTGACAAGGATCAATTCATCACCCTTGAAAGCAAAAAGGGAGGAGTTGTTACGTTTGGTGACAATGGCAAAGGATCATGGGATTTGGTAAAATTCAAATAACTCCCTCCACATTTATTGAAAATGTCTTATATGTTAATGGTTTAAAGCATAATCTAATTAGTATTAGCCAATTGTGTGATAAAGGTTTCAAAGTATCATTTGAAGCTTCTATTTGCACTGTTTCTAATCCCATTGATAATAGCATTGTATTTATTGGAAATAGAAATGGCAATGTGTACTTGATTGATTTAGACAATTTGTCCACTAGTAATCATTGCTTAGTTGCTAATAATGCTAATATGAATGAGATTGGATGGCTGTGGCATCGTAGATTAGGTCATGCAAGCACACACCTAATTTCAAAATTAATTAGAATGGATTTAGTAAAAGGCCTTCCACAACTAGATTTTGAAAATAACAAAATCTGTGATGCATGTCAATTTGGAAAACAAACTAGAAACTCTTTCAAAACTAAAAACATTGTTTCCACTTCTAGGCCACTTGAACTACTTCACATGGATCTCTTTGGACCTACTAGAACCACTAGTCTAGGAGGAAAGAAATATGGTCTTGTGATTGTAGATGATTATTCTAGATACACTTGGGTATTGTTTTTAGCTCATAAAGATGAGACCTTTCCAATATTTTTGAAATTCTTCAAGAAGGTCACAAATGAGAAAAACAACACCATAGTGTCTCTTAGAAGTGATCATGGCACTGAATTCGAAAATCATTTATTTGAAAACTTTTGTATTGAAAATGGCATCCATCATAATTTCTCTGCACCTAGGACACCACAACAAAATGGAGTTGTAGAAAGAAAAAATAGAACCTTAGAAGACATGGCCCGTACCATGCTATGTGAAAGCAACCTACCAAAGTACTTCTGGGCGGAAGCTATAAACACGGCATGTTACATTCTTAATAGAGCTTTAATTAGGCCAATCCTTAAGAAAACTCCTTATGAACTATGGAACAATAGAAAACCAAATATCAGTTATTTTCATGCATTTGGTTGTAAATGTTTCATTCATAATAATGGTAAAGATAATCTAGGAAAATTTGATGCAAAATCAGATGAAGGCATATTCTTAGGATATTCAACATCTAGCAAAGCCTACAGAGTGTTTAACAAGAGAAACTTAATTGTAGAAGAATCTATTCATGTAGTTTTTGATGAATCTTTAGCATCGAGTTCAGGAAAGATTGATGATGAGGAAGATACAAACATATTAGAAAGGGATATTGAAAAATTGAATATAGATGTATCTTCAGATCATGAACAAGGAGCTAAAGATGATGATTCTCCTAGTGTTGATGTTGTTGATGCAAATCATAATGATGTAGATCTTCCTAGAGATTGGAGATATGCCTATGGTCATCCAAAAGAATTAATTATAGGTGATCCATCTCAAGGAGTAAGAACTAGATCATCAATGAGAAACATCAATAATCATCTTGCATTTGTATCTCAAATTGAACCTAAAACCATTGAAGAGGCTGAAAAAGATAATAATTGGATGTTAGCTATGCAAGAGGAATTAAATCAATTTACTAGGAATAATGTCTGGTCCTTAGTTGATAGACCTAAAGATCATTCAGTATAGGATCAAAATGGGTATTTAGAAATAAATTAGATGAAAATGGCATAGTAATTAGAAACAAAGCTAGATTAGTTGCAAAAGGATATAATCAAGAAGAAGGAATTGATTTTGATGAAACTTTTGCACCTGTAGCTAGATTAGAAGCAATTAGATTTTGCATTTGTCATATGCATATCAACTTATTTCAAATGGATGTTAAAAGTGCATTTTTAAATGGATTTATAAATGAGGAAGTTTTTGTTGAACAACCACCTGGTTTTGAAGATCATGAATTTCCAAATCATGTTTTTAAATTGCACAAAGCACTATATGGTTTAAAGCAAGCTCCTAGAGCTTGGTATGATAGATTAAGCAAATTTCTGATTGAAAATGATTTCACTAGAGGAAATGTGATAAAACCTTATTTTTGAAAAGAAAAGACAAGGATTTATTAGTAGTACAAATATATGTTGATGATATTGTATTCGGTGCTACTAACAATCTCTTGTGTCAAGAATTTGCTAAGTTAATGCAGGGTGAATTCGAAATGAGCATGATGGGAGAACTCAACTTCTTCCTAGGACTTCAAATCAAGCAAAGCAAAGAGGGGATTTTCATCAACCAAGCAAATACACAAAGGAACTTCTCAAGAAGTTTGGAATGGAGTCAATCAAACCCCTTGGAACACCTATGAGTCCTTCATGCAAATTAGACAAAGATGAAGATGGTAAGAAAGTAGATCAAAAGTACTACAGAGGTATGATCGGATCTCTACTTTACTTAACTGCAAGTAGACCAGATATCATGTTTGCTGTTTGTCTATGTGCTAGATTTCAATCTGAACCTAAAGAATCTCACTTAATTGCAGTGAAAAGAATCTTAAGATATCTAAGTGGAACTAAAAATGTAGGATTATGGTATTCTAGAGACTCAACACTAAACTTGATTGCATATTCTGACTCTGACTATGCTGGATGTAAACTAGATAGAAAAAGTACAAGTGGTGCATGTCAATTCTTAGGAAGTAACTTAATCTCTTGGTTTAGCAAAAAGCAAAATTCGGTTGCATTATCAACTGCTGAAGCAGAATATGTTGCAGCTGGAAGTTGCTGTGCTCAAATCCTTTGGATTAAGCGACAACTTGAAGATTATGGCATAACACTTGATAAAACTCCTATTAGATGTGATAATACAAGTGCAATAAATTTAACTAAAAATCCAATTCAACATTCAAGAACCAAACACATTGAAATTAGATATCACTTTATAAGAGAACATGTAGCTAATAATGAAATTTGTCTTGATTATGTTAATACTGAAGAACAATTAGCTGACATATTTACAAAACCTTTGAGTGAAGAGAGATTTTGTTATCTTAGAGGTGAATTAGGGATTTGTGACCCTTTGGAATGATTTTGAAACCCTTAAGGAATGACTATCTAGATTCTATTAATTTCTTGAGATTCCTTTCATATTTTAAGGACAATTTATCTAGTCATCTATGCAATTTGATTCTTCATATTCCAAAGATTTTTCAAAAATTTATTGACCTATTTTGACAAGTTTCGGATGTTTGAAACTCATTTATTTTTCTCTGAAACTGTCAGTGGAGTCGACACCTCAATTTGAGGAGTCGACACCTCTTCTGTGTCGCTCTCGGTCCTTGACCTTGGAGCCGACACCCGTATAAGTGGAGCCGACTCCAGTTCGAGCGCTAACTGTGTTAGCGACTTGGAGTCGACACCCGACTTTGCGGGAGTCGACACCTGGTGGTCCCAAATTGACTTTATTAGGGCAGAGTCGACACCTTCGTCATTTCTATCATTTCCAATCCCTTTCCATACTCTCTCCAAACTCTCTCAAAACCTCCCTAAGCCAAATTCTCCTCAAATCAAACATTCCCAAGGATTTCTATGGCACCTAAGCGGAGAGGATCGGTTCTTGGAGCTCCCGTAACCACCGGGAAGCGTACGGCTCGGCGTCCCGTCCGTGAGCCATCTCCAAGCGATGATTCTTCCTCAACTCCTTCAGATAATCCTGGTCCCTCATCTCCACAGGTAGATACTTTAGCCGGGAGAGTTATTACTATGGGTAGAAAAGTGATTTTGATTTCTTTGAGGCCGAGGGATTTTCTATTGGAAGACAAATTAAAGAGCTTGGCTGGGACAAGGTCTGTTCGTTGGATGTTCCCACTTATCCGGCCCTAGTTAAGGAATTCTATTTCAATTTATCAAGGGGAGACGGTGGGATTATCAGTTCTGTTAGAGGGAAGAGAGTTCACCTTACCTTTCAGAGTTTAGGACATCTTCTGAGCATCCCTGTCACTGGATTAGTTGCTGACATTCATAGTGAGAGGTCTGATGCATTATCAAGGATGTTAGGAAGAGAAGTGTCTGAATTTGAAGAAGTTAGGGCTAATCAGTTGCCCTTGGAGCTTAGATTACTTCACAACATCTGTAGTAGGATCTTATTCCCTAAGACTGGCCGATTTGAGTATGTCTCAGAGCGAGACATTGTTGTTATGGACAGTGTTCTGACTGGTCAGCCTATTAACCTTGCTGGGATGATGATTTTCTACATGGCTGAGGCTGGGGGCAAAAGGAGATCTTCACTGCCCTATGGTATGATTTTGACTATGGTGTTTAGAAGTCAAGGTATTGTAATTTCTGATAATGAGCCATCAAAGAACCTTAGACACACTGATTACTATAGCTTGGCTACTGTGCACCGGATGGGCTTTGTGAAGGTTAATGGTCAATGGGAGAGGAAAGGTCATCTGGATGAGAGAGCCACTGACATTAGGACTTCTGCACCATCTGAGGTTGGTCCATCAGCGAGGCATCCTTCACCAGAGCCTAGCAGATCTTCACCACCTCCTGCTCCTGCTCCAGTTCCTGTACCGCCACCTATGTCATCTGTCGGATTTTCAGATATTCAGTTAGAGCAACTCAAAAGTTTATTTGCTGCTCAAAAAGAAGAAATGAAGACAGAGTTTGATAGCCAATTTATGAATTTGAAAGAAACCCTTTACTCTTTGGATGATCGCATTAGAATGATTGAGTCTACCCTTGGTTCCTCTGCTGAATCCTTAAAGAATGATCTCAAGAACATATTTGAAGAGCTTAAGGATATTGGTGGAGACTCAGAGACTTACTCCAAATGCAATGCTGAGCTTCAGGACAAGATTATGACTGCATGTGCATTTGTTGATAGAAGATTAAAGGAATTTGTAAGGACTCAAAGTGAAGGGATGGCAAGGATTGTAGAAGAATTGCAAAGACTTCTTAGAACTCATTTTTGATTATCTTGTAATGAAGTGTCTTTGATAATTAGTCTAGTTTGATGTTGATTTATCTTGAAGCTTTAATGTAATGATGTATAGCTTGATGTTTGATATAGTAGAGTTTCATTTGTAATATTTGACTTTTGATGTAATGAACTTATCTTATACTTAATGAATATCTTTTGATCCTTGAAAAATCTATCAATTTTGTCATTTTACTTAACCCTTCTTGATCTTTTTGTTGATTACAAAAAAGGGGGAGAGTTATGTAAGCATTTCCTAATCGTATATGCATTGAATGTAAAACAAAAAGAGGGGAGAAATATTTAGCTTTTTATATGCATTGGATCAAGTAAGCTCAATTAAGCTTAATTTATTGGTATCTAATTAACTGCACATAAGGAGAGGCAATTAAAATTGGTATCAAACATTAAAATTTTCTGTTAAAAGGAAGAACAATTGTTAAATTGAACATCATAGGGGGAGCTACCTCATTCAGGGGGAGCTTACCTGTGAGGACAAACATTTGAAAAATTGAGTGAGAATCCTATTGTTTACTCATGCATATACTCAATGTTTTTATAATCATCAAAAAGGGGAGATTGTTGACCCAATTATTGATTTTGATGATTAATAAAAAGATATGAGTATATTCATTTTATTACTAATAGATTTAACAAGTGTTTCAGGGCTTAAAAAGATTTGATCAATCAAAAGGATAAAGAAATACGTTTTTGAATCAATGCCAAAGTATGTTTCAAAATTCAGAGCCTGGAGTCGACACCTAGAAGGTCTGGAGCCGACCCCATGGCGGATCAGATGCTTTCCTGATTTTTGGCACGGTCAGGAGTCGACACTCAGAGTTTCGGAGCCGACACCTAGATTTCAGGAGCCGACACTTACAGTCTCTGGAGCCGACTCCAATACGAGAACAGAAAGCATTTTTGGACTACTCTGGAGCCGACACTTACAGTTTTTTGGAGCCGACTCCCGAATGCGACGAGCCGACACTTACCTTTTTCGGAGCCGACTCCTCAACGAACTTTTACTTTCTATTTTTGGATACTCGACTTGGAGCCGACACCTGAAAAGTTGGAGCCGACTCCAACCTGTCAGGAACGGATTTTAAAATGTCAGAACGGCCTCCAACGGTAATATTTTCTCACCTAATCTCTAACGGCTACTTTTCTTGTGTGTAGGAGGAATCCAAGGACAGAAATAACGGCTAGTTTTTCACCTAATCTTGGATTAAAGAGAATCTATAAAAGGGGAGTCCGTCCGTTTGAAAAAAGAGAGAAAAAATAGAGAGAAAACAAATTGAAAAATCCGAGAAGTCTTGAGCAAGAAATCAAGAGGAAAGAGTCAAAGTTCAAATCCATCAACTCCAGAAAGCTCAAAGAGAAATCCAAGGCATTCAAGTTCAAAATCGGAGGATTTTCCAAAAGAAGAAAAAGAGAGCCAAAAGCCCTTTTTTCCCAACTTCTCATCTGCAATCTTTGTGAAGAATCCGAGCTGAGGCCTGATTCAACATCTCAAAGGAGAAGAGGAAAAGAAGAAAAGCTCAAATCAACTCTGCTTCAAACAGGCTTTTCTAACCTTGTTTATTTATATTGAATATTTGCTCATTTGAGGAGCTGTTTGTTATTGTAAACTCTATTCTTATTTGTTTTTGCTAGTTCAATCAGGGGGATTGAATTAGTGGAGGTAGTATACCTCGGGTCAAGCTAGATTAGCTTGGGTTTGGGTTTTGTGCTGGTGAGCCCGGAAAACCAGCTGGGTTCGTTGTGATCCCATGGGAAACAACAAGTTTTGAGTTGTGAGCTTGTAAAACAACTCGGCTGTAATCTAGTAGATTATAGTGTGGACCCAAGTGGTACTTGGGAGTGGACGTAGGTGTTGGATACACCGAACCACTATAAAATCCTTGTGTTTGCCGTGTTTTGATTCTCTCTCTCTATCTCTTTGTTTGTGGTTAATATTTATCCTGCACTTAATCTTGTGTATTCCAAAGCCAATCGTTTTAAAAGGTTAAATTTTTTAAGAACCCAATTCACCCCCCTCTTGGGTTGCCATCTGGGCCAACACAAAGGATTACACAATCATTGTCAATGATTTTAGAATACATGCACTTATCATGATTATTGATTTGAAATCCAAAAGATAGAATAATTTGATCAAATTTCTTATGTCATTGTTTAGGAGCTTGTTTAAGACCATAAAGGGACTTAATAAGTTTACAAACCTTGTTTTCATGTTCCTTTACAACAAAACCTTCAGGCTATTCTATATAGATATCCTCCTCAATATCTCCATTAAGGAACGCAGTCTTCATATCTATTTGATGAATGATTAACTTATGAATGGAAGCAATAGCAAGAAGTGATCTAAAGGTTGTTATTCTAGCTATAGGACAATAGGTATCAAAGAAATCTAACCCTTTCTTTTGGTTATACCCTTTGGCTACTAATCTAGCCTTATACTTTTTTATTAAACCATCAGGTTTAAATTTCTTCTTAAATACCCACTTACACCCCTAAAGGTTTGCTTCCAGGGGGTAAATTAGATAAAATCCAAGTTTCATTTTGTAAGATTGAATTAAATTTAGAAAGAATAGATTCCTTCCAAAAAGGAGCATCAAGTGAAGACATCGCCTCTGAAAAAGAAGAAGGTTCTCCTTCGATTAGAAAAGTAAATAAACCTTCACCAAGGTCTTTTTCTTTCCTTATTCTTGAACTTTTCCTAAGTTCAGAAGGTCCACCTTCAGGATTAGATCTTTTCCTTTTCTTTGAATCATTAAAGGACCCAGCTTCAATAGAATCATGAACCAAGTAAGGATTAGAAGAGAGTTGATTTGGTACATGGTTCTTGAAAGGAAAAACATTTTCAAAATAAGTAGAATCTCTTGGTTCGATAATAGTATTATTTGAAATGCCACTTATATCATAATTTATCACTAGGAACCTATTTGTACTGCTATCTAAGGAATAACCTATAAAGATAGCATCTATCATTTTAGGTCCTATTTTTCTTCTCTTGGGTTCAGATACTCCTACCTTTGCTAAGCATCCTCACATTTTAACGTAATCTAGCCGGAGTGTTCTACATTTTCAAAGCTCAAAAGGTGTTTTAGGACTATCCTTAAAGGGTATCCTATTTAAAATATAACATGCAACTAAAAGAGCTTCTCCCCATAAGTTCTTGGGTACTCCCGAACTTATTAACATTGAGTTAACCATATCCATTAATGTACGATTTTTTCGTTTTGCTACACCATTTGACTGAGGAGAGTAAGATGGTGTAACTTCATGAATAATCCTATATTCTTAACAAAATAGAGTCATTTCATTTGAAGTATATTCATCACCGCGGTCTGACCTAAGTTTCTTAAGCTTTTCTTAGTTTGAGTTTTAGCTTCTACCTTATAAATCTTAAACCTATTTAATACTTCATCCTTATATTTTATCAAATATATGTGACAATATCGAGAGAAGTCATCTATGAATATTACAAAGTAATAACTTCCTCTTTGTGTAGGAAACTTGGTAGTTACATACATTGCTATGGACTAATTCAAGAAGTGTTGAACTCCTATTTACTGATTTAAAAGGTTTTCTCGGCATCTTGGTTTGAATACAAATCTCACATTTAAACTTTCTATCAATATGAACTTTAGGAATTAGATTAAGATTTATCATGTAATGAATACGATCAAAATTCACATGACCAAGTCTACTATGCCAAACATTTAAAGATTCAATATTAAAAAGAAGAGAACTTTTATTAGATAACTTAGAGGATACATTTAATTTAAAAAGACCTTCACAAACAAAGCCTTTACCAACAAACTCATTATTACGAGTAATTACAACTTTATTTGACTCTAGAATAATTTTATATCCTCTGGATATAAGGAGAGATCCACTAATCAAATTTTTTCTAACACTAGGGACGAACAGTACTTCATGAAACATTAGGATCTTTCCAGATGTCATCTTTAGATCCACTTGACCTTTCCCAAGCACTTGTGCTGAAGAATTATTCCCAAGTATCACACCTCCTCCACTTGATTCCTGAAAGGTGGAGAACTAGAAGCGATCAAAACAAATATGAACATTAGCTCCTGAATCAAGCCACCAATTACAAGAAGATTGGGTTGAGTTAATTAAAGATTTTGAATTTATCGACCTAAAAGAAGGTTCGACACCACTCTCAACCACGTTAACTTGTGGTTTAGTTGATTTCCTTAATGGTTCAGTCTTTCGGTGGTAGTAGTCCTTCGCCACATGATTTATCCTTCCGCACACCAAACAGAATGTGCCTTTATAATTTTTTGACTTCTGATTCGATCGGTTTTGGTTTGGTCAGTTCTAAGGAGGTTTGTATGATTGGTTGGATTTAGATTGAAATTTCTTCTTCTTAAAATTTTTTTTCCCTAGGTTTGAATTGATTTGAAGTTGGATTTGACTCAGATAGATTTTAGGTCCAAGATCGGTCTTTTGATTTTGATTGAGCTTAAGCCGGTGTTCTTCTTCAATCCTAATAGAGTTAATCACTTATGTTAGGGTCAAGCTACCTTGCTTATGGCTTAGCTCTCGAGTAAAGGATGACCAAGATGGTGGAAGGGCATCTACTAAGGCTTGTACCTTATAGTTTTCAGAAAAACTACAGCCAGTCAACTTAGACTTTCTAAGAAAATCTTGAAATTCATGAATTTGAATACTAATAGGTTTGGAATCTACCTTTATGTACTTTCAAAATTTTGAGATGGTGAATCAATCTAGACCAGCATCATCCATCCCATATTCAGCCTCAAGGGCATCCCATAGTTCCTTAGTAGTTTTAGTATGAAGGTAGACATCATAAAGGTTATTAGATAGAGCACTTAAAATTATGTCTACAATGAAAATCTATTTCTTGAGGTATTTTTTATGTTGATGAAGAGGAAGTATCAAATATACTAGAAGAACCTTGTTGAGTATTGGATTTGGGATCTAGTAATTCTATGGTAGAAAATAGGCCTAAAATAATAAGTCAGTATTTACTTGGCTTTGCCACCTCCTAAAGAATGATCTATTAAATTTTTCTGGTTTGATTGTACTAAGATCATCATAACCCATTTTGAGTAAGTTGATTACTTAATTCGTTCTGCGTAACCAAAAAGTTGAAGGTTTAGCCTTATAATTTAAATTTTTTAAATTAGTGATTTTTTAGATATTTCTAGATTTTAAATTTAAATTTAAAAGAATTAAATCTAGAAACTACTTGCAATAATAATATAACCACTGAGCAAAAATTAACTCAAATAATTCAATTTTGAATTTGAGTTTCAATTTTTTTAAAAAATTTTAAATTTTAAAATTTGAATTTAAATTTTAAATTTTAAAATTTAAATTTAAATTTTAAATTCAAAACACTTTTTTAAATAAATTCTAAGGCTTCTGCATAGATTCAAAAGTAAATTTTTTTTGAATATTACTTATAATAAAATCTAACAATTTCTAGTGATAGGAAAACTTGTCCTTAGCTGTTAGAAAATTGTTTTGTTTTTGCAAAAAATCCTTTCTAGAAAATGCTAGAGCATTAATCTAAAAAATTTAAATTCAAATTATAAATGAAATACAAAAAGAATCTTGCTAATCGAGGCATGTTAAACACTGCCCTAAGGACAAGTTTTTACCTCTTCATGCGGGTTGTAGGCGATTTGTCCCTAAGGTATAATGATCCGGCTCGATCCGATTCTACTACGAGTATGATCGTATGGAGGTGCAAACCCAATGAAACTTCATATGCCCAAAGAAAATAATATAAATATATAAAAAGTAAAATAAACCTTTCCAGCTTATTGAGATGCAGAACTCTTGCAAAGTAGAATCTAAAAATAATAAGATAAAATTTTAATAGAATTTGAATCTCTTTATTTCTCTTTTTTTTTATATATATATATATATATATATATATATATATATATATATATATATATATATATATATATATATATATAATTTGATCGTTTTTTCTTGATAGTTCTTTCCATAACGTTGGTCACGCAAAGTTTGCGGAATGCTCGAGTGAATGCTTGAGCCTTCATGGAATTAACGCATGAAATGCTTACTGGCCAGCATTTTTGAACGTTTCATGCAAGCATTTAATGCTTGTGTGATCCTTTATTTATTTTTTTTATTTTAAAATTTTTTACTTTTTAAAACGGCAACCGGTCATTCTGCGAGCATGAATCTCTAAGTTCTGCCTGTTGCAATTGAAGTACAGCTACTAACTGCAGGCTACCTAACCAATCCCCTTGTTATCCTTTTTGTTCAGTATGCTTCAGCGTGGTTATCGTAGGATGTACACTGAGATGAATAAGAATGATGTATAATATTATATTTTATATAAAAAATAATATACATTAATACAATAACGAGATTGGGTTTTGGAATGTGTCCAAAGCACTGGGTCTTCAAAGTTCAGGGCGGGCCAAGATCATTGCGTCCTGAACTTGGGGATGGGTGCACCAATTTTTTTGTTTCTAATTTATTTTTATTCATTTATACCTTTTCTTTGTTTATAATTTTAATGTTTTCCCGGTCTTTCCAACCTGTCTCATTACAGTCTCGATGCCATTCACTAGAATGTGTTTGCATACTAAGATTTAAACCTTTGATTTCCTTTACATCATTGTAGAAAATTTTTGATCAAAAACACAAAATTTTCCTTAAATCATTGGTTGTTTTAACATTTTTACTGCAATTTAACTCTTGATTAACATGATATTATTTATACATATAAATGCATATGTGTACATATATGACTACATGCATGTTTGACTGAACGTGAGGTTATCTAAAAAAAAAATTATTTATAGTTTGTGATCGATGAATAATCTTAACCATAGTTAAGAGGCCCTTGAACATAGCAGGAGAGGTGCCTAGACAAATTTCAAATGGGCACAACGAAGGTAGAAAGAAAATAACTATGACTAAACTGAATTGGAAGTTATAACTAGAAGACCACTCTAAGTTTGTTGAAAAGTAGAAGTTAATAATTAATTGGAAAAAAGCCATGAAGGTAAGCAAAACGGGACCAAATGATATGTATATTAAAAAAAAGAATCAGAAGACTTATGCTGGCATTGTTTTTGCAAGGTCAAAATATGCTTATTTTTGAATGATTTTAAGGCATTTGCTAAAAAATTTATAATAATGTTTTTTTTTTGGCTCTTTCAAAAGCCAAAAAAAAAGATCAACGAAGGAAAAGCTCTAATTCGGTAATCAAAACTGGCCCAGGCTTATTGTCATGTCTGTAACTGCAATTGGGTTTTGATTTTTAGGTTGTTGAAGACATAAAGGCTAAAAATGAAAAAAGTATATAGAGGCTGGCGTTAGCAAGTTTGATTTTATATTGCCTATATGTGCTAAGCCGAATATGTACACGTAATTCTGCCCATCAGCATTTGCCAAGCAGACAAAACTCGTATTTTTATTCACATATGATGGCAGCATCCATCTATTTCTAGTGACATGGCTCCATGGTATTAGGGGGTCTTCGTCTATAGTTGTATGGTTTGCATAGCCTATCTAGTTAGGTGACTGTCCACCGGAGTCTTCGAGTCATTGGGTGGTCAAAGAAGACGGGCTAGAGCCATCCAAGATATGATCTAACATTGGAACCGAAATGATTGTGCAAACCCTAATTCCCTTTCCTCACTCGTTCTCTTCTATCTTCTTCCCTTGTGCAAACCGAAGTGATGGCTGAGTTGGTCGTAGGAGGATGGTTTGCATCTGCTGCCATCAACAAACTAGCTGATCAGACCCGCGACTATTTGAAGAACCAGTATAAGTACCAGGCAGGTGTGAAGGATGATTTGAAAAAGCTTCGGCAAAATATGCTGATGATCCAGGCCGTGATCCATGAAGCCGAGAAAGGGCAAACTCAGAATCCGAGATTGAAGACATGGCTGAGGGATCTTAAAGATGCAGCATTTGATGCAGAGGATTTGCTAGACAGGTTCGACTATCAATTGCTCCAAGCCAAGGTGAAACAACAGAATAAGGTGCGTGACAACTTTGCATCATCTTCTTCTTCTCGTAACATTCTAAAACATGCTGAAACCTTGGTCAAACGTCTCATCTTTTCTGATGATGACCTCAATAAGTTGCGTGAGATTGTCAGGAGCTTCGATACTATTCTTGCCCAGACAGGGGATTTTCTCAGGTTGGTGGATATTAATGCGAGCGGAAATAGACGGCAAGAAACATTAGACTGGCGAAAAACAACTTCCACACCTGATGAAACTGAAATTGTTGGCCGAGAAATTGTGATAAATGATATAGTAAATTCATTGGTGAGAAGAACTGATGATTACAGATCTAATAATAATGAAATATTTTCTGTTCTGTCCATAGTTGGCATCGGGGGTGTGGGGAAAACCACGGTTGCTCAGCACGTCTTTGACAAAATAGAGGAAGGTTTCGATCTTAAGATATGGGTATGCGTGTCTGAAACTTTTGATGTGAGAAGGCTTACAATAGAGATGATAGAGTCTGCTGCTTCGGAGTCGATGCCCATGAATCTTCATCAGTTCAGCAATTTTGATAAGATTCAAGGAATTCTTAAGGAGAAGTTAAAGGACAAGAGATTTCTAATTGTCCTTGATGATATATGGAACGTAGTGGGAAGCAATTGGGGTACCTTGCGTAAACCATTTAAATTTGGCAAAGAAGGAAGCAGAATTATGGTAACCACTCGGAGTCATGATGTGGCAGCGGCCGTGGGAACAAAGGAAACAGTGGAGTTAGAGGGTTTAGAAGAAGAGGACTTTTGGACATTTTTCAAACAATGTGCATTTGGTGACAAGATCCTAGAACATCACCCAAAATTGGAACTGATTGGCAGGAAAATAGCGAAGAAGTTGGGGGGTTTGCCCTTGGCTGCAAAGACCATGGGAAGCATACTCAATTCCAAATTAGAGGAAAAGCACTGGCGAGGAATCTTGAAAAGCAAACTATGGGAATTAGAGCAGCAACAAGATGGGATCATGCCAGCTCTGAAACTTAGTTATGATTATTTGCCAGCACACTTAAAGCAATGCTTCGCCTATTGTTCTTTGTTTCCCCAGGATTATATCTATGATAAGGAGAAACTAGTCCAACTTTGGATGGCTCAAGGCTTTGTACCGCACCATGAGGAGCGCAAGAATGCAGAAGACATTGGGGTGCAGTATTTTGATTATTTATTGCAAAGGTGTTTCTTTCAGAAAGCAGACGGCAGACTTAAAGATGGCTATAAGATTCATGATTTACTACATGAGCTTGCCGAATCTGTTATTGATGATGAATGTTGTAGAATTAGTAATGCGCCGATGCAAATCCCAAAGAGATCTCGACACCTTTACATTGCTGCTACCAATCATCAGTTGGAGATATGTGAAAATATGTGTGACATCAAAAAATTACGTAGCCTTGTCGTTGCTAGTGAATTTTCCCTTTCAGAGTCATCCAACTCAGGGCTTGTTCATTTTATTCAGTACATTTTGAAAGAGTCAAAACAACTTCGTGTGTTGATATTCTCTTATGTTCCATTTGACTGGTCATTAGAGGCTATTGGTGATTTAGTACATGTAAGATACATTGAAATCTTACACGGTTCTGCGCTAAAATTGCTGGTGTCTTGGTGCAAGCTTTACCATCTACAAGTGTTGAATGTCCCATTTTTCATGGGGATGAATCCTGTCCACCTAATAGATGTGAATAATTGCATCAATTTGCGACATGTAAATGGAGGTTGGATGAAATCTGCACAAGTAGAAGGAATTGGCAAACTAACATGTCTTCAAGAAATAGAGCACTATTTTGTCAATGACAAATATGGAGGGATAGGACAGTTGAGGAATTTGAGGCAATTACGAGGAAGACTAAACATCCACAATCTTGAGTATGTTAGGAATAAGGAGGAGGCTAGTAAAGCCATGCTGCACAACAAAGAGCACCTTGAATTCCTGCGTTTAACATGGAGCGGAGGTGTCCAAGATTACAGGGCAGATGTGTGTAAAGAGATAATTGATGAACTTCGGCCGCCTACCAATCTCACAAAGCTAGGAATCGAGGGTTACAGTGGCATCACTTCTCCAAGCTGGCTAAGCAAAACATGGCTATCTAATCTAGAGTCTATTGAACTAGAATATTGCCATGCATGGGCAGTCCTTCCGCCTCTTGGACACCTACCTTTTCTCAAATTTTTGCTTTTTAAACATATGCACTCGGTAAAAAAAGTTGGTGCCGAATTCTTCGGTAGTGATGGTGATGATACCGCATTCCCATCATTGGAGCAACTTCAGTTTGAATATTTGGATGAATGGGAAGAGTGGTCGGGACCAAAGAAGGATCGATTATTATTTCCTCGTCTTCGCAGACTTGATATTCATGGTTGCCCAAAGTTGAGGAGGACCCTCGTGCTTCCAACTCAACCTCAAGAAATCCAACTTATATGTGGAGTTTTCAATTATTCGAAACGGGGTGATGTGGCTTCACCATCTAAGCTTAAAATACGGATATCTTATCATAGCCAGCAGTTCATCTGGGGCCTTTCGGAAGAAGTGCTTGCTTCAATCAAATATCTACATTTCAAATCCTTATCTTTTACCGAGATAGTAGAGTGCTTTCAAAAGCTCACCTCCCTCAAAGAGCTCAGCTTCTATAATTGTTATATGCTCGGGTTATTTCCTGTCAACATAACAAGCGTTACGTCTCTCGAGAGACTGAAGATAATAGGATGTTCTAACTTCGACAGACTGCCGGATGGGGGCCTACCCACGTGTCTCAAGGAATTGTATATCAAGCCATGCACGAAGGAGTTGGAGGAACGGTGCCAAATCAGTAATGGCTGTGACTGGCCCAAGATCTCTTACATCCCTTGCATTACAATAGGAGAAACCATTGTCCGGTACGTCTACAGAATCCACCCTATTTGAAGCAGTTCTTTCATATATCATATGTTTCAAAATTTACAATAACATAAATAGGCTGGGCTAAATATCTTGGGTCCTAGTCCTGGGCACCATAGGTCTTAGTTTATTCTAACCTAAGCTTTGTCAATCCTATTTAAAAGTTTAGACTACATTAATTAGTGCTACCTGCTGTCATGTTGTAGAAGATCAAGCATTGTTCTTTGTCATGCAGATCCTTTATCTCGCTGTTATTTTGTTGATTCCTTTTTCTTTGATATAGTTGTGTTTATCATTAAGGTATCTAAGAGCTCTTATTTCTATGATTTTGTAGGAATATGAATGAAGCAGCACCTCTATGAGATGATGCACGGTGGATTTCTCATTATTTTTGGCATTCGAAGCTTATCATTTGGTTGTGGTATGGTTTCTAATAGTTTTTTTCTAAAACACCTTATCCGGTGACGTAAAAAGACTATTTTGAGCTGGAGACTATCTATTAGTTTGTCGGTGTTCTCTGCTTGTGTGTTTCTCATTTCTGTCTAATTCCTATTTGTATGGTTTTGCTTGGTACTTGTTTGCATATGTTATTTAGTCTTTTAATGAATTGGATGCGAAGGTAGCTATTTTCCTCCTCCCCATTTCTTAAAAAGAGAGAGAGAGAGAGAGAGAGAGAGATTACCTTTTGCAAGCAATGAAACTGCATCAAAATCCTTCATGATATTAGCACAGTTAGTGTAATGGCTCGATTTGTTTTTTCATTTAAATTTAGAAGGCCCTTCCTAGACCTTAAACAACAAAGACACCAGCGAGAATAGGTATATGATTTGAGTGGTTTTGAATTGCTTAATATACAAAAAAAATTCCAATCTATATTGTAGTTATATTTGTTGGTCTCCATGACAACACTGCATGTTCACAAATGAAGAAATGCCTGCCAAAGATCTTTATATGGCTAACGATCAAGATGAGGTTTGCACCGTACATATTTTGCAAAACAGAGGAGCTGGAGGATCTGTAACTTGTGTGCTGTGTGGTAGTGCTTAATTAAGGATCAGTTCTCATATTTTTCTTCACTGTGGTTCCACCAAAAGCATTTTGATTTGCCATCAAAACCTATTGTAATTTCAAAGCTCACCAGCCTTCCCTTCTAAGCCTATGGACTGTTTGGACAGCGTGCTGGAAAGTATGGTGGGAGAGACATAACAAAGTGTTTTCAGGGCACAAATCATTCGCTACACCAGTGCTTAGATCAGCCTTGATTACATTTGTGCAATGAAGACACATCTCTAATGATAAATATGGGAGGCTTAAGCAACATGAGAAAATGGTTTCTTTGTCCCCTCTTTTGCATCCCCGTAATTACCGTCTTGCAAGGCCTTTCCTCTATATATTTTCTTTCTAATATATTTCTCTTGGGATGGTTTTCGAAAAAAGAAAGGGGAAAAACTTTGATTTTGTTTCAATCAAGTAGTCAAGCAACGATTTCATTTTGCTCCAGCCATAAAATGGCTGTTTAGTGAAACATGTCATAAGGGCAGGATTCAATTGTGATAACTAAATGAAAAAGGCCTTCCACCAGATAATTATCAAGTACCTATTTGAACTTTTATCTCCAGTGGTTACCCTAGTAGCTGGATTGACTGAACTGAAAATATCTTGGTTTCGAGTAAGATTGTTGTCAATGTTAACAAAAATATTGGAAACTAGATTCACTACCGCAGGGTTTTGAGAAAAGAGGATCCATTATCCCCCTCCCTCTTCATTGCTATGGACTCTGTAACAAACTCCTGGGCTAAACAGTTTGGAAGGATTCTTTAAAGGCCTCAGAAATTCATGTTCTATTGGTTGCACCAAGGTCTTACGGTTTGCTTGTTGGGATTATTTTCAACACAGATTATTTTTGAAAGAAAAATCTGGCTATAGAAAGGTTTTCATAAGCACACCCCCATTAAAAATATTTTCTGGTTCTATAACATTTTAAATATAATGCCTCTTATCCATATAAGGCTACCATACCGTGCACAAGTTTATACATCAAAGCAAAAAAATAAAATAGGCCCAACACATACTAAAATAATAAATAAAATAAAACTTGTCACCAGAAAATTAACAACCATTACATTTTAACACTCTCCTTTAATAGTTGTTCTTGGATACCCATGATATCTCTAAAGTAGATGAATTTCTCCTTGGATAGTCCTTTGGTGAAGATGTCTGCCATTTGGTCTTGAGTCCTTATATACTTTACTTCAACTTCTTTTTCTTCTACCACATCTCTTATAAAATGGTACTTGATTTTGATGTGCTTGGTGCAGCTATGATATATAGGATTCTTTATCATAGAAATGGTAGTCTTGTTGTCACATACTAGTGTAGTAGCTTCTATTTACTTTTCACCCATATCTTTAAGTATTCTTCTCAATCAAATTATTTGTTGTGCTACCAAAGTAGTTAAAACATATTCAGCTTTAGAAGATGATAATGCCACTGAATCTTGCTTCTTGGATGCCTAAGATATGATACCTGATTTATAAAGTAATATATAGCATGATGTGCTCTTCATGTCATCATGCTTTTAGCCCAATCACTATCACAAAATCCAAATAATTTCACAATATCATTCTTTTTTCTTTCATACATGATCACATAATCTTTAGTACATTTAATATATCTTAAAACTCTTTTTGCTTATCTAAAGTGAATATTATTAGGAATAGTACCCTTAAAATCAGATGTATTTATACTTTTAATTTTTTTAATTAATAAAAAATATTTTTCTTCAATCTAGCCTTGTTATATGAAAGATGAAAGTTTATATGAAAATCCAAAATATATTATGAGGCTGTAATTTTAGTATAATATACAAGAGGATTAAAATTATAGCTAAGATATTTAAACATGTTTGTGATTGATAGAAGTATAGATCTTCTATCGCTAATCAATAATATGGTCCATGAACATTATGAATATGACGATCTTATCCAGATTATTATGTAGAGACACTTAGTAGAAGTATTTTATATATTAAGATTATATAGAACTTGGATCGACATAATTTGAATCTTTATTTAAGACCATTATAAAGAATTTAATTTATGTCACAAGATGATCATATGTAAATCAACCTTAATCCTGATTTAATCACAAATTCCTTGATTGTGTTATTGGATCTTTTGATTTGTTTATTAAAGCTCATTTGATGTTGGGCCCAATACTTACATCTTAGAGGTTTAATAACACATTGGGCTGAAAATGTGATTTAAAATATGAAATCCATAGCTTTTGAAAAGAAGCTTAAAATTAGTTCTCTTAAGTGTTGATTATGTAGCTAAACAGTATAATTTATGATCTAATCATAAATTAACTGTTTAACTAGTGAATCAATAGTACTTAAGAAATAAGAGATAATTAGAGGGGTACAATGATTAATTCACCTAGCTCTAATTATGAACTAATTATGGAGGGTTGAATTACATGTAATGATTATATCAGTGGATGACTCAAGTTTTTGAGTAAAATTAATCTGTAATCTTCAAGAGTGTAGTCTCAAGTTTTTAGTGGAATAACTTTGAGATTAATAAATTGAATAAATAATTAAAGAGTTTTAATTGAGTTTATTCAAGTTTATTGAAGATTGAAATTATGGATCCATGGTCCCGACACCGTCTTAGGTTAATCACATCAAATACTCTTGAATTAAATAATTAATATAATTATTTATTTATTTTTTAAATAAAAAATTTATTAAAACTTATAATAAAGAGTTTATTATGAAGATAAATAATCAATTTGATTGATTAGTTTTTTCATATTTATTTTGGTACAATAAATTAGTTATTGGATAAAATAAAAATATGTTTAGATATATTGTTCATATAATAATTGATATGAATGGTTGCACATAAATGTTATTATAAAACATCACACAAGAGAATTTTGCTCTTGTAAGTGGTGCATATAATGAGTTGATGGAGAGAGAGAAATTTTAATTTTTAATATTTTTGATAATATGATTATTAAAAATATTAAAAGTAGAATAAATTTGATTTATTAGATATTTAAAATAAACAATATCTAAAATTATTTAATAAGATTTGATAATTTAGATATTATTATATTTAATTTAAATATTATTTTAAATTAGTTGCAAATAAAAAAATAACTTTTTTCTTGATATGATCAAGGAGTTGATGTACATGTGAGAATTGTTCTTATGCGGTCAAAATTGGTTGTAACAAATAAAGGTTATTTAAATTAAATTAATTTAAAAATAGATTCTTTTTGATTCACCTATAGCCTATAAATAGAACATAAGGTGAAGTTTTAGAGAACATGAAAAAAAAAATGAAAGAAAAGTTTCTCTTCTCCTTTTCTCTCTTATTCTATGTGTGCTTTGAGAAATATAAAAAAATAAGAGTGAGCACACTCTTATAATTCGATACTGATCCTAAGAAAGGTAGAAAGGCTTTGATTTTATTTTATTTTGTAGGTATTTTGTAATGTATCTTGGCCTGTAAACTCTATCATGCGATTCTTCCTTTATAGCTTCGAATTCTATAGTAGGGCGTGTCTGCTTCTTCGAGAGCTCACACATCAGTATGTTTATATTTATAAAATTATATGATAATTCTTTCTTTGATATAATAATATTAATTTTATGCATGTTAAACGATCCGCATGCTTTTGTTGTGCGCGCGCGCGTGCACACACATATATATATATATATATATATATATATATTGAAATCCAATAACTGATATCAGAGCGGTCATACACTAATATTAACATTGTTATGATGTTGATATGTGATATTTTGATATATTTTATAATATTTGATATTTGGCTTGCATATTTGGATGGGTACATAAATATTTAATATTTGGTATGCTATTTTTTATCGTGTACTATTTGCTTAAAAGTTGAGCATTGGATATAGATCCCAAGATTTGTGGGCATGAGATTGATCATATTCTTGGTTTCTATCATGTTCAACCCAGGGATGATTCAAGAGGAAGGTTATTGGTAGTACTTGGATCTCTTTTCTAAGATATATGGTAGGGATATCAAGGATGCATCGCTCGCAACGGAGGCTACTGAAAATACCTTGGTATGTTTGACTTAACTATCTGCGATCTTAAGAGCACAATAGGATGTTAAGAAACATATGATTTAATTGCCAGTTGAATTGGTTTTCAAAGCCAAAAAATATTTGCGATTTCATCACAGATTTTTGCCATGTCAAATAAAAATAATAAATAAAAATCTTGAAACCAATCTGAGCATTGGGCTTATCCCATGTGGTGCCCACAAAATCCAAGGCGTTGGGTTGTAGAATCTCATAACAAAAACTATGGATAACAAATCCCGATGAAATTTGTTTTGGGTGTTGGAATTCCAAACAAGAAAAAGGAATATTTGGTGGAGAACGCGTGGATCTATGCATTGGGTGTTTGTTGAGAACAAATCCCAGGGCGTTGGTTTTTAAACGTGATCTGGGTTGAGATCAAATCCTTGGGCGTTAGTTTTTTAAACTGATCTGGGCGGTTGGTGGAAAGATTTGAACCTTCCACCTTTGAAATAAAAAACCAACGCCCACAATCTCATTGAAATATTTTTTGAAACTAAATAATATATAAAGGAATACAATTTTGGGCCTTAGCTTTTGAAGCAAATTGGGCCTAAGCCCACTCCAAACAGTTGGCCAAGATGGCTGGTCATGGGAATAGGCCTAAAATGTTGGGCCTGACCTGAGACCCATTATCATTAAAATAGAATAATTATTTAATAAATTATTTTTATCATTCCATACAGAAATTAGAGATACCCATCCTATATGTGACTCATTGCATTTTTTTATTGTTTTATTCTAGTTTGAGAAATTAGACTAGGACATGTGAATAATGCACCCAATAAAATTTTTCATAAAATATTATGGGTTTTCATTAAATTTTTTCATAAAATATTTAAAATAAATTTAATGAGTAACAATTTGTATAATTGTGAAATTTGAATACCGGTATTTTCTGAAAACTAATGATTAGGACAATTTGACTAGTCATAATTATACCTATTGTGTAGGGTCTTAGTTAATGAACAAAGATAATATTATTATAATTCTAAACATATTTAAAAAGAAATTCTTAAATGGGTGGTTTGGAACAATAATATTAAGAATTTGATTCTTAAATAAAGTTATGAAATTAAAAATAGTCTTAAGTTAATTTAATAATGAGATTATTGAATCTAAGACTGATCTATTTAATTTCATAAAAAACAAGAATATGATTCTTTATATAGAAATTAATTTCAAATATTAATATGTGATATTAAATTTTAATAATATGATTATTAATTTTTTTATATTAATTTTTAAAAGATAATGGTTATCTTAAAATATTTACAAGAATTCGATTCTTGAGAGAATTACATTCATAGATTAAATCTACATGAGATGATAAGATTTAAAGGTTATTGAATTTAATTCACAAAGATAAAAATTTATCTTTATATAATAAAATAACACTTTAATAATGAGCAATTAATAAATTTGTTGGTCGCTACCATTGGTTTAGTACCGTGAGAGTTGAACGGGGCACTTTGATTTCATCTCCCTACGGATGGTGTCCGTTCAATTCAATAACAAGGCTAGATCTCTTAGAATAAAATTTCTAGATGTATTTCAAGCCTGACCTACCTTACGGTAGCACATTTGGGTTAAGTCTAGAAATTTGAAATGGTGGGTCTTACTTATAAAGATATGAGATTAAATGTATTGATTATATCTTTGACCAAACCTTTTCTAATTTGGTAGTTAATGAGTATGAAAATAAGGAGTTATTTCATAAACATACTTATTAATCGAGCAGAGTCTCGATTTAACTAAGTATGCAAGTTGACCTATCCTACGACGACAGACTTATACATGGCTAGTTGAATTATCGAGGAAATAGAAATAGGTTTTTCTTGTATTTTTTCTAAATTGTTCAATTATTTTTTGAAATTTCTTTTCCAAAAACTTATAAACAGTCATCTTGACTATTTTTCAGAAAATGGCCTTGAGCAATCCCATTACTTCTTTGTTTTCTAGCAACACCCTAACTAAGGAAAACTATCCTAAATGAAAATCTGATCTTGACATCATTTTGACTATTGAGAACTTCAAATTTGGTATCACTAAGCCAACCCTCGATGCTGATAGTAATGTTAGACAATATTATGACAAGTGGCAAGTTGTCACCAACCAACTAAATGAAAAGAAGAAAAATAGTAAATATGATTTACTTATACTCAAAGCTTGTCTAGTGGAGGTTGATACCTCCTTCTGGATAATTGATTCAGGGACAACAAATCATGTTTGTTCTTCTATGCAACTTCTTAGTTCTCCGAGAAAGCTTTCTGATGGTGAGTTGACAATGAGGGTTGGCAATAGGGCTACGGTATCGGCTAAGGCAGTTGGAACAATCCGTCTTTTATTTAGAGAAAAATTTCTTATTCTGAATAATATTTATTCCATTCCAAACTTTTCTAGAAATTTGATTTTAGTTTCTAAACTTCATGAACATTGTTATGGAATTTCATTTAATGGAAATGTTATTTCAGTTTTAAGAAATGATCTTGAAATTTGTCATGGACGTTTAGTCGATGGATATATATTTTATCGCCTTATGAAAATGTTTCTTATATTACCAAATTGTTTAAAGTAGCTAATCCTAGGTCTAACAAAAGACAAAAGGTAATAAAGAGTGATAATGAAAATATCTTTGGCATCTTAGGCTTGATCACATTAATCTTGATAGGATAAACAGACTTGTGAAGGATGGTCCTCTGAGAGAGCTAAGTGTTGGCACTCTTCCTGTCTGTGAGTTCTGTTTAGAAGGCAAAATGACCAAAAGACCTTTCTCTGCAAAGGGCAAAAGGGCTAATGAGCCACTAGAGCTAGTACATTCGGATGTGTGTGGACCATTCAATATACAAGATAGAGGTGGTTATGAGTACTTTGTCACTTTCATTGATGATTACTCAAGATATGGTTTTGTTTACCTAATGTAAAGAAAGTATGAGACTTTTGGAAAGTTTCTGGAATTCCAAGCAGAAGTTGAAAAATAATTAGGTAAATCACTAAAAACACTGCGATCAGATCGAGGTGGAGAATACCTTGATATAGAATTCAAGGATTACCTTATTGAGCATGGAATTGTTTCATAGCTCACAGCTCCAGGAACTCCATAGCAAAATGGTGTTGCAAAAAGGAGGAACCGAACATTGTTAAATATGATCAGATCAATGATTAGTTATTCCTCACTACCGATATCATTTTGGGGATACGCCTTACAAACGATAATGCATATTTTGAATATCGTACCATCTAAATTTGTATCCAAGACACCTTTAGAGATGTGGAATGGGCATAAACCAAGTTTGCATCATTTTTTCATATGAGGGTGTCCTGTTCATGTTCTTAAGGAAAAATCTGGGAAGCTAGAACCACGAACAGAAGTGTGTCTATTTGTTGGCCACCCAAAGGGCACTAGAGGAGGTTTGTTTTATAGTCCACAAGAAAAAAAGGTGTTTGTGTTGACAAGTGCCACTTTTCTTGAAAATGATTATATACATAAATTCAAACCTTGGAGTAAATTTGTACTCGAAGAGTTGCTCAAAGATCAGATCACCACTCAATCAACAAAAGTTGTTGAAATTAGGAAAGAAGAAACCACAGCTCCTAGTCAGGATATTATGGTACCCAGACGTACTGGGAGGGTTATCATAATCCCAGCCCGCTATAGACAGGATAGCAAAACAAATGTTGTGGCAGCTAAAACCAATGATGATGATCCATCGTCATACCAGCAAGCGATGGATGATCCTGATAAGGACAAATGGCTAGAAGCTATGAACCAAGAAATGGAGTCTATGTACTCCAATACTATCTAAGAACTTATAGATCCACCTAAAGATGTTAGGATCATTGGATGTAAATGGATCTTCAAGAAGAAAAGAGAAGTAGATGGGAAGGTAGAGACCTTCAAAGCTAGACTTGTGGCAGAGGGTTATACCCAAAAGGATGGAGTTGATTATGAAGAGACTTTCTCCTCAGTTGCCATGTTAAAGTTCATCCGCATTCTATTATCCATAGCTGCCTGTTTTGATTACAAAATATGATGGATGGACATCAAGATAGCCTTTATGAATGGCTATCTAGAGGAGTCCATATATATGGAACAACCAGAGGGGTTCATTGTTAAAGATTCGGAGCTAAAAGTCTGTAAGCTTAACATGTCCATCTATGGACTCAAACAAGCCTCCAGATCTTGGAACATTAGGTTTGATGAAACTATCAAAACCTATGTATGGCTTCAAGTAGAATGTTGATGAACCTTGTGTATACAAGCTCATTAATGAAAAAATCATGGTTTTTTTAATACTTTATATAGATGATATGTTACTCATTGGAAATGACATGAAAATATTATCTAACATAAAGATATGACTAGCCGAACAATTCCAAATGAAAGATTTGGGAGAGGCAAGTTATGTTTTGGTATCCAGATCATTAGGGATAGGAAGCACAAACTCCTAGCACTATCTCAGGCATCTTATATCGATAAGGTACTGGCTCATTTTTTGATGCAGAATTTCAAGAAGGGTCTTCTTTCGATCCGACATGAAATTGTTCTTTCTAAAGAACAGTGTCCTAAGACACCAAAAGAAGAAGAGGACATGAGACAGATTTCATATGCATCGACAGTTGGAAGTCTAATGTATGCTATGCTATGCACTAGACTAGATATCTGCTATACAGTGGGAGTTGTTAGCCAGTTCCAATCAAACCCTAGGATAGAGCATTGGGTCATAGTAAAGCACATTCTCAAGTATCTTCGAAGAACAAGAAATTATATACTTATGTATTCAGGTGGAGACCTGAATCCCTTAGGATACACTGATTCTGATTTTCAATCAGATAAAGATTCTCGAAGGTCGACATCTAGATCAATGTTCACACTTGGTGGTGCAGTAGTTGTCTGGAGAAGTGTCAAACAATCTAGCATTGCTGATTCTACCATGGAAGCTGAAACATAGCGGCTTATGAAGCAGCTAAAGAATCAGTTTGGCTTAAAAAGTTCTATACTGACTTGAAAGTTGTTCCAGAAATGGATATGCTATTAACATTATTTTGTGATAATAGTGGTACCATGGCTAATTCAAGAGAACCCAGAAGCCATAAAAGAAGCAAGCATATCGAGAGAAAATACCATCTCATCAGAGAGATCATGCATTGAGATGATGTCAAGTTATGAAGATAGCATTGGAACAAAATCTGGCTAATCCGTTCACAAAGTCCCTGTCTGAGAAGACGTTCAACAAACATCTTGTGGGAATGGGATTAAAAGATATGTCACATCTACTTTAGAACAAGTGGAAGATTGTTAGGAACAGTACCCTTGAAATTAGATATATTTATACTTTTGATTTTCTGAATTAATAAAAGAAGCATTTTTTCTTCAATCTTGCCTTGTCTATATGAAAGATGAATATTTATATGAAAATTCAAAATATATTTTAAGGCTGTAATTTAGTATAATGTATATAAGATGATTAAAATTACAGCTAATATATTTAAACATGCTCGTGATTGATAGAAGTACGGATCTTCTATCGCTTATCACTAATACGGTCCATGAACATTATGAATGTGACAATCTTATCCGAATTATTGTGTAGAGATACTTAGTAGAGGTATTATATAATAAGATCATATAGGACTTGGACCGATATAATTTAAATCTTTATTTAATATCGTTATGAAGAATTCAATTTATGTCACAAGATGATCATATGCAAATCAACCTTAATCCTGATTTAATCATAGACTCCTTGATTGTGCTATTGGATCTTTTGATTTGTTTGTTAAAACTCATTTGATGTTGGGCCCAATACTTACATCTTTGAGGTTTAATAACACATTGGGCTGGGAATATGATTTAAAGATATGGAATCCATGGCTTTTAAAAATAAGCTTAAAATTAGTTCCCTTAAGTGTTGATTATGTAGCTAAATAGTTATACGCATAATTTATGATCCGATCATAAATTAACTGTTTAACTAGTGAATCAATGGTACTTAAGGAACAAGAGATAATTAGAGGTTATTTCATCTAGCTCTAATTATGAACTAATTATGGAGGGTTGAATTATATATAATGATTATATCAGTGTATGACTCAAGTTTTCGAGTAAAATTAATCTGTAATTTTTAAGAGTGCAGTCTCGAGTTTTTAATGGAATAACTTCGAGATTAATAAACTGAATAAATAATTAAAGAGTTTAATTGAGTTTATTCAAGTTTATTAGAGCTTAAAATTATGGGTCTATGGTCCCTACACCGTCTTAAGTTAATCGCATCGAATACTCTTGAGTTAAATAATTAATATGATTAATTATTTATTTTCTCAAATAAAATATTTATTGAAACTTTATAATAAAGAGTTTATTATGAAGATACATAATCAATTTAATTGATTATTTTTTTACATTTATTTTATACAATAAATTAGTTATTGGATAAAATTAAAATGCGTTTAGACACATTGTTCATATAATAATTGATATGAATGGTTGTACATAAATGTTATTATGGAACATCACACAAGAGAATTTTGCTCTTATAAGTGGCACATATTATGAGTTGATGGAGACAAAAAAATTTTAATTTTTTATATTTTTGATAATGTGATTATTGAAAATATTAAAAATAAAATAATAAAATTGATTTATTAGATATTTGAAATTAATAATATCTAAATTATTCAATAAGATTTGATAATTTAGATATTATTATATTTAATTTAATATTATTTATAATTAATTGTAAATAAAAAATAACTTTTTTCTTGATTTGATCAAGGAGTTGACGTACATGTGAGAATTGTTCTTATATGATCAAATAGGTTATAATAGATAAGATTATCTAAATTAAATTAATTTAAAAATATATTCTTTCTAATTCACCTAGATCCTAAAAATAGAGCATAAGGTGAACTTTTAGAGAACATGAAAAAAACAAAAGAAAAGTTTCTCTTCTTTTTTTTCTCTCTTATTTTATGTGCGCCAGAGTTTTGAGAAATATAAAAAAATAAGAGTGAGCCCACTCTCATAATTCGATACCGATCCTGAGAAAGGTGAAGAAGGCTTAAGTTTTATTTTATTTTGTAGGTATTTTATAACGTACCTTGGCACATAAACTCTACCATTAAATTCTTCCTCTATAGCTTCTAATCTAATAGTAGGGTATATCCACTCCTTCGAGACCTTAACACATCGGTATATTTTATGTTTAAAAAATTATATGATAATTTTTCCTTTTGATATGATAATATTAATTTTATATATATTAAATGATCTGCATGCTTCCATTGCATATATATATATATATATATATATATATATATATATATATATATATATATATATATATATATATATATATGAAATCCAACAAATATTACTTGATTTTTGCATAAATCTAAAAGTAAACTTGATGCAAACAAATATCTAGCCTTGTAATTGTTAGATACAATAAACTTTCAATAATACTTATGTATAATTGTGCATTGGCTTCACCACTTTTATCTTCTTTCATTAACTTCTTATTTACCACAAAAGGGTTTCCATAATATTGCAATTTTTCATTTTGAACTTCTTGAGAATGCCTTCTAGATACTTTTTTGACAAATAAAGATGCTATCTTTCTTTGAAGATTTTAATTTTCAAAAATAATGGAGCAAACCCATTTTGAAGGTGTCTCACAACTTGGAAAGATGTTGGAATGAAATGAGAAAAGAGAAGAAATCAGCCAAATATATGTAACCGGCCAAAAGAAAAGCTCTCAAGAGTTGGACGTCCAAATATCCCAAGTTGGGCATCCAATATTTGAGGACTGGTCATCCAAAGAGCAAAGTTGGATGACCGATTTTGAGCACTCGGGTGTCCACACTCGATCGTCCACTTCCAAAAGTGGACGCCCAGTGGCCCAAAATCGGTTGGCTAGGTGGGGCATCTAGTGGGGGATTGCATGATGGATTCCAACATATCAGGGTTCAAATTGCAATCATTCAAAAACCAGTTGGAACAATTCAAAATTGGTCTATAAAAAAATCTTAAAAATAAGAGACATAAAGATTAAGTAGTGAGGAATCATATGAGAGAAGTTTTATGCAAAGATTATAAACACAAGAGAATATAAAAATTGTTGCCCAAATCTAGCAACCCAAAGGGAGGGTGAATTGGGTTTCTTAAAAATTAATTGGCTATCAAGTATGTGCACCTATATTCTTTCACAATTAATTATCATGTTGTGAGGTGCGTCTAATACGCAATCAATCACAGAAAAAGAAACACACTCAAACACACAATGTTTTTAGTGGTTCGGTGCCAACCTTGCACCTACATCCACTCCCCAAGAACACCTTGGGAATTCCACTAGTCACCACTAGCCTAACTGACTAGCAAACTTGTTTACGGTCATAAGCAATCAAGCCTTACACACTAGCCCTCCAAGCTAGTCTTCTTGTTTACGGGTACAAAGGGACCTTACAAATCAATCCGGGTAGACCTCTACACAACCACGTTTCATAACTGTGAAACAAACCAAGGCACAAGTAATAGAATGCTTAATACAATAAATGCTCCTAAATATGAGCAGATTTAAAACAATAAAAGTACTTATCAACTTAAAGAGCTAATCCCGAAGTAGCTTCTTTCTTTAATAAACGCAGCAGCACAAAGGAAGATTTCGAGGTGGCTTTGAATGCTCTTCAATGAAGGTAGATGAAGCTTGAAGACCACTTGAAGAACCAACAATAAATGAGCTCTGATGGGTGAAAAATAATCAAAGCAAAGCTTTAACAAACCTCAAACAACTCTCTCTTTCAAATGATTTTTCTCTCAGTCAATATTTTTCAATCTATCTTTTTCTTTTTATTGTTTTTACTCTTCTCTTTTTCTTTTCTTTTTCTTCTTTTACCTCACATTTTAACACTGTTCATGATCACTATTTATAACTAGAACAACAAAAATAGAGCCATTGTGAGAGGAAGGAGTCCGGTCAAGAGATTCTAAGGAAACAGCATTCCAAAACATAGAAACCAGAATTCCAATAATGTGAAACATAGAACCAACCGAGAGAGTGAAAAAGATGGCATTCCAAATCATTGAAATCGAAATTCTAGAATTTTGAATAGAGAGCCAGCAGAGAGAGTGAAAAAGATGGCATTCCAAATTATGAATCCGGTATTCCAAAAAAAAAATGAAACAGGGAGCCAACCGAAAGACTAAGGAAGATGGCATTCCAACTTTCAAAAACCGGCATTCCAGAATTTTGAAACAAGGAGCCAACCGAAAGATTCAAAAAGATGGCATTCCAAATTATTGAAATCGGCATTCCAGAATTTTGAATAGAGAGTCAGCCGAAAGATTTAAAAAAGATGGCATTCCAAAGTTCGGAAATCGGCATTCCAATAAATTGAAATAGGGAGCCAGCCGAAAGAGATTTGGAATTGAAATTCCAACACAATCCGTTAGCATGCCAAGATAAGAAGCCTGAGAATCGGTAGAGAACATTTTAGAATTAGCATGCTAACACCATCAATTAGTATACCAACATAAGAGGTTAGAGAATCAACAATCTTCAAATACAAGGGACTAGCCATAGGATTTATCCAAACTGAATACGCCGGTAATCGAAGGCAACCAAATGCAACCCGAATTTAAACCGAAGGCAACAAAAGGTAACCAAAGGCAACCGAAGGAAACCCGAATTTAAACCAAAGGCAACCGAATCTGGTATTCCAAATCAAAGATTGGTAACCCGAGATTCAAGCAATATGCATCCAATCTGAAGACAATAGACAATAAATATAATCCGATGATAATAGAGTTATAAATAGAAGCTTGTAGGATAATTGAATCCAATTCAAGACAATGCAAATATAATTAATCCTGAAAGTTATTTTGTCAGATAAATAGCATTATATCATAAATTGCAATGTACCTAGAATAGACAAAGTGTATGTTCCATAATGAATAACCCAAAATTGATTTAACAAATAAAACATTAGCACAATATTAAATTGATTAGCATAATGCTTAAATGATTAGCATAATACTTAATTATTTTGCATTTCATCACAATCAATATGGGGTCAACAATCTTTCCCTTTTTGATGATGACAAAATCATTAAGAATTTGATAATAAAAAAGTAATTCAATCAAGGCATTCCTTGCAACTCTGAAGCATAAGACAATGCGTGCTGAAATATATGTGTAACGTGCCAAAATCTTAAACGTTTAAAATATAATATTTTGAAATTGCATTGCATAACTCCCCCTTAGGTTTTGAATCAATGAAGTTTTCAAAAAGGTTCAATTTGACTAGTGAAGTGTATGTATTCCATTTTTCAAAAACATGATGTTGAAAGTCAGAATGTGTGTTTTCTATTTTTCCATGATTATGAAGTGCATAATGCTTTTAAAATCAAAATGTATGCTTTTTTTAAAAATAGAATGTATGCTTTTAAATAACAGAATGTATGGTTTTTTAAAATAGAATGTATGCTTTTTTAAAAATAGAATGTATGCTTTCCATTTCTCCCCTTTTTATCATTAATCAAAAAGAAGGTGAAAGAGTTTGCATCTATCACTGTATGTCTTTTCTTTAATGGAATGAATGAGGTATAGCAAGTAATGATAAACACAAAATTTTCAATATAAGTAGATATTGTAAAGTGCGGATGAAATTAAACAAATCTCACAAACCATACAAACCAGTCATTTATAACTTACAAGCCAATACACAAATTGGTCCGCAATAGTAGTAGCAGTTATACAATTCATACAGACATACAAAGAAACATAGTTTCAAAACAACATAATTCCAAAATGATAGAAATAATAAGGGCAGGAGCAGCAAAAGCAGAAGTCCAAAAGCAACATCAATCTATGATGTCAAAGTGAGACGATGAAGAAGATCCACAAGCATGTCTGGAAGGGCGAGATGATCTCAAATGAGAGGCAGGACTGTGAGTAGGGTCTTCAACATTAGGAGACAACTGAGATATAAAAGATTAAATTTCTTATTGCATATTGTGGCATTCATTAATGAGCTTAGAATGGTTATCAAGAGCACACTGGGCCTTGACAATTTCCAATCTAAAGGAAGACATCTCATTACTTGTAATGCCAGCACTATCCAACAAAGAGTTCACATCCTTTCTCAGCTTGTCTAGCTCAGCAAAGAAATTAGAAATGTCCATCATAGTACCATAATTGAAAGCTTTTCCTTTTTGATGATCACACCATGTTGTAAATCATATAGGCTTAATTTGATTTCATTTAGGGTAGAGAACATTGAAGATATATGGGGAATCATGGTACTATCAAAGAACAAGAAGATAAACTGTTGACAGATCCACCAAGAGAAACAACATCAGAAATCTACGAACCAAAGTCTCCATATCATCAGGTCCATTTTGGTAACCATAGGATGAGTTGGTTGGAAAGGATTCTGAGCGGATGGTGGAACATTGGGTGGATTCAGATCAGTAGTAGGATTGTTAACAAAAGATGAATTAATATTAATAGAAGGATTGGGGTCCAAAGGCATAAAACCTTGCTGGAAAACATGTAGTATAATTTGTAGGATGATCAGAAAACATGGAAGTAAATTCTGAGGTACATTAGAATCAGAGGGATAATTATGATTTTCAGCAGGAATAGAAGGGTAATTCAGATGTTCAGTGAAAAATTCCTGAGGCACAGTAGGTTGCTCCCCCTGGATAAGTGCATGATTTTCTTGCAATTTTCCTTTACTCCTAGTCCAAAGGCCATCTACCTTAGCAAAACCCATACGAGTTAAGGCATGTTCATTGTAAACATCATTATCGCTAAGGTGGTAGACATTCTCACCCCTAACATTAACATCAAAATGATTAAATATATGGGTAAGAAGAAGACCATAGGGTAGGGCAGCTCTAGACCTACTAACAGCCTCTCTCATCACACAAATCATTTTTCTAGGCAGTGTAGATGAGTTTGGGTTACAACATGATACATAAATGTTAAGTCATGATCATTCACATAATCAAAACTACCACTCCTAGAAGTAAACAGCGAGAAACAATACTACGAAGTAATCTCATTTCCGCATTCAGATCTTTAGCAAACACACGATCAATATTAGAAACATCATCAATATCAGAACAGTCTCTAATTTAAACTTTCTATCTTCAAGAGTATCAACACCAGAATCATTACTTGAAATGTTCAAAATTTGACTCAAAGAAGTTTCATCAAATTCAATTCTGACACCGTTAATAGTTGAAGTTACTCTATCATTTTCAAAACTAATATTATGATAAAAATTTAATAAGATCGGGGTAAATGGTAGGTTTGTCTTAAGTAAGTGTTCCCATCCTTGATAAGCTAGATTTTCTCGAATGGAAAAATTTTCAGAAGCTAGAAACTCAAAATCCATAATTTTTCCAAAAGCTACAGATTTCTAATCATAGATTGAAAGCTTGAAGGATTATAGGAGAGCACTCACTAATGCCTCGGATGATGATCCATGCATAGATTTACCTTTCGGAGCCATAGATCCAAAGAAATCAATGAGATTTGAAGTTGAAATGAAGAAATGGAAGAGAAGGAGAGGATGGCTTGGACTTGAAGAAATCGGTGAAGCACGGCTTGGGAGAAGAAAATATTGGAAGCATGATGAAACAAGTAGCAGCCGGTTCCCTTCTCCAACATTGGAATTCCAATTTTGAAAGTTGGTACTCCAAAATAGGAAAGTTAAGAGACCGGTTGACAAAAGATAAAATGCCAAAGTTTGAAAATTAGTAGACCGATTAAAATGCCAAATAAAGATTATGTTCATTCATTATATCATCTGAAATAATTTAAAATTGATCCAATAAAATATTAAAAAATAAGAAGTATGAAGATCAAACAGTGCGATTCATATGACATAAAATTCATGCAATCATGATGAGTATAGTGAGTATATAAATTAAACAATCATGATGACACATTTAAATATAAGGGTCAAGCATACCAAGCTCTCTTCTAATTTCATAAAATTTTGATTCATCAAGGGGTTTTGTGAAAATGTCAGCGAGCTGCAAATCAGTACAAACATGCTCAAGCACAATATTACCATTATTAACATGATCCCTAATAAAATGATGCCTAATCTCTATATGTTTTGTCCTAGAGTGCTGAATAGGATTTTTGGTTAAATTGATAGCACTAGTATTATCACATTTTATTAAAATATTTTAAGTTTGATGCCATAATCTTCTAGTTGTTGTTTAATCCATAAGATTTGAGCACAACAACTTTCAGCCAATGTACTCAGCCTCAGCTGTGGACAGTGCCACTGAAGTTTGTTTCTTGCTAAACCATGAGATTAAATTAACACCTAGAATTGGCAAGTTTCACTAGTAGATTTTCTGTCTAATTTACAACCTGCAAAATCTGAATCAGTGTACCCTATTAAGTCTATGCTAGATTGTTTGTCATACCATAATCCTAAGTTTACTGAACCACTCAAATATTTAAATATTCTTTTAACGGCTAATAATGAGGTTCCTTAGGGTTAGCTTGATATCTAGCGCACATGCATACACTAATAATATATCTGGCCTACTAGCAGTCAAATATAATAAAGATCCTATCATTCTCTATATAATTTCAAATCAACACTTTTATCAGTACTACACAAGTCTAGTCTACAAGAGGAGCTCATAGGTGTACCGATATACTTAGAAGTCTCCATGCCAAATTTCTTTAACATTTCTTTGATATATTTGCTTTGGCAAATGAAGATTCCATCATCACTCTGCTTGATTTGTAGTAGAAAATAATTTAATTCTTCCATCATGCTCATCTCGAATTCTCCCTGCATAAGCTTAGCAAAGTCTGACATAGTATTTCATTAGTAGAACCAAAAATGATGTCATCAACATAAATTTGGACAATAAGCATATCATTATTTTCTCTTTTAATAAAAAGTGTTGTATCAACATTTCCTCTAATGAATTTATTGCTAATCAAGAATTTGCTTAATCGTTCATATCACGCTCGAGGAGCTTGCTTCAAACCATACAATGCTTTGTTCAATTTGAAAACATGGTTTGGAAACAAGTGGTTCTCAAATCCTGGTGGTTGCTCGACAAACACTTGTTCAGCAATATATCCATTTAGGAAAGCACTTTTAACATCCATTTGATATAATTTGAAATTCATAAAGCATGCAAAAGCAAGTAATAATCTTATGGCTTCTAGTCTAGCAACAGGAGCATAAGTTTCATCAAAATCAATTCCTTCTTGACAATAACCTTTAGCTACTAGTCTGGCTTTGTTTCTAACTATATTACCATGCTCATCCAACTTGTTTCTAAATACCCATTTAGTCCCAATAATTGGATGATCATGTGGTCTGTTAACTAGTGTCCATACATTATTTCTTTTGAATTGATTTAATTCTTCATGCATAGCATTTATCCATTCTATGTCATCTTTAGCATCTTCAAAACATTTAGGTTCAATATGAGATACAAATGCTAAGTTATTATAAGTATCTTTAAATGAAGATCTAGTTTTAATACCATGCGAGATATCACCAATGATAATTCCTTAGGGTGATTATGTACATACCTCCAATCCTTTTCTAGGTCATGATTACCTTGTGTTTCTTCATGATTTACCTTTTCTTGATTGGTTTGAACATTTGCGTCTTCTTTTTCCTCCAAAGTAATTTCCTTCACTTGATTTTTAATTTCTCCTGCATCATCAATAGCCTTTCTCTCCCTTATTGGAAGATCATTAGTTTCATCAAAAGCAACATGAATTGACTCTTCTATTACTAAAGTATTTCTGTTGAAAACTCTGTAGGCTCTACTGGAAGAAGAGTAACCAAGAAAAATACCTTCATCAGATTTTGGATCAAACTTGTCAAGATTTGATTTTCATTATTCAATATAAAACATCGACATCCAAAAATATAAAAATATGAAATGTTGGGTTTTCGATCTTTGTAAAGCTCATAAGGGGTCTTTTTCAAAATAGGTCTAATCAAGGCTCGGTTTAAAATGTAACATGAGGTTGATTGCTTCTGCCCAAAAGTACTTTGGGAGATTGCTCTCACACAACATGGTATGGGCCATTTCTTCCAAGGTTTGATTTTTTCTTTTACAACTCCATTTTGTTGAGGTGTTCTAGGTGCAAAAAATTATGATTAATGTCATGCTCATTGCAAAAACTTTTAAAGAATGATTTTTAAATTCTTTTCCGTGGTCACTCGAATCGATAAAACTGAAACTCCCTTTTCATTTGTAATCTTTTTAAATAAGTTTTGAAATGCAGAAAATGCTTCATCTTTTCTAGCTAAAAATAAAACCCAAGTAAATCAAGAGAAATCATCGATAATACAAAACCGTAATTTTCCTCCTAAACTTGTAGTTCTAGTTGGTCCAAATAAATCCATATGCAGTAATTCTAATGGTCTATTGGTTGAAATCATATTTTTAGATTTAAATGAAACTCTAGTTTGTTTTCCTAGTTGACATGCATCACAAATCTTATCTTTTTAAAATTCAATTTTGGTAAACCTTTGACTAAATCCTTTTTAAGTAGTTTTGAAAGAAGATCCATACTAACATGTGCAAGTCTACGATGCCATAACCAACTTGATTAGCAATTTTAGCATTCATAGCAACTAAAAATCAAAGTCATGGTCATTTAATCATTCAGATCAATAGTATAAACATTTCCATGCCTGTGACCAATAAGTTTCATGCAATTATCAGCAGGATTTGAAACAATGCAACAGATGATTCAAAAATACTTTGAAACCTTTGTCACATAATTGACTAATACTTAACAAGTTATGCTTTAAACCATTAACTAACAAGACATTTTCAATATATGCATGAGGGGTGACACCAATTTTACCAATGCCAATGATTTTACCTTGGCCATTATCTCCAAAGTGACTATCCCTCCATCTTTAGCTTCTAAAGTGATGAATTGTGATTCATCACCAGTCATGTGCCTTGAACACCAGCTATCAAGATACCATTTTCGTTTAGATCCACGGGTTGCAAGACACACCTGCAAACATAATGTCACATCTTGCTCTTAGGTACCAAGCCTTCTTGGGTCCTTTGGGGTTAGATAAAATGGTTCCTTTTGGAATCCATACCTTTTTAATATTGTCACATGCATAGGAATTATGTCCCTTTAAACCACATTTAAAAAGGCAATATTAGATGATTGACCAGCATGTATGAAAATATTTTTAAAGATTTTTGTTTTCTAAGAGGATTATATCCTAATCCTGCTATGTCAAAAATAGCTTTTTGGCTATCTAAAATCATATTTAATTTTAAAGAACTTAATGTGAATTTATCAACTATAGGTTTAAGTCTGTCAACTTCATTTTTTAAATCCTTATTTTCTTTCTTCAAAAATTCATTTTTTCAATATATTTATTATTTTCTAAAACTAGGTTTTGCATTTGATTTTTCAAATCTTTATTTTTGGAACTAAGGTTAGCAAAATCATCAACTAACTCATAGAATGCACCATGCAATTCTTCAAATGAAAAATCATCAAGGAAACTTGGACTTACCTCCTCATTGTCCGCCATGAAGCAAAGATTGGCCACTTCATTCTTTTCTTCTTCGAGCTAGAACTTTCAGAATCACTCCATGTAGCCATCATTGCCTTTTTCTTAAATTTCTTGGGACCTTTCTTTAGTTGTGGACATTCTGATTTAAAGTGTCCCGGCTTCTTGCATTCATAACAGATAATTTCTTTTTCCTTTTCTTTATTCCCATCTCCTTTTGTAAATGGTTTCCTTTTTCCTTTGAACTTTCTTTTTTTCATGAATCTCTTAATTTTTTAGTAATGAGGGAAAATTTTTAGTAATGAGGGTCATGTCCTCATCATCATCACTGTCATCCTCAGATTCATCTGACTCTTCCTTTAGTTCAAAATTTTAAGAGCCATAGTCCTTCTTTTCTTAGACTCGTCCTCATCGGTGTGTTGTTTGATTTGAAGCTCATGAGTCATTAAGGATCCCAACAATTCTTCTAAGGGTAAAACATTAAGGTCCTTTGCCTCTTGAATAGCAGTGACTTTGGCCTCCCAAGACCTAGGCAAAGATCGCAATACCTTCCTCACAAGATCAGCATTAGTATATGATTTACCAAGACTTTTAAGTTTATTTATAATGTAAGTAAATCTAGTAAACATTTAGAAATTGATTCACTAGCATCCATCTTAAATAATTCATATTTATGGATAAGCATATTTATTTTAGATTCTTTCACTTGATTAGTACCCTCATGGGTAACTTCTAATCTATCCCAAATTTCTTTAGCAGATAAACAAGTAGATATGTGATTAAATTCATTAGCATCCAATGAGCAATATAAAATATTCACGGCTTTAGCATTGAGTTGAGCCAACTTTTTATCATGTTCATCCCATTCTGTTTCTGTTTAGGAATCACCATGTTATCTATTCTAGTTGTGGGTGTGTGAGGACCATTTACTATGATACTCCATAGGTCATAGTCAAGTGCTTGAATGAAAATTTTCATTCTAGCTTTCCAATATCCATAATTTGTGCCATTAAATAATGGTGGCCTATTAGTGGATTGTCCCTCACTCAACAAGGTTGCCATAATCTTTAGCTTCAAGCTTTTTAGGGCTTAACAACAAGAGCACCTGCTGATACCACTTGTTGCCAGATCTAGCAACCCAAGAGGGGGGTGAATTGGGTTTCTTAAAAATTAATTGGCTATCAAGTATGTGCACCTATATTCTTTCACAATTGATTATCGTGTTGTGAAGTGCGTCTAATACACAATTAATCACAGAAAAAGAAACACATCAAACACACAATGTTTATAGTGGTTCGGTGCCAACCTTGCACCTACATCCACTCCCCAAGAACACCTTGGGAATTTTACTAGTAACCACTAGCCAACTGGCTAGCAAACTTGTTTATGGGCACAAGCAATCAAGCCTTACACAATAGCCCTCCAAGCTAGTCTTCTTGTTTACGGGTACAAGGGGACCTTACAAATCAATCCGAGTAGACCTTTACCCAACCACGTTTCACAACTGTGAAACAAACCAAGGCACAAGTAATAGAATGTTTAATGCAACAAATGCTCCTAGATATGAGCATATTTAAAACAATAAAAGTGCTTATCAACTTGAAGAGCTAATCATGAAGTAGCTTCTTTCTTTAATGAACGCAGCAGCACAAAGGAAGCTTTCGAGGTGGCTTTGAATGCTCTTCAATGAAGGTAGATGAAGCTTAAAGACCACTTGAAGAACCAGCAATAAATGAGCTCCGGTGGGTGAAAAATAATCAAAGCAAAGCTTCAACAAACCTCAAACAACTCTCTCTTTCAAATGATTTTTCTCTCAATATTTTTCAATCTATCTTTTTCTTTTGTTGTTTTTGCTCTTCTTTTTCTTTTTCTTTTTGTTCTTTCTACCTCACATCAAAACACTGTTCATGATCACTATTTATAACCAGAACAACAAAAATAGAGCCGTTGTGAGAGGAAGGAGTCTGGCCAAGAGATTTTAAGGAAACAGCATTCCAAAAGATAGAAATCGGAATTCCAATAATGTGAAACATAGAACCAGCTAAGAGAGTGAAAAAGATGGCATTCCAAATCATTGAAATCAGCATTCCAGAATTTTGAATAGAGAGCCAGCAGAGAGAGTGAAAAAGATGGCATTCCAAATTGTTGAAATCGGCATTCCAGAATTTGAATAGAGAGCCAGCAGAGAGTGAAAAAGATGGCATTCCAAATTGTGAATCTAGTATTCCAAAAAAAAACTTGAAATAGGGAGCCAGCCGAAAGACTAAGGAATATGGCATTCCAACTTCCGAAAATCGGCATTCCAGAATTTTGAAACAGGGAGCTAGCCGAAAGATTTAAAAAAGATGGCATTCCAAATTTCAAAAATCAGCATTCCAATAAATTGAAATAGGGAGCCAGCCGAAAGAGATTTGGAATTGGAATTCCAACACAATCTGTTAGCATGCCAAGGTAAGAAGCCTGAGAATCGGTAGAGAACATTTTAGAATTAGCATGCCAACACCATCAATTAGTATACCAAGATAAGAGGTCAGGGAATCGGCAATCTCCAAATACAAGGGACTAGCCATATGATTTATCCAAACTGAATACGCCAGTAATCTGAAGGTAACCGAAGGCAACCGAATGCAACCTGAATTTAAACCAAAGGCAACAAAAGGCAACCGAAGGCAACCGAATGCAACCCAAATTTAAACCGAAGGCAATAAAAGGCAACCAAAGCCAACCCAAATTTAAACTGAAGGCAATAGAATCTGGTATTCCAAATCAAAGATTGGTAACCCAAGATTCAAGCAATATGCATCCAATCCGAAGACAATAGAGAATAAATATAATCCGGTGATAATAGAGTTATAAATAGGAGCTTGTAGGATAATTGAATCCAATTCAAGGCAATGCAAATATGATTAATTCTGAAAGTCATTTTGTTAGATAAATAACATTATATCATAAATTGCAATGTATCTAGGATAGACAAAGTGTACTGTTCCATAATGAATAACTCAAAATTGATTTGACAAATAAAACATTAGCACAATATTAAATTGATTAGCATAATACTTAATTGATTAGCATAATACTTAATTGATTAGCACAATACTTAATTGTTTTGTGTTTCATCAAAATCAATATGAGGTCAACAAAAATTAAACAATCACAACAACTTACTAGATTGAAGGATCAAGCATACCAAGCTCCCTTCTAATTTTGTAAAACTTTGACTCATTAAGAGGTTTTGTAAAAATATCCATGAGTTGCATATCAGTACACACATATTCAAGCACAATATCTTTATTATTAACGTGATCTCTAATAAAATTGTATCTAATCTCTATGTATTTAGTTCTAGAATATTGAATAGGATTTTTAGTTAGATTGATAGCACTAGTATTATCACAGCTTATTGGTATGTCATTAAGTTTAATACCATAATCCTCTAGTTGTTGCTTAATCCATAAGATTTAAGCACAACAACTTCCAACTGCAATGTACTCAACCTCAGCTATGGATAATGCCACTGAAGTTTGTTTCTTGCTAAACCATGATATTAAGTTAACACCTAAAAATTAGCAAGTTCCGCTAGTAGATTTTCTATCTAATTTACATCCTACAAAGTCTGAATCAGTGTAGCCTATTAAGTTGATGCTAGATTGTTTCTCATACCATAAGCCTAAGTTTATTATTTCATCCAATACTTAAAGATTCTTTTAAGAACTAATAAATGAGGTTCCTTAGGGTTAGCTTGATATCTAGCACACATGCAAACACTGAATAATATAACTGGCCTACTAGCAGTTAAATATAATAAGGATCCTATCATACCTCTATACAGCTTCATATCCATACTTTTATCAGTACTACTGGAATATAATCTACAAGAAGAGCTCATAGAAGTACTGATACATTTGGAGAAGTCTCCATTCCAAATTTCTTCAGCATTTCTTTGATATACTTGCTTTGGTGAATGAAGATTCCTTCGTTACTTTGCTTGATTTGTAGTATGCGAAAATAATTTAATTCCTCCATCATACTCATCTCAAACTCTCCCTACATAAGCTCAACAAAGTCTTAACATAATAATTCATTAGTAGCACCAAAAATAATGTCATCTATATAAATTTGAACAATAAGCATACGATCATTTTCACTTTTAATAAATAAAGTTGTATCGACATTTCTTCTAATGAATTTATTACTAATCAAGAATGCTTAATCTGTCATACCATGCTCTAAGAGCTTGTTTCAAACCATACAAAGCTTTGTTTAATTTGAAAACATGGTTTGGAAATAAGTGGTTCTCAAATCCTAGTGGTTATTCAATAAACACTTGTTCAGCAATATATCAATTGAGGAAAACACTCTTGACATCCATCTAATATAATTTGAAGTTTATAAAGCATGCAAAAGTAAGTAGTAATCTAATAGCTTCTAGTCTAGCAACAGAAGCATAAGTTTCATCAAAATCAATTTTTTTCTTTTTGATTGCAACCTTTAGCTACTAGTCTTGCTTTATTCCTAACTATGTTACCATGCTCATCCAATTTGTTTCTAAATACACATTTAGTCCGAATAATTGGATGATCATGAGGTATTTCTACTAAGGTCCATACATTATTTCTTTTAAATTAATTTAATTTTTCATGCATAGCATTGATCCATTCTACATCATCCTTAGCATCATCAAAGCATATAGGTTCAATGTGAGAAACAAATGTTAGGTTATTATATACATCTCTAAATAAAAATCTAATTCTAACATCATGTGAAGGATCACCAATGATAAATTCTTTAGGATGATTATGTACATACCTTCAACCTCTTTCTAAGTCATGATTACCTTGAGGTTCTTTATGATTGATAATATCATTTACCTCCTCTTGATTGGCTTGGACTATTGAGTCCTCCTTTTCTTCTAGAGTGAATTCCTTCACTTGATTTTCAATTTTACCTGCATCATCAACAATCTTTCTCTTCCTTGATGGAAGATCATTAGCTTCATCAAATGCAACATGAATAGACTTTTTAACTACTAAGGTATTTTTATTGAAAACTCTATATGCTCTACTAGAGGATGAGTAACCAGAAAAAATACCTTCATCATTAGATTTTTTTATTATTCAAATAAAAGAACGACATCCAAAAATATACAATATTAGGTTTTTTATTTTTGTAAAGCTCATAAGGAGTCTTTTTTTAAATTGGTCTTATCAAAGCTCTATTTAAAATGTAGCATGCACTGTTGATTGCTTCTGCCCAAAAGTACTTTGGAAGATTGCTCTCACACAATATAGTATGAGACATTTCTTTCAAAGTTTTATTTTTTCGTTCTACTACCCCATTTTGTTTAGGTGTTCTACGTGCAGAAAAATTATGATTTATGCCATGCTCATTACAAAAACTTTCAAAGAAATAATTTTAAATTCTTTTTCATGATCACTTCGAATTGATAAAACCAAAATTCCTTTTTCATTTGTGATCTTTTTAAATAGGTTTTTAAATACCAAAAATGCTTCATTTTACTAGCTAAGAATAATACCCAAGTAAATCATAAAAAATCATTGATAATTACAAAACCATAATGCTTACCTCCTAGACTTGTGGTTCTAGTCAGTAAATCCATATGCAATAATTCCAATGTCTATAAGTTGAAATCATATTTTTGGACTTAAATGAAACTCTAGTTTGTTTTCCAAATTGGCATGCATCACAAATCTTATATTTAATTTCAGCAAACCATTCACTAAATTCTTTTTAAGTAATTTGAAAGAAGATCGATGCTAACATGTGCAAGTCTACGATGCCATAACCAACTAGATTCATCTATTTTAGCATTTATAGCAACTAGACAATCAAAATCATAGTCACTTAAATCATTCAGATCAACAATATAAATATTTTCATGCCTATGACCAATGAATTTCATGCAATTGTCAGTAGGATTAGAAACAATGCAAACAGATGATCCAAAAATTGCTTTAAAACTTTTATTACATAATTGACTAATACTTAACAAGTTATGTTTTAAACCATTTACAAGTAAAACATTGTCAATATAAGTATGAGGTGTGACACCTATTTTATCGATGCTGATAATTTTACCTTGGCCATTGTCTTCAAAGGTGACCATACCTCCATCCTTAGCCTTCAAAGTGGTGAATTATGATTCATCACCCATCATGTGTCTTGAACATCCGCTATCAAGATACTACTTTTTTTTAGATTCATAGGTTGTAAGACACACCTGCAAACACAATATCAAGTTTTACTTTTAGATACCCAAGCTTTCTTGGGTCCTTTGGGGTTAGTCAATATGTTTCTTTTGGAACCCAAATTTTCTTAATACTATTACGTGCATAAGACTTGTATCCCTTTAAACCACATTTAAAACAAGTAACATTTGATGATTGACCAGCATGCACAAAAATAATTTTCAAAAGTTTTATTTTCTAAGGGGATTATAGCCTAATCTAGCTTTGTCGAAAATGGCTCTTTGGCTATCCAAAATCATGTTTAGTTTTGAAGAGCTTAAAGTAAACCTATCCACTATTGGTTTAAGCCTATATACTTCAAATTTCAAATCTTTATTTTCTTTCCTTAAAGATTCATTTTCTTCAATGTATTTATTATTTTCTAAAGTAAGGTTTTGAATTTGATTTTTAAATCTTTGTTTTTAGAACTTAGATTTGAAAAATCATCTATTAATTCATAAAAGACACCATGCAATTCTTCAAATGTAAAATCATCAAGAAAACTAGGGCTTACATCCCCATTGTTCGCCATGAAGCATAGGTTGGCTACTTCATTCTTTTCTTCTCCCTCAGAGCTTGAGTTATCACAGTCACTCCAAGTAGCCATCATTGCCTTCTTCTTAAACTTCTTGGAACCTTTCTTAAGTTGTGAACATTCAGATTTAAAGTATCCTGGTTTCTTGCACTCATAAGAAAAATCTATTTTTCTTTTTCGTTACTTTCTTCTCCTCCAAACATTCTTCTTTTCTTAAACTTCTTAAATTTTTTAGTAATAAGGGCCATGTCCTCATCATCACTCTCCTCTAAAGATTCATCTGATTCTTCATTTTGATCCAAAATCTTAAGAGCCATAGTTTTCCTTCTTTTTGATTCATCCTCATCCGCATGTTGTTTGACTTGTAGTTCATGCGTCATAAGGGATCCCAATGGTTCCTCCAAAAGTAAAGTATTTAGATCCTTTGCCTCTTGAATAGTAGTTAATTTGGCCTCCCAAAACCTAGACAAAGATCTTAATACCTTTCTCACTAGATCAGTATTAGAATAAGATTTACCAAGCCCATTAATAATATCAGTAAATCTAGTAAATATATCAAATATAGATTCACTTGAGTCCATCTTAAATAGTTCATATCTATGAATAAGCATATTAATTTTGGATTCTTTTACTTGATTGGTACCCTCATGGGTAACCTTTAATCTATCCTAAAATTTTTTTGTAGATGAATAGGTAGATATACGGTTAAACTCATTTGCATCTAATCAATAATACAATACATTCATAGCTTTAGCATTGAGCTGAACCAACTTTTTATCATGTTCATTCCATTCCATTTTTTGTTTGAAAATCTCCATGCCATTAGATCTTATCATGGTTGTGTGCTGACCATTAACTATGGTACTCCATAGATCATAGTCAAGTGCTTGGATGAATATTTTCATCTTAGCTTTCCAATAACTATAATTTATGCTATTAAATAATGGTGGCCTATTTATGGATTGTTCCTCACTCAATATGGTTTCCATAATCTTTAGCTTTAAGCTTTTTAGGGCTTAATAACAAGAGCTCCTGCTCTGATACCACTTGTTGCCTAGATGTAGCAATCCAAGAGGGAGGGATGAATTGGTTTCCTAAAAAATTTAATTAATTAGCAAATATGTGCACTTAAATTTTCTAACACAAATTAATCGAGTGATGTGAGGTGACGATAGTATGCAAACAATCACAAGTAAATAACACAATTAAACACTAAAGTTTAATGTGGTTCGGTGCCAAACCCGGTACCTACATCCACACCCCAAGAGCCTCTTGGGAATCCACTAGACACCACTAGCCTACCTGGTTAGCAAGCTTATTTTCGGGCACAAGCAAGCCATACAAATACACTCACGGGTAGACCTCTATCCTCACACGTTTTACAAATATAAAACGCAACTCAAAGTATAATAATGTAATGTTTATACAAAATGCTCCTAAAGATTGAGTAGATATTCAATCTGCTCTTTCTTTAAATGCACAGCAGCAATAATGAAGCCTTCATGGAAACCTTGAATGCTCTTTAAGAAAGGTTGTTGGAGCTTTTACACCATGCCAAGAATGGAAAGTAAATGCACTCCAAGTGGCTTTGAAAACAATCAATGCAGCTCTCCAACTTTCTTTCAAGAATGAAATTCTCTTTTAAAGTATTTTTCTTTCTCTTTTTCATTCTTTTCTTCTTGTATTTTTCCACACAGAATTACTATTTAAGTGAGCTATTTAAAACCAAAAATATAGACATTACAAGAACGTTGTGAGAGAGAATGGAAATGGTAAATCAAAAGAATGTTAGAAATGAATCCATTGCAAATTTTCTTAACACATCGGTCAATCAATTTTTATATATTGGTCGCCTAGTTTCAGATTCAAAAGTAGTTACAGAGAAAATTCTGAGAGCATGCAAAACTTGGATGCCCAGGTTCAAGAGTCAGCCATCCAATGCATAAAGTCGGTTGCCCAACTTATGAGCCCGATCACCCAATGGTATTTTATGAAAAAATCAGACGCCTAATGCATGTATCCAATCACCCATAAAAAGACTCAACGCAAGATCGAATGCCTAATGCATGTATCCGGTCGCCCACAAAAAGCACACAATATGATCGGACGCCCAACAATCTTGCCCAATCATCCAGGAAAAATCATGGAAAAAGATCGGACGTCTAATGCCCAAGAGCCCGATCAACCAGCATTCAGTTCAAGTGGGTGTCAGAAAGAAAAGGCCGAACACCTCAAAATATCGGTCGGCTAATGCTTGTGGCCAGTTGTCCAACTTTCAATCCAAACGGTTTCAGGGAGAAAGGGGCCAAACTAATTCAAAAATCGGTTAGCTAATTTCACAAAGTTAGATGCCCAAAAGTTCTTCAAAATCGATGATAGAGAAGAGGCCGAACCACTTCAAAAATCGGTAGCCAATTCCCAAACTAGGTCATCTAGTTTTCATTCAAAAAATTGTCTCAGAGTGGAAACCTTGAGCCTCAAAAAGTTGGTCAGCTGATGGGAGGAACTGGTCATCCAAAACATGTAAATCGGTCACCCAACTTTAGGAATTTGGGCTTTCAACTTCCAAGGAAAATCGGTTTCAGAGAACAAATAGAGAGCCAACAAAAATTGGTTGGCCAATATCGAGAAATTGGTCGTCCAATAAACTCTCAAAATTGTTCTAGCACTTATCCAACTTCAAAAAATTATTCAAAACATCGTAGAAGTTAAATAAGAACTTTTCAAAAGATTTAGTTGCTGAGTTTGTATGAATGACTTGTAAAATAGTTAAACCCAGTTCAAGACAATGTAAATATAATTAAACTTAAAAGTCATTTTGGCAAGTAAACTGTCCAAATAATAAATGAATACATGTTGAAAAATTATGAAACATAATTGCCCCAACTTTATTGATTTGATGATTTCCAAAAGCCAAGAGTATTTTAAAGGAAACAATGAGTTTATTTATCAAAAACCTTGAGCTTATTCAAAATGAAAGGAATGGACTCTAAATGTTTAAACTCACTGAGTTTTGAATCAATTTGAAAAAGAAATTTCAAACTCTATATTGAAGATTTTAAAAAAGGAATTTTTACACATTATAGTTCAATCTATGAATTCTTGAAACATGTCTTGAATCCATGCTTAATGTCATATTTAAAGTATTCAAGTCACATTTATATTTAAATTTATTTGGGATGAGTTTTAAAGTCTATCAGAACATTTTTCTGATTTTTGTATCGCTCCCGAGCCGACTCAAGGGTTTTCGAGTCGACTCCCCAAATGTCTGATTTTCAATGCTGTCCTGAGTCGACACTTGAGTTTTCAAGAGTCGACCCCTGAACCTTCGCGAGCCGACTCATGACTGTGCGAGCCGACTCGACTCAGACGGCAGAAAGGCTCATTTTTGAGCACTTCTCGAGTCGACTCCCCGCATATCGCGAGTCGACCCCTGAAAGTTAGGCATTTCTGGAATGGACTGTGCGAGCCGACTCCCACAAAGCTCGAGCCGACTCCACGAAATCTGGACGCGATTTTTCACGATGACACATCAGCCCCAACGGTAAGATTTTCAAATAACGGCTATTTTTCTTTGTCTCTAACGGATATATTTTTGCAGAATCTATAAATAGAGGAGCTCCTTTCATATCAAAACAATCTAGAGAAAATCAAAAAGAGAGAAAAGAATATCTTTCAAAAAGAGGGAAAAACAGAGCTTTCATAGAAAAATCTTTTAGTTCAAAATAGAGTGATTCAAAAGGAGTGAAATCAAAGAGGAAGTTCGTCTGCTCCATCTCATCAATCCACAAGAGTCAAAAGAAAATCTACAAGCTTTTCAAAGATCAAATCGAAGGATTTTCAACATTCAACAAAAGGAGAAAAAGCTTCATCTCAACTCCAAAGTTTTCAAACGGTCAAGAATCTTGCTGAGGCTTGATTCAATACTTCAAGAGGAGTTAAAGAGGAGAAGAAGAAAGCCAAAGCCACAACCATCTGCAATCTTATCAGGCTTTTCTAACTCTTTATTTTATACTTCATTTGTATATTTGCTCAAGGGGAGCATTTCAATATTTAAACTCTGTTATTTTGGTTGTTTGCTGATTCAATCAGTGGATTGAATCAGTGGAGGTTATTATACCTCGTTGCAAGCCGGAGTGCTTGTGTTGGGTTAGTTGTGAGCCCATGAAAAATAACGTGTTGGGTTTTGTGCTGGTAAGCCCGTGTAAAACCGGCTGGGTTCGTTGTGCACCCGGGAAAACAACAAGTTTGAGTTGTGAACTTGGAAAACAACTCGGCTGTAATCTAGAGAGATTATAGTGTGGACCCAAGTGAATCTTGGGAGTGGACGTAGGTGTTGGATTGCACCGAACCACTATAAAATTATCTTGTGTTTGCCGTGCTATATTTTCTCTCTCTATCTCTCTTTATTTGCTTGTGTATTGATTTAAGTTAGCTCTCACTTGCACATCTTGCTAACTAATCAACTAAAGTTAAAAAGACTTAAATTTTTAAGAACCCAATTCACCCCCCCCTCTTGGGTTGCCATCTGGGCCAACAATTGGTATCAGAGCAAGTGCTCATTTAGAATTTGATCTCACGATCAAGGGCTAAAGATCCTTATGGCAACACAAAGTGGTTCAAGTTTTGCTGAAGGTCATTCTACGAATAGACCTCCTTTATTTAATGGAACCAACTATTCATATTGGAAAGCTAGAATGAGAATATTCATTCAAGCTTCTGACTATGAATTATGGGGAGTAATAATCAATGGACCTAGTACACCCACACACTTAATGATGGCACTATTGTTCCTAAGCCCGAAAGGGATTGGAATGATAATGATAGAAGAATGGCTCAATTAAATGCTAAAGCCATTAACATTTTATATTGTTCCTTAGACTCTAATGAATTCAACCGAATCTCAACATGTAATTCCGCAAAAGAAATTTGGGATAGGTTGGAAATAACACATGAAGGAACAAACCAAGTTAAGGAATCAAAAATAAACATTTTGGTTCATAAATATGAATTGTTTACAATGGAACAAACTGAAACCATCACATGCATGTTCACTAGATTCACTGATATTGTGAATGGTTTAAAGAGTCTTGGTAGAATTTATTCTAATGCTGACCTTGTGCGCAAAATTCTTAGGTCACTACCAAGATCGTGGGAAGCGAAAGTCACTGCTATCCAAGAAGCAAAGGACCTCAATGCATTACCTTTAGAGGAGCTTCTAGGATCCTAATGACCCACGAGCTGACAATGAAGCAGCATGTTGAGGAGGAAACAAAAAGAAAGAAAACACTTGCCCTCAAAACTGCAGAAATGGAAGAGAGCAGCAGTGAAAGTAATGATGAAGATGATGAGGAAACTGCTCTCTTGGCCAAAAATTCAGAAGTTTATGAGAAAAAGGCCCTTCCATAAAAAAAATTTGGAGCAAGAATTGATGGAGAAAAAGATAAGAGAAAGGACAAGGAGAAAGAAAAAGAGAAAGAGCCCTTAGTATGTTATGAGTGTAAAAAGCCAGGGCACTTTAGATATGATTGTCCTTTGCTGAAAAAGGCCTACAAGAAAAAGAAGAAAGCATACATGGCAACATGGTCTGATGAATCTTCCTCATCGGAAGAAGAAGAACAAAAGGAAGTTGCCAATATCTGCTTCATGGCCAACGACGACAACGACAATGAGGTAAGTTCTGAAAACTCAAATGATGAATTTACTTTTGATGAAATGTTTGAGGCTTTCAATGAACTTATGATTGATTTTAAATCTTTGAAAAAGAAAGTATAAGTTTTTGAAAAATGACAATATTAGCTTAGCTAAAAGTAAAAATGAATTAGCTTTAGAAGTTAAGAACTTAACTAATGAAAAAGAAGAACTTAGCAAAGAAAGAGATAATCTTAATCAAGAAATAGATTTGTTGAAATCTGAAACTAAAAACTCAACTAAAGATTTAAAAGATCAATTAGAAACCTTAGCTTTAGAAAAAGAACAGCAAGTTAAAGAAATGATCATTAAAGAAAGATGTTAAAATATAAAGACATTGTTGAGAAATTTACTTAAGTTCAACTAAACTAAACATGATTTAGATAGTCAAAAAGCTGTTTTGACAAAGCTGGCCTAGGTATAACACGTATAGAAAACAAAAATCTTTAAAGAATATTTTTGTAAAAGCCAACCAAAGTAATATTACTTGTTTTAAATGCAATGAAAAAGGTCACAAATCATTTGAATGCAAAACATTAAATAATAACAACAAGTTAAATGTTAAAGCAAAGAAAATATGGGTTCCGAAAGGAACAATTTTTGTTGCTACTAACCATGAAGGACCCAAGAAAGCTTGGGTACCTAAACATAAAGTTTGATTATATTGCAGGAATGTCTTGTAGCCAAAAGATCAAAGAAAAAGTGGTATCTTGATAGTGGCTGCTCAAGACATATGACGGGTGACAAAGAGGAATTCATCACCCTAGAAGAAAAGAAAGGTGGAGTTGTGACGTTTGGCGATAACGGTAAAGGTCAAATTATGGGCCTTGGTAAAGTTCGCATAACTCCATCTATATTTATTGATAATGTACTTTATGTTGATGGTTTAAAGCACAATTTAATTAGTATAAGCCAACTATGTGATAAGAACTTTAATGTTTCATTTAAATCTTCTATTTGCATAGTATCTAATTCCATTAATGATAGCATTGTTTTTACTGGTTATAGACATGGCAATGTGTACTTAGTTGACTTAGACAAATTATCTGAAAGTAGTCATTGCCTAATTGCTGACAATGCTAACATAAATGATATTGGTTGGTTGTGGCATCGTAGATTAGGTCATGCAAGCACACACCTTATTTCAAAACTAATTAAAATGGATTTAGTTAAAGGTTTACCTAAGTTAGATTTTGAAAATAATAAAATCTGTGATGCATGTCAATTTGGAAAACAAACTAGAAGTTCTTTCAAATCTAAAAATGTTGTTTCAACTTCTAGGGCTAGAGCTACTTCACATGGACCTTTTCGGACCAACTAGAACCACAAGTCTAGGAGGAAAGAAATATGGTCTAGTGATTGTAGATGATTACTCTAGATATACTTGGGTAATGTTTTTAGCTCACAAAGATGAGACTTTCTCGATATTTCTGAAATTCTTCAAGAAAGTCACAAATGAGAAAAACACTACCATAGTATCTCTAAGAAGTGATCATGGAACTGAATTTGAAAATCACTTATTTGAAATTTTGTTCTGAAAATGGAATTAATCATAATTTTTCAGCCCCTAGGACTCCACAACAAAACGGTGTAGTTGAAAGAAAAAATAGAACCTTAGAAGACATGGCCCGTACCATGCTATGCGAAAGCAACTTACCAAAGTATTTTTGGGCGGAAGCAATTAACACAGCATGTTACATCTTAAATAGAGCTTTAATAAGACCAATATTAAAGAAAACACCTTATGAATTATGGAATGAAAGAAAACCAAATATAAAATACTTTCATGCATTTGGATGTAAATGTTTCATTCATAATAATGGTAAAAACAACTTAGGAAAATTTGATGCTAAATCTGATGAAGGAATTTTTCTAGGTTATTCAACAACTAGTAAGGCATATAGAATCTTTAACAAGAAAACCTTAATAGTAGAAGAATCCATTCATGTAGTTTTTGATGAATCTTTAGCAACTGGATCTGAAAAGATTGATGATGAGGAAGATACAAACATAATTGAAAAAGATCTTGAAAAACTTAATATTGAAGTATCTTCTGATCATGAACAAGAGGCTAAAGATGATGATTCACATAAGGATGATGATGTTAATAATGATCATAATGATATAGATCTTCCAAGAGATTGGAGATATGCTTATAGTCATCCTAAGGAATTGATTATAGGTGATCCATCTCAAGGAATAAGAACTAGATCATTTATGAGAAATATTAGTAATCATCTTGCATTTGTATCACAAATAGAACCTAAAACTATTGAAGAAGCTGAAAAAGATAATAATTGGATGTTAGCAATGCAAGAAGAACTAAATCAATTTACTAGAAATAATGTTTGGACTTTAGTTGAAAGACCTAAAAATCATTCAGTAATAGGATCAAAATGGGTTTTAGAAATAAACTAGATGAAAATGGCATAGTAATTAGAAACAAAGCTAGATTGGTTGCTAAAGGATATAATCAAGAAGAAGGTATTGATTTTGATGAAACCTTTGCACCTGTAGCTAGATTAGAAGCCATTAGATTTTACTTGCATTTGCATGTCATATGAATTTTAACTTATTTCAAATGGATGTAAAAAGCGCATTTTTAAATGGATTTATAAATGAAGAAGTTTATGTAGAACAACCACCAGGTTTTGAAGATCACGAATTTTCAAATCACGTTTTTAAATTGCACAAAGCTTTATATGGTTTGAAACAAGCACCTAGAGCTTGGTATGATAGGTTAAGTAAATTTTAATAGAAAATGATTTTACAAGAGGAAATGTTGATAAAACACTGTTTTTGAAAAGAAAAAGTAAAGATTTACTTGTAGTACAAATATACGTAGATGACATTATTTTTGGTGCTACTAACGATTCTCTTTGTCAAGAATTTGCAAAGTTGATGCAGGGAGAATTCGAGATGAGCATGATGGGAGAACTCAACTTCTTCCTTGGACTCCAAATCAAACAATGCAAGGAGGGAATCTTTATCAACCAAACCAAATACACAAGAGAACTACTCAAAAAGTTTGGTATGGAAACAATGAAACCCCTCGGAACACCAATGAGTCCTTCATGCAAGCTAGACAAAGATGAAGAAGGTAAGAAGGTTGATCAAAAGTATTATCGAGGTATTATCGGATCCCTTCTTTATTTAACAGCAAGTAGACCAGATATAATGTTTGCAGTATGTTTATGTGCTAGATTTCAATCTGAACCTAAAGAATCACATTTAATAGCTGTTAAAAGAATTTTAAGATACTAAATGGAACAAAAATGTAGGTTTATGGTATTCTAGAGACTCCACATTAAACCTAATTGCATATTCAGATTCTGATTATGCTGGATGTAAATTAGATAGAAAAAGCACAAGTGGTGCATGCCATTTCTTAGGAAGTAACTTAATCACATGGTTTAGCAAAAAGCAAAATTCAGTTGCATTATCAACTACTGAAGCTGAATATGTAGCAGCTGGAAGTTGCTGTGCGCAAATCCTATGGATTAAGCGACAACTTGAAGACTATGGTATCACACTTAATAAGACACCCATAAATGTGATAATACTAGCGCAATCAATTTAACTAAAAATCCAATTCAACACTCAAGGACAAAACACATAGAAATTAGATATCATTTTATAAGAGAACATGTAGCTAATGATGAAATTTGTTTAGATTATGTAAACACTGAAGAACAATTAGCTGACATCTTTACAAAACCCTTTAAGTGAAGAAAGATTTTGTTATCTTAGAGGAGAATTAGGAATTTGTAATCCTTTTGAATAAATTTTGAAACCTCTAAGGAAATATATCTAGAATTCTTTCAATTTCTCAAAATCTTAAGGAAATTTTATCTAGAACTCATATCAATTTGATCTATCAAAATCCATGATTTTAATCATACTCAAAGATCAAATCCGGAATCATTTCAGACATTCTGAAAAATTTCATTTTTTTCTGAAATGGTCTCGGAGCCGACTCGAGAGTATCGGAGTCGACTCGAGTTTCTCTGAAACTCAGGAGTCGACCCCTTCTCTGAGCGAGTCGACTCGAGTTCGGTTGTGCTCTGTGACTTAGGCGAGCCGACTCGAGGCTTTGCGCGAGTCGACTCGACGTGGTCCCAAATCGCTTTATTAGGGCACGAGTCGACCCACGTCATTCTAATCATTCCAAATCTTCTCAAAACCCTCCAAAACCCTTCAAACTTCCAAAATCTTCCAAAATCCTTAATCATTCCACCTTGATCAATGGCCCCCAAAACCCGTGGAGCAGTAGTAGCCGCCGGGATGAAAAGGAAAAGACCGTGCGTCGACCCGTCGCGAGCCGACTCCGGATCTTCGCTGCTTCCTCTTCGGATGATTCACCTGCTCCTACTGCCACTACTCCTCAGGTAGATCCTTTGAGTAGAGTCATTACAACCGGAAGGAAAGTTGATTTTGATTTGTTTGAGAATGAGGGATTCTTGTAGGAGACAGTTGAGAAATGGGATTTGAGAAAATATGTTCCTTAGACTGTCCAACATACCCTGCTTTGGTTAAAGAGTTTTATAGAAATTTGACTAGAGGAGACAATGGATTAGTCAGCAGTTAGAGGATTGGTTTGAATGTCACTGCCCATTCTTCTAAGTTATTGGACTTACCCCTATCTGGACCTTCCACTTTGCCCAGAGGATAGGTCTCCTGCCCTCACCAGATTATTGAATAGAAATTTTGAGGGATTTGAAGAAGTTTTGCCAATCACTGCCATTGGACTTAAGATTGCTACATAACATCTGCAGCAGATTCTTTTCCCTAAGACAGGCGGTTTGACTACTTTCTGAGAGGGATATCTTTGTTATGGATGCTGTAGTTTCAGGAAGCCAATCAACTTACCCATCATGATATTATGGTATATGCTGATTGTGGGAGTAAGAGGAAATCCTGTCTTCCCTATGGCATGATCTTGACTCAGTTATTCAGAAGCCAAGGGATTGATTAGTGATAGTGAGCCCAGAAAAATTTGAGACATACTGACTACTATTCATTGGCCACTATTCACCGCATGGGCTTCAAGAAAGAAATGGAATTGGATAAGAAAAGGAGATGTTAGAGCTGCTGAGGACAGAGTTGAAGACATTGGAGCTGAGGTCAGGTTGGACCTTCTGTTGCTGGATCTGAGGCAGGACCTAGCATGCATTATTCTCCTCCACCTCAGGCTTCATCTTCTTCTGTGAGATTTTCAGATGAGCAGTTATGTCAACTTAGATCTATGTTTGCAGAATTTGATAATCAAAGGAAAGATGAAATTGGTCAATTGAGAGAAGACATTAGAGAATTAAAGGAAAGCATCATTTAAGACTTGACTTATTTCATTTTCTGTTGGTACCATGTGGATTCACTCAATGCTGAGCTTAAGAAGATATTTGAAAGACTTCAAGGATAGCTGATGGATCCAATGTGTATCTTGATAGAACCAATCAGTTAAGAAGAGATATGATGCAGCAGTTGATCAATTCAACTATGAATGACTTTAACAAATCTCAAAAGGATGATATCATGGAGATGATTGGACACTTAAAGAGTTTAATTTTCAAGCGTGTCAAATGATTTGCTAGATTGTATCTAGGAATTTTTTTTAATATGAATGTTTGAACTTTGATGAATTTAAGTTAGTTTAATTTCATTAATTATGTTACATTTTGATGTAATTTGACTTACTTTTGAAGTAATGAGAAAAGTTATGTTCATTTCAATTATGAGTACCTTTGAATATTGAATGCTTATGTTTAATTTGATATAATTTTGAATATCTCAATACTCAATTGATAACTTAGATGCTGAATGAATTCGAATGAATTTAATCAAGTTGATGCTCTGATGCCTCAACCTTTTTGTTGATTACAAAAAAGGGGGAGAGATTTATATGATTTAATCGTATATGCATCATCTCTTTTAATTGCCCTAAGGCTTAAAATTTGAAAATTTTGAATGAATTATAAAATTGAGGTTCATAGGGGGAGCTACCTCATTGAGGGGGAGCCTTTCCATGAACACAAAAGTTGATTTTGGAATCACAAATTTTTCAATTTTATAATGCATATACTCAATGTTTTTGTCATCATCAAAAAGGGGGAGATTGTTGAGAAATTATTGAAACATAATTGCCCCAACTTATTGATTTTGATGATTTCCAAAAGCCATGAGTATTTTAAAGGAAACAATGAGTTTATTTATCAAAAACCTTGAGCTTATTCAAAATGAAAGGAATGGACTCTAAATGTTAAAATGAGTTTTGAATCAATTTGAAAAAGTTTCAAACTCTATACTTAAGATTTCAAAAAGGAATTTTTACACATTTTTCAATCAATGAATTCTTGAAACATGTCTTGAATTGATGCTTAATGTCATATTTGTATTCAAGTCACATTTATATTTAAATTTATTTGGGATGATTTTTAAAGTCAAATCAGAAATTTTTCTGATTTTTGTATCGTCCCGAGCCGACTCAAGAGTTTCCGAGTCGACTCCCCCTGATTTTCAAGTCCGAGTCGACACTTGAGTTTTCAAGAGTCGACCCCTGAACCTTCGCGAGCCGACTCATGACTGTGCGAGCCGACTCGACTCAGACGGCAGAAAGACTCATTTTTGAGCACTTCTCGAGTCGACTCCCCGCATATCGCGAGTCGACCCCTGAAAGTTCGTTTCTGGAATCGACTGTGCGAGCCGACTCCCACAAAGCTCGAGCCGACTCCACGAAATCTGGGCGCGATTTTTCACGATGACACATCAGCCCCAACGGTAAGATTTTGAATAACGGCTATTTTTCTTTGTCTCTAACGGATATATTTTTGCAGAATCTATAAATAGAGGAGCTCTTTTCAATCAAAAAAAGAGAAAATCAAAAAGAGAGAAAAGAATATCTTTCAAAAGAGGGAAAAACAGAGCTTTCATTAGAAAAATCTTCTAGTTCAAAATAGAGTGATTCAAAAGGAGTGAAATCAAGAGGAAGTTCGTCTGCTCCATCTCATCAATCCACAAGAGTCAAAAGAAAATCCCAAGCTTTCAAAGATCAAATCGAAGATTTTCAACATTCAACAAAAGGAGAAAAAGCTTCATCTCAACTCCAAAGTTCAAACGGTCAAGAATCTTGCTGAGGCCTGATTCAATACTTCAAGAGGAGTTAAAGAGGAGAAGGAAGAAAGCCAAAGCCACAACCATCTGCAATCTTATCAGGCTTTTCTAACTCTTTATTTTATACTTCATTTGTATATTTGCTCAAGGAGCATTTTATATTTAAACTCTGTTATTATTGGTTGTTTGTGATTCAATCAGTGGATTGAATCAGTGGAGGTTATTATACCTCGTTGCAAGCCGGAGTGCTTGTGTTGGGTTAGTTGTGAGCCCGTGAAAAACAACGTGTAGGGTTTTGTGCTGGTAAGCCCGTGTAAAACCGGCTGGGTTCGTTGTGATCCCGGGAAAACAACAAGTTTGAGTTGTGAACTTGGAAAACAACTCGGCTGTAATCTAGAGAGATTATAGTGTGGACCCAAGTGAATCTTGGGAGTGGACGTAGGTGTTGATTGCACCGAACCACTATAAAATTATCTTGTGTTTGCCGTGCTATATTTTCTCTCTCTCTATCTCTCTTTATTTGCTTGTGTATTGATTTAAGTTAGGCTCTCACTTGCACATCTTGCTAACTAATCAACTAAAGTTAAAAAGACTTAAATTTTTAAGAACCCAATTCACCCCCCCCCCTCTTGGGTTTCCATCTGGGCCAACAATACAGAACACATGAAAGAAGTTCAGTGGTCACAAAATCCAAGTCCTTTTAAAAATTTATTTTGCATTTAAACTCCTTGAAATCAATTTATCTTGGAAAGCACAAACATAGAATTGATACTTTACCTGCATTACCTTTCATTTGATTCAAAATATACTTAAGCTAAAGCAAGTATCTTCTTTCATGATGAATAACCTAAAATTATTTAATCTTGACAATAATATGATTAGTACAATACTTAATTACTTTATATTTATCAAAATCAATAAGAAGTCAACACTGTGCATCCAATGGTTTAGGCTATATTCCCTCCAGACCTCATCTCCTCTGGAATGCTTTCATCTAACCTGGTGTGCGATGACCGATTGACCAAGTAGCTTGCTTTATCTACTATGTTAACCTATAACATCTTGGAAGTATTGCCTGCAACGTTAAGCATTGATTGTTGTCATTGGCAGTCAAAAATAAAACATACTCGCTACTATAGCTAGTGGTAAATTAGGATCATATCCTCGGGGATCAAAATAATTCTTTTATAAAAAAGAAAAAGAAAATTTATATGTAGAGGATTATATTGAGAATAGCGGTTATTAAAAGATAATAACTAATTAATTAACAAAATTCAAATAGCAGGAGAAGCAACCAGGAATTCGAATCCACCATGCAAATAGGTTTTATTTTCTTTTTTTATGTTGCAATAGTAATAATTTTTGCAAATTTAAAATTAAAATAATTATCTCTTATTAGGCATGTACTGTATTAGGAGATCACGGCACGTCCACTTAAAGTATAAACTATCTAATAATTGCAAGGTTAAGGGTCTAATCTATCATACTATGATCTCTCTCTTAGGTACGTTGATAGAGGGTATAGGCTATGCATGCGAGATCAAAACTTCAATCAAAAAATAACTCAAAGGATATAATAAAGAAGAGCATAATTTTATTGCATAGAAATTAAGAACAAAAAGAAAAATAAAACTTGATTACATGCTTCATCATCATCCCAAGTTGAAGGAATCTAGCCATGCATTGCTATAATTTTCTCTCCTAGGCCTAAATACAATAATCTAAATAAAACAAGAAAAAAAGAGCTTTGTCAAAACTCCGCTCTTGACTATTGCCTAAGGTCCTCCTTTTATAGAGCTTGTCTAGGGCTTCTTTTCAGTCAAAGTTGGAGTCAATCAGGTTCAAGATCGTTTAGATATCAATAGAAAACTCCTAAACCATTCATTTTACATCACCTACCTTAGTTTGCACTGAAAATAATGCAAAATCATCTTTTTCTTCCTTTTCGAACAAACAAAGTCCTGATTTGAGTGTCGTCTGCATCGTTGGACTTCAAAATTCAAGCTTTTCCATCTATAAGCTCCTTTTCTGCAAACTTTCATAAAAAGTATCAATTCTTAATAAATTAAAGTAATTAATATTTATTTTAATGGTTAACTTGGAATAATAAATAGACTTATCACACCCCCCAACTTAATCATTGCTAATCCCTTAGCAATGTAATTAAAATAAAATCATATGTCACAAAGATTCTCTTTTACAAAATTAAATATAGGCTTAAGGTTGAAAGAAGATAGCCAGTATCACTAACTAAGTATTGAGTTTTTAAAGTAAATTTTGTAGTCAAAACAATCATAAACTTTCTTAGAGTTCATCCATAGATCTACAGCACTTGTGTTTGTGATGGCTAACTTAGCATTTTTGTTCTAGCTTATAAGGAATAATGGTATCTTCGTTTATCGCTTACTTTGATTAATTTTCTATATACCCTCAAATTAAGCACCTAACCTGAGATAGCTTTCACACTACCTGATATATATTTTTATTATTATTTTATTTTATTTTTTTAGCGATATCTTCAATTGCCTACTTTTTGACGTGAACAATAATGCTTACTTAGGCAAAGATGCCCGATTACTCGATAGAAAAGCAATGTTTATATATATATATATATATATATATATATATATATATATTATTTTTTATCAAGCAAGTAGCTTTTCCTTAAATTTAAGTTTCTCTTATTGGGGTTTATATCAATTACTAATTTTAAATAATAATTGAATCTTCAATTGACCTTACAACTAATACCTAGTTTACCTCATTAGTGTGCATGTGCAATGAAAATTCTAATAGCCTTTAGATGACCTAAGTAGGCCGCTAAAAGTCTGACAGCTAGTCTACCCCTTGACTCGCTATAGTATTTAGCCAATACTTTCTAACTCTATTACCTTTTCCTAGTCGATTTTGTTCAAAAATTTCTTTCATAGCACATGATTTATAGAAAAAATTTAAAATTTTCAAAAATTGCCAATGTGTTTTAAAAATATTTTTGAGAAAGGTTTTCCTTACCCCCAACTTAATTTTCATTGTCCACAATGGAGTAAAAAAGAATAAAATAAAGAGAAATATCACCTGGACGAGATATGCCTTGTATAATATTAGGAGTGACCGTGCGAAGCAGTCTCTTATTCCTAAAAATAAGAATCACAAAATAAAGGTCAGAACATAAAAATATTGGGTTGCCTCCAAAAAAGCGCTAAGTTTAACGTCTTCAGCCAAACGTCATGGCTCATTTTGATTACCATTGTTAAGAAGTTTGATAATCTCTTTCCTCACTACTTCCTTCATGATTGGTTTAAGTTTTCTTTGGGGGTCTCTTATAGGCTTGGTTTTCTCCCTTAAATGAATTATATGTCGAACGATCGAGGGGCTAATCCCTTTTATGTTAGCCATGGTCCATCTAACGCTTCTTTATTCTTATTCAATAGTTTTTCTTCTTGTGAAGAGTCTAGGTCGATTGAAATAATCATAAGCAGGGTTTCTGATGGACCTAGATATGCATAGTTGAGATGCTTGGGAAGTGGTTTCAGTTCTAATTTGGGTGCTTCCTTAATTGATGGTTTGGATAATGGTTTAGGTACTTTCTCTAGTGGTTTAGTTGGAAGTTTTCATCTTAATTTTTCATCAATTATAGCAACTTCATTAATTTGCTCCTCATCTTGGTTTATGTAGGTTTCTAGGTCAAGCTCTTTATTACTAAAGTCAATTGGATCATAAATAATATCCTGAACATAATTTGAGTCGCTCATTTGATGTGTATTGGTAAGATTGAAAATATTAAGATCAATTGACATATTCCCAAAAGAGAGTTTCATTAATTCATTTCAGTAATTAATTATGGCATTAGCTGTGGCCAAAAATGATCTACCTAAAATCATTGTGATGTGGCTTTTTGGGTTTGTCATTGGTTTAGCTTCTAAAATCACAAAGTTCACTGGGTAGATAAAGTCACCAACTTTGATCAATACATCCACTACTATTTCCTTGGGTACTTTCAAAGAGTGATTTGCTAGTTGTAGGGTCATTTCTATAGGCTTTAGTTCTCCTAACCCTAGTTGCTCATATACAGAGTATGGCAATATATTAACACTTATCCCTAAGTCTAATAGAGCCCTATTTATGAGGGTGTTCCCCATAATGCATAAAATAGTGGATGACCTTGGATCTTTGTATTTCACTGGCATGTTGTTTGATAGATAAGAGGTCACACTAGCTGCCAGAAAGGCTCTCTTGGGCACATTAGTGGTCTTCTTTTTGGTACATAGATCCTTAAGGCTGCATTTGGATGGAGGAATAAGGCCTGTAATAGGCCCTTATTCCGCTTTATTCCCTCAAACAGAATGAAAAAGGAGAGTGGACCCCGCTAGAACAGCTATTCCAGTCAACCCCCCTTATTCTGATTTCTTATTCCATGGTACCCCATGGAATAGCTCCTATTTCCACTGCAGCTATTCCAGGGGCACCGATGGAATTAAATTAAATAAATTTATTTATAATTTATTTAAATAAATTAAATTTATTTATTTATAATATAATTTAAAATTAAATAAATTTATTAATAGAAAATAATAAATTAAGTATGTTATTTTTTTCTTTATTAATATAAAATAATTTATTACCTTATTTATTAATAAATAATAATTTATTCAAGTCATTTTAAAAATAAAAATTGATAAACCATTTTTATTGGAAGGGGTATATTTGAAATTTTAAAAAAATTCTTCATCTATTCCTACTAGAATACATGCTTATTTTCATGTCATCCAAACATCATTTGGAATAACACTGCATTAATTGCACTGGAATAATATGGAATACCAGATTTTCATCCAAACAGAAATCTGGAATAACAAAGGAATAAGCTATTCCTACGGAATTCGTATTCCTATTCCTGAAATAACTTTTTGACATCTAAACGTAGCCTAAGAAATTTGGCATAGGCTGGGATATGTTGGATCATGTTCATTAAGGGGATGTTCACTTTAACTTGCTTAAAGACCTCCAAAATCTTATTGAATTGAGCTAAATTTTGATTGGACTTAAGTCTATTTAAGAATGGTACTACAACCCTAATTTTTGATTTATCTCCTTCTGACATGGGCTCAGCTGGTGGGTTGGGCATTATATTAGACTCTGATGCCTCAGATGTTTCAGACTGATCCAGCTCAACAAGTTGTTCAAGTGATGTGACTTCTAATTGTTCTTCTTCATATGTACCCACCTGGTTATCTATTTTTTTCCATATCTTAATGTATGAATGATACTTAGTTGGTATATCTGGGCTCCTTGTTTTGATCTTTGGATGTTTAGGTTCCTAGGATTAGCTTAGGGCTAACTCGGTAGCTTACCCAATTCTCTTTCACTGAATGTTGTGGCTAGTTGACCTATCTGGGTTTCTAGTTTTGCAATGGATTGTATATGTGAGTAAAGGAGTTAATATTCATTTATAGCCCTTTCAATGCTTGTAACACATTCTCTTTCAAAGTAGGATCATAATTATTTGATAGAGGTTGAGGAGCACTTGGATATTGGGAATACGACATGCTTCTGAATTGGGTCTCTTGATGGTTAGGCCTAATTGATGTTGGACTGGTGATAGGTTGGGGTTTTCATAAAAAATTTGGATGATTTTGCCAACTAAGATTGTAAGTATTTGAATATGGATCATTTCCCAATCTAGGAGCTATTCGGGTTTGGGCTTGGTGGGCTTGCTCCTGAACAAGCTCAAAAAATTGGTATGCGGCTAGACATTCACCTATAGAATGGGTCGGACTCAAACAGATTATACAAACCTCATGTAATTGAGTAGATGGGGAAGAGCATTTTCAACTTGTAGAATTCAATCATGTTTTTGGGATAGTTCATCAATTTTGACATAGATTTTTATAGACTGACCTATGTTATATATTCCACCTCTCTTAGGTTCTATGGGAGGATCTTTATGGGCAACAAACATGTGATGAAAGGAATTCTCACTTAGAGTTTCAAAAAGCTGTCATGCCTCATGTTTATTTTTTAGCATAAATGTTCCTCCACATGAGGCATCTACCATTTGTCGGTTCCTTTCTGACAATCCATCATAAAAATATTGAACTAACTGTCATTTAGGTGTTGCATGGTGCGAACATTTTCTAGTTAACTCTTTTAATCTCTCCCATGTTTCATGAAGCATTTCTTCCTCTAACTGAAAAAAAAAAAATTTGGTTATGGCTTTTCTGATTTGATTCATTTTTCCTATAGGAAAGTATTTCTTAAGAAATTCCCTCTGAAGTTTGTCCCAAGTTAAAATTATAACAGTGTCTAGTGACTTTAACCAATACTTGGCTTTATCTTTTAGGGAGAAAGGGAATAACTTAAGCCTAACTGCCTCGTTGAAGAAATTTTGAATCTTGACAGTTGAGCAAATTTCCAAGAATTCATATAAGTGTTTGTAGAGATCTTCATTTGTAAGTCCATGGAAAACTAGTAACATGTGGACTACACTGGACTTAATTTCATATTGGACAGCCTCTACTGAGGGCACTTATATGCATGGTAAATATGTATATTGTGAAGGGATGAAGTACTCCTTCAATTGACGTGGTGGATTATTTTCTTGATTAAGTTCATAATGCATGCTCTATTTGCTCTACAAGTTCTTTCTATTTCAGGATTTAAGGGTATGAAGTTGGGTTGTAACGATCGGTGACCAAGCATATATCCTACCAATACACTCTAAAGCAGTTCTCTTTTTATTTTTTTAACTAATGTAATAGAAGAGAAAGGAGAAGATTCTAAAGAAAATATCCTAAAAGATTCCCAGAACTAAGAGCAATGAAGAATAATTTAGTTAGAGTTTAATAATTATTAGCAATCAAGTTAACAAAGATTAAACTCTCTACTCTAGGCTTAACCTAGATCTAGACAGCTCCTAACTTCCAAGATCACCTTGGAGCTCTTCAAGTCAAAAATTAGCTGATCAACTAGCCAATTAAGGGTAAGGTTAGTGGGGGTCCCCCGTTGCTTACTAGGTAAGCGAATGAAACCAATTAAATAACAACTTTCCTTTCCTTTTCTAGACACCAGTTAATCAGTCAATCCTATCCCGGTCCAACTCTTTCAGATGCCTTATCCTATTGAGCTCGAATTCCTTAGGGACTGACGTCTAGTTAATTTTAGAGTTAAAGGCTTGGATTAATGCAAAATGAAGGATGTGGTTTGTGGGTCAAGGAAGGGTGATCAACTCCCCACCTTATCTTGATTAGGGGTTTGCGCCCATAAAGTTAATTATGAAAATGCTATGCAACAAGCAGATGTCAAGCTCTTGAAGTTATCAAACAAAATTAATCTAGTTACTTTTTTCTTTTTAGATTTTTATGATTAAGTTTTTAATTCCCTAATAAATTATGAGATGTTAATGGAAATAATTTGAGTTTTGCAGAAAATAAATTTACCTAAGTCAATCTAAGCGTATAAATAAAATAATTTTTTTATATTTTATTTTTATTTTTATTTTGTTTCCTTAAATTAATTATGTTTTATTAAAAGTATCTTAGGGTTTTCTTTCAGGTTCTTTTAAGGTAAGTTAATTAAAAGAAAAAGTTGATTAGGTTAAAAGTGCATTTGTTATAAGAAGGAAAGTAATTTTTTTATGTTAAAAAGAAAATATGAAAATCTAACCATTAAGATAACTAAAAAAAGTAATAAAATAAAGAGAGCAATAACTATTCAAAAAAAATAAATTTTTTTATTCCTTTTTTATATAGAAGCATGAATAATAATGAAACAATAAGAGAGAATAAAAAAATAAGAACAACATTTAAAAAAATTATGGTAATTAATTTCTTTAAAAAAAATTCTTGAACTAGTCGTGCTTGGATCCCCGGCAACAGTGCCAAAATTTGATCGCTGTTATTGGTGGTCAAAAATAAAACCTACTCACTACTATAGCTAGTGGTGAATCAGGATCGTATCCTCAAGGATCAAGGGCAATTATTTCATAAAAAAATTATTTGTAGAGGATTATATTAAGAATAATGGTTATTAAAAGATAACAACTAACTAATTAACAAAATTCAAATAGAGGAAAAGAAACCCAAGAATCCGAATCTACAATGCAAATAGGTTTTATTTTCTTTTTTTAATGTTGCAATAGTAATAATTTTTATAAATTTAAAATTAGAATAATTTATCTCTTATCAGGCACGTACCGTATCAGAAATCACAACACGTCCACTGAAAGTATAAATTATCTAATAATTGCAAGGTTAAGGGTCTAATCTATCATACTACAATCTATCTCTCTTAGGCAAGTACCATATCCTGAGATCATGGTACGTCGATAGAGGATACAGGCCGTATAAGCAGATCAAAATCTCGATCAAAAAAATAACTTAAAAGATATAATAAAGAAGAGCATAATTTTTATTGCATAAAAATTTAGAATAAAAAGAAAGATAAAACCTGATTACAGGCTTTATCATCATCCTAAGTTAAAGGAAACTAGCCACGCATTGCCATAATTTCCCTCTTCCAGGCCTAAATACAATAATCTAAATAAAGAAGAATAAAAAGAGCTTTGTAGAAACTCCCCTCTTGACTACTGCCTAAGGTCCTTTTATAGAGCTTGTTTAGGGCTTCCTTCTAGTCAAAGTTGGAGTCAATCAGGTTCAAGATCATTCAGATATTATGAGAAAAGTCATCAGCCCTCCATTTTACATCACCTACCTTAGTTTGCACTGAGAATAATGTGAAATCATCTCTATCTTCCTTTTCAAAAAACAGAGTCCTAATTTGAGTGTCGTCTGCATCGTTGGACTTCAAAATTCAAGCTCATTTTTTATCTATAAGCTCCTTTTCTGCAAACATCCATAAAAATATTAATTTTTAATAAATTTAAAGTAATTAATATTTATTTTAATGGTTAAATTTGAATAATAAATAGACTTATTAAGCATCTTGCTTTTTCTAATAGTATTTTGTTCATCCTCTCAGCCACCCCATCTGTTGGGGAGTTTTCATCACTGAAAAGTATCTTTTAATACCCCCATTCCTCACAAAAACTCTGAAACTCCCAGCTGGTGTATTCTCTTCCATTATCTGACCTCAGACACTTCACACTCCTTTCCTGATCCTTCTTTACCTTAGCCTTTTATATTTTGAACTTGATGAAGACTTCTAATTTCTCCTTCATGAAATAGACCCATGGCTTCCTTGAGAAATCATCTATCAAGGTCAAGAAGTATCTGGCCTCATTCCTTGCTGAAATTGGGGCTGGTCCTCAGACATCTATATGTACTAGTTCTAAGGGTTCTGCACTCCTAACTATGCTAATTGAGAATTGCACTCTCTTCTGCTTCCCCATCTGACATGGCCACAGATATCCATGACTCCACTACTTAGGTCTGAAAGCGGCCTCCTCTTGCTCAATTCTTTCATCCCTCTATATCCTATGTGGCCTAGGTAGTAATATCATATCCTGTATACATCCTGAGGATCTTGTTCCATAGCTGCTACCTTAGATTTTTCAATCATCACAGAGCCCTCTAACCTATATAGGTTATTCTCCAGCCTTATCCCTCTCATCACCACCATAGCTCCGTTAAAGATGTTCAGAACTCTACTCCTGGCATGATTGCTGAAGCTATATCCCGTCTGCTTTAGGTACCTCAGTGTCACCAATTTTTTTTTTTAGTTCTGAGATATGCTTTATGCTAGTAAGAATGCGCACCATGCTATCAAACATCCTCACCCTCACTGTGTCAATCCCTGCCACCTTGCAAGGGTGATCATTTTCAAGAGTCACACTCCCTCATCAACCTCTATGTAAGCGTTGAACCATGATCGATTGGGAGTATAATGATGAGAACAAGCTGAATTTAGGATCCATATCTCTGTGTTATGCCTGTGACCATCTGATACCAACAAGAGATCATCCTTCACCCCCTAGTCTACAACTGTACTCACAAACTCAAATCCTCTCTTTTCTCCCTTCTCATTTTTTACTTAGGACAGTCCCTCTTAAAACGTCGTCCCTCACCATCCTTGTAGCACTTAGCCTCTCTCTTCCTTTCTTGTACTTTGACCATCTCCTATGCATTCTTTTGTCCCTGCCTCTATCTGACCTTTCTCCAACTAATGGACTCTCCTGGAGAATAGCTTCATTTCTCATCTTCTTTCTCTACTCATTTGTCCGAAGCACTGAGACAATATCTTCATAAAACAATGTCTCCTTCCCGTAGAGCAGCGTCATGACCAATGAGTCATATGATGTGGGTAGTGAGCAAAATAGTAAGAGTGCCTTATCTTCATCCTTCATCTTGACCCGTCATTGAGCAATTCATTGCTCATCTAGTCAAACATCTAGATGTGGTCTAGCACATCTCTACTTTCTGCCATATGAAGACTGTAGAGGCGCTTCTTCAGCATCAACTTCACTACAAGAAAATACTGAAATAGCGACGCAAATTTAGCGACGCATAATTGCGTCGCTAAATTGCGACCACTTTGCGACGCCTTGTGACAACAAAATATTGCGACGCATTAGCACTAGCGACTCAATTAACCAAAAATAAAAAAAAATTAAATTTTTAATATTGCGACGCAAATATTGCGTCGCAATATTTTTAAATTAATTTTTTATGAAATATAAATATCAATAAAAATATTGCGACGCAATATTTGCGTCGCAATGTTTTTAACAGAATTAAATATTTTAAATAGCGACGCATTAGCGACGCAATAAAATAGATAATTAGAAAAATTATTTTTAATTTAGCGACGCACCAATTGCGTCGCAAATAATTGAAATGAAATTAAATTTTATAAAATCTAATTATCGAAAAAAATATTGCGACGCATCACAGTGCGTCGCAATGTTTTTAAAAGAATTAAATATATTAAATAGCGACGCATTAGCGACGCAATAAATTAGAAAATAAGAAAAATTATTTTTAATTTAGCGACGCAACAAATGCGTCGCAAATAATTTAAATGAAATTATATTTTTTAAAGTACAAATAGTTTACAAAATATTGCGACGCATAACAGTGCGTCGCAATGTTTTGAAAAGAATTAAATATTTTAAATAGCGACGCCTTAGCGACGCAATAAACTAGAAAAATAAAAAAATTATTTTTAATTTAGCGACGCAACAATTGCGTCGCAAATAATTTAAATGGAATTATATTTTTTAAAGTATAATATTTTAAAAAATATTGCGACGCCACCAGTGCGTCGCAATATTTTGAAAAAATTAAATATTTTAAATAGCGACGCATTAGCGATGCAATAAACCAGAAAATAAATTAAAATTATTTTTAATTTAGCGACGCAATAAATGCATCGCAATTATTTTAAATAAAATTAAATTTTATAAATTATAAATATGAGAAAAAATAATTACGACGTAACACAGTGAGTTGCAATGTTTTTAAAAAATTAATTATGTTAAATAGCGACGCATTAGCGATGTAATAAGCCAAAAAATTAATTAGAAAATTATGTTTTAATATAGCGACGTACTTGTTGCATCGTAATTATTAGAATTAAAATTAATTTTTTATATAATATAATTATCATATTAAAAAATACGACGCAACCCTTTGCGTCGTATATATTTAAAAAAATTAATTATGTTAAATAGCGATCGGTCCAAAATCGATCGTGACCGATCGAATAAGGGCTTGGATCGATCGCAAGATCGTCGCCGATCGGACCGATCGCCCGAGATCGGTCGTGGCCGATCGGGATCAGGGCTTGGATCGATCGCAACCGTCGGATCGTCGCCGATCTCGGACGGATTGCAACTGTCCGAGATAGGTCGTGGCCGATCGGGATCAGGGCTTGGATCGATCGCAACCGTCGGATCGCCGATCGGACCGAACGGTCCGAGATCGGTCGTCGCCGATCGGGATCAGGGCTTGGATCGATCGCAACCGTCGGATCGTCGCCGATCTCGGACGGATTGCAACTGTCCGAGATAGGTCGTGGCCGATCGGGATCAGGGCTTGGATCGATCGCAACCGTCGGATCTTTGCCGATCGGACCGATTGCCACGGTCCGATCGGTCGTCGCCGATCGGGATCAGGGCTTGGATCGATCGCAACCGTTGGATCGTCGCCGATCGGACGGATCGCCACGGTCCGATCGGTCGTGGCCGATCGGGATCAGGGCTTGGATCGATCGCAACCGTCGGATCGTCGCCGATCTCGGACGGATTGCAACTGTCCGAGATAGGTCGTGGCCGATCGGGATCACGGCTTGGATCGATCGCAACCGTCGGATCGCGATCGGACGATGCCGGTCCGATCGGTCGCCGATCGGGATCAGGGCTTGGATCGATCGCAACCGTCGGATCGTCGCCGATCTCGGACGGATTGCAACTGTCCGAGATAGGTCGTGGCCGATCGGGATCACGGCTTGGATCGATCGCAACCGTCGGATCTTTGCCGATCGGACGATTGCCACGGTCCGAGATCGGTCGTCGCCGATCGGGATCAGGGCTTGGATCGATCGCAACCGTCGGATCGTCGCCGATCTCGGACGGATCGCCACGGTCCGAGATCGGTCGTGGCCGATCGGGATCAGGGCTTGGATCGATCGCAACCGTCGGATCGTCGCCGATCGGACGATTGCCACGGTCCGAGATCGGTCGTCGCCGATCGGGATCAGGGCTTGGATCGATCGCAACCGTCGGATCGTCGCCGATCTCGGACGGATTGCAACTGTCCGAGATAGGTCGTGGCCGATCGGGATCACGGCTTGGATCGATCGCAACCGTCGGATCTTTGCCGATCGGACCGATTGCCGGTCCGAGATCGGTCGTCGCCGATCGGGATCAGGGCTTGGATCGATCGCAACCGTCGGATCGTCGCCGATCTCGGACGGATGCAACTGTCCGAGATAGGTCGTGGCCGATCGGGATCACGGCTTGGATCGATCGCAACCGTCGGATCTTTGCCGATCGGACCGATTGCCACGGTCCGAGATCGGTCGTCGCCGATCGGGATCAGGGCTTGGATCGATCGCAACCGTTGGATCGTCGCCGATCTCGGACGGATCGCCACGGTCCGAGATCGGTCGTGGCCGATCGGGATCAGGGCTTGGATCGATCGCAACCGTCGGATCGTCGCCGATCTCGGACGGATTGCAACTGTCCGAGATAGGTCGTGGCCGATCGGGATCAGGGCTTGGATCGATCGCAACCGTCGGATCGTGCCGATCGGACGATCGGTCCGAGATCGGTCGTCGCCGATCGGGATCAGGGCTTGGATCGATCGCAACGTCGGATCGTCGCCGATCTCGGACGGATTGCAACTGTCCGAGATAGGTCGTGGCCGATCGGGATCACGGCTTGGATCGATCGCAACCGTCGGATCTTTGCCGATCGGACCGATTCGGTCCGAGATCGGTCGGCCGATCGGGATCAGGGCTTGGATCGATCGCAACCGTTGGATCGTCGCCGATCTCGGACGGATCGCCACGGTCCGAGATCGGTCGTGGCCGATCGGGATCAGGGCTTGGATCGATCGCAACCGTCGGATCGATTGTCCGAGACGATCGGATCGATCGATCGCAAGGATCGCCGATCGGACGGATCGGTCCGGCCGATCGGGATCAGGGCTTGGATCGATCGCAACCGTCGGATCGCCGATCGGACGGATTGTCCTCGTGGCCGATCGGGGCTTGGATCGATCGCAAGATCGACGGATCGTCGTCGCCGATCGGGATCAGGGCTTGGATCGATCGCAATCGGATGATTGGTCCCGCCGATCGGGATCTTGGATCGATCGCAACCGATCGATCACCCGATCGCCGTGGGCGTCGCGACGATCGTCGCAATGTTTTTAAATAAATTTATGTAATTAAAAATTTTATAAATAATTGCGAATTTTCGTAATTATTAACATTAATTATAAATATTATCATTTATAAATATTAACAAATATTGCGACGCCTTAGCGACACAGTTTAAAAAAAATAAATTAAATATTGCGACTATGTGTCGCGCTGATTAAAATATTAAAAAATATTGCGACGCAATTTTTCATCGCAATTATTATAATAAATTTAAATATTTTCATTTAAAAATATTTAAAAAATAATTGCGACGCATTGCGTCGCAATATTGTAATAATTTTTTTTAATCAATTTAAATTATTAAAAAAATATTGCGACGCCTTAGCGACGCAATTATTAGAAAATAAAAATATTTTTCCCGCCGGATGATGGCGCCAATTTAGCGACGCTTAGCGACGCATTTATTGGCGTCGCTATGTTTTCAGAAAATTATTATAAACATTATTAACGATGGATTAGCGACGCCAGTGCGTCGCTAAGAAAAAAAAAAAAAATTGCGACGCAATTTTGGCGTCGCTAATTACCTATATTTAAGCCCCCTTTCTCCTTTCCTCCTTCCCGTCTTGACCTAGCCGCCGCCGTGATCCCCGCTCGCTCTCCGGCGCATCCCCGTCCTCCGGCTACCCGGCGATCTCATCCGACTCCGGCATCTCAACCAAGGTTAGCCCCAATAAAAAAAAAAAATTTTTTTTTTTTTTTTCCCTCGGCCACGGCCAGCCGTGGCCGTCTTCTCCGGCCACGGCCGCTGCCGTGGCCGGCAGTGGCCTGGCCACGGTGGCCAGGCCACTGTAAAAAAAAAAATTTTTTTTTAACAGGGGAGGGGTCCACGGTGGCCAGGCCACTGTAAAAAAAAAAATTTTTTTTTAACAGGGGGGAGGGGAGGAAACCCCCCGCCCCCCCTTTTTTTCCCGGCCACGGCCGTGGCCGCGGCCGGACAAGGCGGCCACGGCCGCTGCCGTGGCCGTCTTCTCCGGCCACGGCCGCTGCCGTGGCCGGCAGTGGCCTGGCCACGGTGGCCAGGCCACTGTAATCAAAAAAAAAATTTTTTTTTTAACAGGGGGGGGAGGGGAGGAAACCCCCCCCCCCCCCCCTTTTTTTTCTTGTCCGGCCACGGCCGTGGCCGCGGCCGGACAAGGCGGCCACGGCCGCTGCCGTGGCCGTCTTCTCCGGCCACGGCCGCTGCCGTGGCCGGCAGTGGCCTGGCCACGGTGGCCAGGCCACTGTAAAAAAAAAAAAATTTTTAAACAGGGGGGAGGGGGGAAACCCCCCGCCCCCCCTTTCTTTTCTTGTCCGGCCACGGCCGCTGCCGTGGCCGGCAGTGGCCTGGCCACGGTGGCCAGGCCACTGTGAAAAAAAAAATTTTTTTAACAGGGGGGGAGGGGGGAAACCCCCCCCCCCCCCCCCCCCTTTTTTTTCTTGTTGTTGCCGTGGCCGGCAGTGGCCTGGCCACGGTGGCCAGGCCACTGAAAAAAAAAAAAAAATTTTTTTAACAGGGGGAGGGGGGAAACCCCCCGCCCCCCCCCCCTAATATTTGTAATGCATGATTATTTAATTTACATAATATTTATGCAATAATTAATTTAAGCAGAATGTTTATGACAATAGTATTTGTGCATTTATACTCATTTACATTTGTTATGTCTTGATTATTTATATTCTGCTGCAAACTTAATGATGCATTACATTTTGAAATGCTAAATAAAATGTTTTGTTGTATATTATTTAATTTCCAGCAACAAATTACTAGTTTCAATGATTTACATTTAGTATTCGCAAACATTTGTATTTGACACAATAATCTTAAAAAGTTAGTGATTACATGTATAATTCACAAGAAGTTAAGATAACAAGCATAAGTTCGATTGTCTTCGGACTTTCCATAATCACAGCACTAATTAACCTTTAGACCCGTTTGAGAATTTGTAAGCCTTAGTCTTGCAAATTCTCAAATTGTCCTGGTGGACAGTTTGGGAATATTTCTTGTGACATGTTAGTCTGCTAGTAATCATCGTGGGGTGAGATTTCGGTTTGCATTTGCTCATACGTTCTCCTAGTGTGGCTTATATACCACACATTTAGGAGAACATATGGGGAAATGCTGCCGAAATTTCAATGTTGCCGATCGATGATAATTAATAGCAGAATAACATATCACAAAAAATATTCTTGAATGGGATAGGGCCTTACCTTGTAGACATGGAGTGAAGGTAGAATTATTTAAGACACTTGAATTCTTGTGAAGTCTAATGACTAAACGCACCGCCTTGCGGCCCGACACAAACTCAAGCCCTCTCTTTAGCCATAACCTATGCATCGGTCCTTTAAAAAAAATTTGGTACTTATAAATGATTTAATTGGTTGTTAATTAATTAGTTGTGCCCAAGAAATAATTTAGTTATATATTTATTAATACTAATATAGTTTTATTTTTTGGTTTCTTTAATGTTTACCAGACTTTGTATAAGTCGGTCAAAAATGAGCGGGACTCGCTCATGGATGTATGCAAGGATAAAAGATGGCTTGCTGAATCCAGATTTTCTGAATGGATTGGAAGAATTTATCGCATTTGCATGTAGCCAACCTGAATGGATGGATGGGCCTAGGATTAGGTGCCCATGCAACTTCCACAGGTGTCAGAATAAAGCCTACAGAGATGTGGAAACTGTTAAGGTGCATTTGTGTAAGAAGGGTTTTGTTCCTGATTACTATGTTTGGTACTGTCATGGTGAACCAGAGGATATTCCAGCAGTTGTTATAGGCCAACAAGAGTCAATTCCCGTAGATGAACCATTTGTGAATTTAAACACATATGAACAAATGGTGATGAATGCATCGGGTAATGACTTCAATCAGAATACATTTATGGAAGAACCAAATCCAGAAGCACAACAATTTTACGATATGTTGCGTGCTGCAAATCAAGAATTGTATCCTGGGTGTGAGGGTCATTCCCAGTTCTCTACAGCTGCTCGAATGTTGAATATTAAGGCAGAACATCGATTATCAGAAAAGGCGTTCAATTCTGTAGCTGAGTTAATCAAAGAAATTCTGCCAAATGAATGTTGCCGCAGACAGTTTTTACGCAACAAAGAAGTTGTTGCGTGGGCTTGGGCTCCCAGTTAATAAGATCGATTGTTGCTTGAACAATTGTATGATATTTTGGGGTGAAGACTCAGAGCTGAGATGGTGTAAGATTTGTGGGCAATCGAGGTTCAAAAACACCGAAGGAGGAGCCGGTACAAGTAGGAGGAAAAGTGTGCCTTACAAGAGGATGCATTACTTTCCTCTTACCCCACGCCTGCAGAGATTATACAGATCTGAGGCAACAGCTGCTGATATGAGATGGCATGCCGAACATGAATCTAAAGAGGATGAAATGCGGCATCCATCAGATTCAAAGGCTTGGAAGCATTTCAATGAAAATCATCCTGATTTCGCTGAAGATATAAGGAATGTGAGATTAGGTCTTTGTACCGATGGCTTCCAACCATTTGGTCAAGCGGGGCAACAGTATTCATGTTGGCCTGTGATACTGACTGTATATAACCTTCCTCCGTGGAAGTGCATGAAAGATACTGCAATGTTTTTAACCGTTTTGGTTCCAGGACCATCAAATCCAAAGGAAAAGATTGATGTCTTTCTGCAACCGTTGGTGGCCGAATTGAAAATGTTGTGGGAAACAGGAGTGGTAGCCTACGACATTTCTATGAAACAAAATTTCTTAATGAGAGCTGCTTTGATGTGGACAATAAGTGATTTTCCGGCATATGCAATGTTGTCTGGTTGGAGCACTGCTGGACGTCTGGCATGCCCTCATTGCATGTATGATTCGGATGCATTTACATTGCAGAAGAGTGGTAAGCAGTCATGGTTTGATAACCATAGGAAGTTCTTGCCCCCAAATCATCCTTACAGGCGTAACTTGATCGCCTTCCGGAAGAACAAAGCAGTCACAAAATTTGCCGAACCGGTTAGGTCCGGCACGGATCTATTTGATTCTATAGAGCATTTGGGGTTGATGTATGCATGGGAACCAGATGCAGATAGAATAAATAGCCGTATATGTAAAGAACATAACTGGAAGAAGCGAAGTATATTTTGGGATTTGCCTTATTGGAGCACAAATCTCATCCGGCACAACTTGGATGTTATGCATATCGAGAAAAATTTCTTTGATAACATATTTAACACGGTGCTAAACATCCCGGGAAAAACAAAAGATACTGCAAAGTCAAGAGAAGAACTTAATCAGTACTGCAGAAGAGGTGATTTGAGAAGGAGTGCCGATGGGACCTATCCTAAAGCATGTTACACTCTTGACAGAAATTCACGAGAAGTTTTATGTAACTGGCTTAGAGGGTTAAAATTTCCAGATGGTTATGCCTCAAATATCGGTAGGTGTGTGGACATGCATAAGCTCAAGTTGTTCGGCATGAAGAGCCACGACTGCCATGTTTTCATGCAACGATTATTACCTATAGCTTTTCGTGAGTTGCTTCCGCAACATGTCTGGAAGGCAATTACGGAGCTCAGCTTATTCTTCAAGGAGTTATCTGCCGCAGTCATTACTTCTGCATCCATGGCAAGGCTTGAGGAGGAAATTCCAATTATTTTATGCAAGCTTGAGCGAATATTTCCTCCCAGTTTTTTTGACTCAATGGAGCATTTACCGGTTCACTTGCCATACGAAGCGAGCATAGCTGGTCCCGTGCAGTATCGCTGGATGTATCCTTTCGAGAGGTAAATATATACATCATTAAGATATGTTGACATTTCAAATATTATTTCATTGCTTGAAAAATTCGTTAATTTTTTGTTGCAACTTTACATATAGGTATCTTAAGAAGTTAAAAAATAATGTGCGTAATAAGGCAAGGGTTGAAGGTTCTATATGCAATGCACACTTGGTCGAAGAAGTTTCAGCTTTTGCCTCGCATTACTTTGAGGGTCACGTCCACACGAGGAGCCGAAATCATGGTCGTAACGATGACGTATGTGTGGACGAAGCAGAAGCTAATGACGGTAGAATATCAATTTTTAAAGCTATCGGCCGTTCATTTGGTGGGCAGAAGTCAAGAAATCTTAGCGATATGGAGTATAATGCAGCACATTATTACATCCTAATGAACTGTCGAGAAGTCGATCCATATATTGAGTAAGTGTATACTTCAATGCTAAATTGAAAATTTAAATTTATATAATAATATACCATAATATTTAATTTCTAACAGTAGTTTTCATCCTTTTCATCCCATAAGGATGTTTTGTGATAGACAACGACAGATGAATCCCGACATCAGTCAAGTTGCAATTGGGCAGAAATTAGAAACGGAGTTTGCTTACTGGTTTTATGAATTTGTGAGTAGTATCACTCAATCAATTTCGATAATGGCAATTATTTTTTGAATTGGATGTCAATAGCTTATTAATTTATAGGTCAACGGTCCATGGTCGACAACCGACAATATTTTCATTAAATGTCTATCGCAATGGCCATTGAAGACCGTAACAACCTCTACTGGCTATTTTGTAAATGGGTACAAATTTCAGATTGAACGATTAGCAGCTTCAAGAGGCACGCAGAACTGGGGCGTGTGTGTAAAAGGAGAAAGTGTTGGAGCAAATATGCAGGATTATTATGGAAAGTTAGTAGAGGTGGTTGAAGTTGAATATCCCGGTTGGCCTATGAAACGAACCGTATTGTTTCGTTGTGATTGGTTCGATCCGATAGTTCCTGTGGGCAAAAGGGTTCATAACGACTATAATTTGGTTGAAGTGAACCATCGACGAAGATTGCAGAAATATGACCCATTCATCCTTGCATCCCAAGCTCAGCAAGTCTTTTACTGCGGATATCCAAGTTTGCGCAACGACAAGCGAGATTGGTGGGCCGTTTCTAAAATCGTCCCACGTTCAACAATCGTATTAGAGGAGAGTTCATCAAGTCAATCAGCCGAGTGCCCTGCATTTCAAGAGGATGAGATGGAAATGCATGCAATTGAGGACGACACAAGGGCTCCTGAAACATCACTTAGAGATCCAAGTGGTGATGTCCAAGAAATTGCGGATGCAAATGTTCGGTTTCCTTCCGATGATAATGAAACTGATTCGCAATCCGATACGGCATCGGATGTTGAACCAACATTTCACGAAACAAATGACACCGATTAAACATAAAGGTTTTTTAAAATTTAACTTTTTTTATAAGTGTTAAATTCGTACATAGTCAATCATTAATCGTAATTTAATTGTGTGAATCTTTAGTATTTTCAGTATGAGGGGCAGAGGTAGATCTACCGACGACAGATTGGGTGAGCAGAGACGTAGTTTGGATCCTGCGACATCAGATCACATGAGCGTCGGAGATGGAGAGTTTGGATCTCCAGCAGAGGCGCAGCCTTCGATCTCTGCAGCAGTATTACCATCCAGCCGATCGGCACAGACCTCCGAGAGTTCTTCCACCATCGGCCGCACGTACTTCGACTTGATGCTCAGGGGATGTAAGTATATACTAATTAAAATATTTGTTTATGTTTTTAAGTCATTTACTTATAAACTTGCATTTTTTTAACAGATTCATTGAGCAGCATCATGTATCCAGCCACATCAGCGCCGTTTTTCAGAGGCGTGCAGATCCCAGTGGCTACGATTGGCGCCACGTATCTCCAGCCACGAGGGAGTTTTATTTTTCTGAGTTTCAGGTAAACTTATTAAATACAATTTATCAGTGATATATAATTCTTTAAAGTTAATAAATTCAGAAACTAACTGTTTATTTTAATGCAGAAAAAGTTTACGTGGGATCCTGCCAGCCATGATGCCATTAGGGCAGCATGGGAGGCTCTGACGCGACGCCGATACTCCGACATGCTTCATCGTTGGAGGTCATCGGGTCAGCGTCCTGCGCACGTGCCAGAGGGTATTTGGCACGAGTGGCAGCAGGCCTGGGAGTCCGATGGCTGGCGCAGGAGGTCCGCATCAGCCAGCACGAACCGCCGATCTGAGAAGGGCGGTCCTGGCACGGGTCTCTCCCGTCATACTTCGGGCTCCATTTCGATTCAGGAGCACAGACGGCGTATGGTAAGAAAACATAAATATTTTAATTACTATTTTAGTTATTTACAAATATTTGTATTAATATCATTTTTTTTATTGTTATAGACTGAGCAGGAGGGCGGAGATCCTGGTGAGTTTCGTCTATTCAGGGCGACACACACCAGGAGGGACGGCTCCTGGGTCGATACGCGATCACGGGAGGTTGCGGTAAGAAATTAGATTTATGTAGTATCTGTTTAATTTCTAAAATTTTATTTCGAGAAATTTATTAACTCATTTATTGTTGATTTCATAATTTCAAGACACGAGTCGAGGAGCTTCGCTCCCAGGCATCGCAGGTCGACTCTACTGATGGGGAGACGCCCGTCGAACTCTCAGCAGGAGAGTCGACGTGTGTTTTTGGAGGCTGTTGGTGCCCAGCCACGAGACCGCAGGGTCTATGGTCTGGGCACTAGAGCTTCTACATTTTTTCCCCATCAGGCCTCCAGCTCGCGAGTTCCTGCTGATCTTCCTCCCGAGCGTTTAGAGGAGCTTCGCAGATCTATTGCAGAGGAGATTCGCCAGGAGGTCGAGCAGGATTTTGAGGATCGTATGCGAGGCCGGGATCAGGAGGTTGCAGACATGCGAGATGAGATGCATTATTTGCAGGATATGGTTAGCCGCTTGTCGCAGAGTCTTCAGCCTCCACAGCCTCCACAGCCTCCACGTGATCGTTCAGATTCTTGATGTATTTTTTTTTTTTTTTTTATGTTGTAAAAACTTCAAAATTTTAATATATAAATTATTTTTTGAAATATTATTGTTTGGATTGAGTGAAAAATGTTTGTATCAATATTTAGATTTAGCGAAATTGAATTAACCGTTTTAATTTTTAATCATTTAAATATTTTTAAAAAAAAATTTGCGATGCATTAGCGACTGATATTGGATCGCTAATATTTTTAAAATATTATTATTAAATATTGCGACGCAATGACCTGGCATCGCAATAATTTAAAAATAAATTTAATAGTGATGCATTAGCAACTAAAATTGAGTCACTATTTTATCTTAAAAATTTTTAATAAATATTGCGATGCAATTACCTTGCGTCGCAATATTTTAAAATAATTTTTATTTGCAACGCATTAGCGACTCAAATTGCGTCGCTATTATACCAAAATTATTATTATTAAATATTGCGATGCAGCTGGATGAGTCGCAATATTGCGACCCAATTTAGTGCGTCGTAATATTTAATAATAATTTTTAAAAAAATTATTTTTAAATTTAGCGATGCATTTGCATGCGTCGCAATATTGCGACGCAATGTGGCGTCGCAAGAGCGTCGCAATATTGTGATGCAATTGCGACAAAAGGGTATTGCGACGGACAGTTGAGCGACGCCCTCGTTGCGTTGCAATAGCATGTTTAGCGACGCATTTGGGCGTCGCAATATTTTAATTCTCTTGTAGTGCTTGTTGCACATATTCTTCCCCATGTAGAGGGTATGCAACTTCGTCCAGAGTCCCTTCAGAATCTTCTCCTCCAGCACTGAATAGAGGACTGAATCAGCTAGACATTCTTTGATCGTTGAACATGTTTTTTTTTCCAATGATATCCACTGTTTATTTGTCATCCTATCTGACATTTTCTTCAAAGTTAGATCTAAACCTTGCTGCACAAAAAGGTCCTCTATCCGGACTTTCGATATGGAAAAACTTTTCTTTCCATCAAACTTCTCAAAATCTATTTTTATATTATTATCCATGGTTAGATTTTAACTAAAGACAGCATAAAAATTTTCAAAAAATTAATTAGTACCTTGATGAGGCCTTACTTATTTTTTTTTAGCCTTTTGAAGATTTTCAAATTCTTGCTTGTTAAATCTAGCTCTGATACCAATTGTTGAAGTTTAGTAATTAAACAGTGAGATCTCATTGTTGGAGAAATATCTGAACTTTCACTTTTTTTTCTTACCAATGAATTTTTTTTTTTTTTTGGTCAAGAGTTTGAACCACGGCTAACGTTGGTTTTTTCTTCCGTGAGAAATCTCACGCTGGACCCCCTTTTCCCGTGAGAAGTCTCACACTGGAATTGACGCTGGACCTCACGGCTTACGTTTTCCTCCACGCTTCGCGCATGGCTAACGGGGTTTTTCTTCCCGTGAGAAATCTCAAGCTAGACCCCTTTTGTTAGGAAAAGTTTTAAAAAAAAAAATTTGTCTGCGAGCGAAACGCTCATGGATGTTCTTTCAATTGCGTGAATGTTGGAAGGCCAACATTCATCAACATCTAGAAACGGTCCAAAAAGTTTAAAAAAAAGTCGCCTACGAGCGAACGCTCATGGATATTCTTTCTGTTGCGTGAACGTTATCAACAACAATTAATTTTATAAACCGTTTTTATGTGATTTAGGGCGAACAGCTCTTAGACCTTTAATACCATTATGATCCGAGCCGTTAAAGTTTTTATGAGCCGAGTACTCAAGATTCATATTAAAAATAAATAAATTAGGAATCAATCAGAATTCTTTATCTTTTATTATATTATTTTTATTGTTACAATATCTTTTGTTGGACATCTGAAGGTAATCACTGGGTTTAGACCTCCACATGATCGTGCTCGTAGTAAGAGGATCGGATTGAGCCGGATCATTGTACCTTGGGGATAGGGCAGTGTCTAACATGCCTCGATCCTGGTTTGGTCCATATCTTATTTTTATTTTTTATTTTATTTTACATTTAAAATTCTATAATATATTTCTAGCAATTTCTAGGAAGAGATCTTTTGCAAGATCAAAAATTAATTTCCAACAGCTAAGGATCAGATTTTCCCTTTATGTATACATGTTTTGTCTTTTGTTTTTCTTCTGCTAGTGTATGCAGATGCTTGTTAATTTTGTTTTAATGTATAGATGGTAAAGATCAGATGATGCAGATATTTTGCATCTTGCATGCCATTTTTTTACATGTACTAATAACCTTTTTATGTAATTATCAATATTATGTGTTGTTCATGTCCACATTATGAAATATTATTGTTGTTCATGTGTAGGTTGCCATTGTTATCTATATATGTTTCTTTGGCTTCACATGCATCTAGAGAGCATTGACAGGCTTTAATCAAGAAAATAAAGCTTAAACATGAAGGCATCTATATTCAAGCGTTTTAAGCTTGTTTCCTAGACGCTAGAACTGGGACGTGTATAAACATCTCTATTATTGGTTAATCTTTTAAGCAACTGACTGTGCAACAGTCGTGGACGCTTGTTTGTTGTGTTCAGTGGTGAGAATTTTTCATGTGGAGGCACTTGTTAAACAATGTCATTGGAAGGTAGTTTGCAAAACATAATCCATAATTTTTAATAGTTGAGTAATTGACTAAACTATAGAATGACAATGGTGATCTAGGTAATGAGAGGTCGAGATAATATAATGACCTCTTTAATTTATGGAACAAGTTATTAAACTCTTAATATGGCAATTATATTTTCACTTATCATTGTTGGTTATTATTGATTTTATGTAAAGTATTTCTATGTATCAATGTATATATAATGAGTCACAATTCTTTTCATACTACAATAAATGGGACAGAATCCATTCCTTATATTATCTCATATTACCTATAGCAATTTCACTTTGCTTTGCCTTGATGCCATTCCCAATTTGAATGTCACTTTTGGTGAAGTATGGATATCTGTTTGGTAACTCACAAGTTTGCATTTGTTTAACCTAATGAAACAATAATATAACAAAGGTGTTCCTTATAAGAATTACTTTCTCATATTAGTACGTGATATTTCATATTCATGAAACTGTTGAGAACACCACAAAAGTTTATTTGCTTTGTAGTGTCCTTTTGTTCTGATAAATTGCAATTCATTGAATGTTTTAAGCTTATATTGTTTTTTAGTTAAAACAATATGGTTGTGACAGAGTATGGTATAGGAGTGTGACTAAAATCACTCAAAGTAAGAAACTTATTTTATCTTCGGACATTTGCAAGCAAAATTTATGGCTATAATGATCCATTTCAGAAGCTAGCATATATTTACATTCTTATATAAATACTCTATTTTAAGTCTCTTGAAATCTATTGCCATGAGATTTAATAAAAGTTTTATAATTTACTAAATAATCTCATCACCGTTGGAATATCCAACTTATTTTTCTTGTATTCGGATATTAAATTCTAATATATCTTTGTTTGATTCTCTTATTTAAGGTTTAATAAAAAAAATATCTCTTTGGAATTTGCCAAGAAGAATTTGGCAGATTAATTAACCAAGGAGTTATCTAGGAGTGAAGTCCTAGATTCATCATGTGGCTTAAGCCCATTATTTGGTCACCAGTAGTGGATACCCAACCTCTGTGATTGGAGATCCCATGAATGAGGTTCAATATAGTAGAAACAAAGCTGATTGAGTGATCGTGTTAGAGCACAAATTTTTGAAAAAAAATTTCATCCCATCCCTATGATGAGTGCTCTTATAAAGTGACAAAGAAAATTTGTATAAGGTTGAGTCATACTCTTAATGGATCCGAGGTAGGTTATCTACAGGGTATTGTCACAAATACCTTTGGATGATTCACCTATATAAGAATCGTCATATTAGGCCGTGACTAAAGGTTTGGGCTAACCTTAAAGAATTCTCATAAAAAATCAAGGTATTAAGCGCAAGGCCTTTAATATGCGCTGACCGCGTAAACCCAATTGATCCATACTGTGTGTGTGATTAGTAGAAGCCTGAGTCAAAGGACCTAGTTCAAGGTCTAATCTACTATAGTTCCTTCAGGTGTATACAATCAATACTAAGTGAGATTAAGTCTGCAGGATACCTCACCTATTACGCAGTATAAGATGTCCTAAAATTTTTATTTTATTTATTTATTAAAAAAACTTTTATGGGAGATTGTTAAAAAAAAGTTAAAAAAAAAAGAGAACGCTCGACACTCACGAATTTTCTTTCTGCGTCCAGAAATGGCCCAAACAATTAATTTGTAAGCCGTTTTGACGTAATTTGGGGCTAACGGCTCTTAGGCCTTTAAGGCCATTATGAGCTGAGCCGTTAGAGCTTTTATGGGCTGAGCCTATAAATAGACTCAAGGATTCAGATTAAGGAAGAAATGAATTAGGAATCAATCAGAATTCTTTATCTTTATTATATTATTTTTATTGTTACAATTGATCTTTGTTGGGCATCTGAAGGTAATCATTGGGTTTGCACCTCCACATGATCGTGCTCGTAGTAGGAGGATCGGATCTAACCGGGTTGTTGTACCTTAGGGACAGATAGGAGGATCAAATCCAGTCGGATCGTTGTACCTTGGGGACAGATAGGAGGATCGGATCCAGCCGGATCGTTGTACCTTGGGGATAGAACGCAAACAACATGCACAAAGGAGCGAAAATCTGATCCTTAGAGCAGTGTCTAATATGCCTCGGTCCTAATTTGATCCATATCTTATTTTTATTTTTTACTTTATTTTGTATTTAAAATTTTATAATATATTTTTAGTAATTTTTAATAAATTTTTTTTTTTGAAGAACAAAAATATTTTCCATCACCTTTTCATGTGAGAAGTCTTACACTGGAATTAACGATGGACCTCACGGCTTATGTCTTCCTCTACGCTTCGCTCATGGCTCACGGAGACGTACGTACCACTCCCTAGACCCACGGCGCTGCGTTGCTTTCGTGGACGGACCTCTCCACGGAAGCCTGGAGATAAGGGGGAAGATGGAGAGGTTAAATGAGACGAGCGAAAAAATTTTTGAAAGAAAAGAATTTACTTTTCATTCATTCATCTATAAATTTTAAATAGTTGATCAAATGAATTTGATTCAGACTTGTTGCTGCTGAAATCTGTCCTCCAATTCGGATGCGGTCGGGCTTTAGGATAGGCTCCCTTCTGGGCGGACCTCGAAAGGCGCTAAGGGCGGCCCTCCGCGGAAGACCCTCCGACGCTCCAATCAGCGGGGATCGGCAATCAACAATATGAGGAGAAGGCTCTCGCTGAAGAGTATCTCCAGGAATGGCCTTTCGAGAGCTCTGAACAGAGCGTTAATGGCGAAAAGGGATGAGCAAGGGTAGAAGGAGAGTGGGCCAGTAGGCAAGTGCGCATACCTGAGAAGCTGGGAGACTGTTTTATTTATAGAGGATCACCTGATTCCTTGGAGGCGTCGTGGGTTCGAAAGCCGTTAGGATTCGAATCCAGTCTGTTATGAGGTCAGTAAGATTCGTATCTCGTTAGTTAGAGGATCGACGGCTGGGAGAGCTGGTCGATGTCTTGGGATTCGGAGACGGTGTAGGCTCCAGGACTCTAGGCCACTCTCGAGTATGATTTTTGTTTGAACTCTCCCGCGTCGGATTCCGTAGAGGTGTTTGTGTGCCCGAGTCTGGCTGGGGCATAAGGATAGCTCGGCTGGCGAGACACAATGGATAGGAATGGCTCGGCTGAGGCCGAGAGGTAGGGATAGCTCGGCTGAGGCTGAGAGACAGGGATAGCTCGGCTGAGGCCGGGATATGGGGATAGCTTGGCTAAGGCTAAGAGGGACGTTATAACTCGGCTGAGGCCAGGAGATGTGACCCACGCCTTGGGAGTCCTTGGCTTGCTGGGGGCTAAGGCGCCCCGATCCACTGAGGCTGATTCATCTTTAGCGGGTATTGCACAGCAAGTGGGAGTCAGGGTTGATCCTAGCCCCTTGCACGATTATTAATGCAACGGTGATTTTACCCCTCAACAAGACTCAACAAAAATGTTTATAGGCTAATCCAATAAAATTAAAATAATTCTTAAAGCTTGTATGTATATCTATAACTTGATTTAATGTCAACTTTTGGATCAACATTCAGCTTAAAATAAGTCAGCTCAACCTAGGCCTTGACAGGCTCAACATAACTATCAATAGTATATTTGAATTTGATTTGTTTAATTCAATGAATAATTGATTTATGGATATTAATTAAATTTAATTGATTATAAGATTTTATAGATGTTTTACCTGCTGCAAAATTTATTTTCATATTTGTCTGATTGTTATGTCTGCATCAACATTGGGCGCCACGGCATAAGCATCACCTATAAGTGGAGCATGGTGGGAAAGCGACTAGTGCTAGAAATTTTTTTTTTTTTTCGATATTTCTTGACTGACGAAGCGGGCATGCTAGCAATTGAAAACTGTTTTATATTTGGTAGTAGGTTCAACAACTCCGTAGTATTTTGTTATTTTTTACTTTTAAATTTTATTTAACGTATCAGTCCTGTGAGACCGTGAATAGCCGAATATGTAAATTTAATTCTGGCAATCAGAACTATTACAATTGGAGCGCGGTGGGGAAATGAGCGGTGCTCGAAATTATTTTCAGTACTCTTTGATTCACCGAGGGGTCGTGCTCCCAATTGTATATTTGGTAGCAGGTTCAACTGCTCTAAGGTATATTACTAATTTTTACTTTTTAAATTTTATTCAGTTGTACCAATTCTGTGTGACCTTTCGTATGTGCTCTACGGTAAACGTAGTTCTGCCCATCAGCATTTGCCAAGCAAACAATAGTCGCATTTTTTTATTCGCATATGACGGCAACATCCATCTATTTCTAATAACTTGGCTACATGGTATTAGGGGGTCTTCGCCCATGGCTGTATGGCCGCATAGCCTATCTAGTTAGGTGACCATCCACAAAGTCTTCGAAACATTTTGTGGTCGAAGAACGACAGCTCGAGCTTAGCATTGGAACCAAAAAGATTCTGCAGACTTTAATGATAGACTGAAATTAAATATATTGATCCCTATCATATATACAGAAATATGGGACCAATATATTTATCCTAATTAATTAAAAAAAAGATCGATAAATACCTCCAGCCATTGCTGTTGATTTTCTTCTAGATGAGGGTAAGGATCTTCCACGCCTTGCGGTCTCTCTCAGCGATGGTGTAAACTTTCTCTCAATGAAACCAGGCGCAGGGACCTACCCGTTTTATAAACCTGTATGCCTTATCTGTCCATCACATAGGGCGCCGCTTTAAACGGATATGGTTGGGATTCTTATCTCAATCGTGAATTCAAAATTTGAATTCACGCAATCCCTCAAGATCAGAATATAGGACCACCTTAATCGTATCTAACCGATACGCTTAATGAGAAAAAACCAACATTCTTCCACTTGGTCCGTATATTCTATTACTATAGTAAGAAACAGAATACATGAATCATGGCAATAGGTCCTCTTAAAATCGAGTATTATTTACCATGTATCATTATGTATTATATTTCCCAAACATAAACCCATATAACTTAATGAATAAACCTCATGTTTATTCTAGGTCCAACTTAATGATGCTCATCACAAATAAATGTGTACACTAAATAACTGAATGTGAAAAACATCACAATCATAAAAGAGTTTCATTAATTATAAAATTCATCATTACAATGAATTAAATAAAATGACCAAAACCCATACGGTCTACATGATCCCTAAACTTCTGTAGTGGCATGCCTTTAGTCAAGGGATCAGCTATCATCAACTCAGTGCTCACATGCTCTATAACCACTGTCTTTTCTTTAACACGTTCTCGTATGGCTAAATATTTGATGTCGATGTGCTTGCTTCGACTACCACTCTTATTATTTTTAGCCATAAACACTGCAGCTGAATTGTCACAAAAAATCTTCAATGGCTTAGATATAGAATCCACAATTCTAAGCCCAGAAATGAAACTCTTCAACCATACACCATGCGAGGTAGCCTCAAAACATGATACGAACTCGGCTTCCATGGTGGAAGTAGCAGTCAAAGTCTGCTTGGTGCTCCTCCAAGATACAGCTCCACCAGCAAACATAAATATGTATCCAGATGTTGACTTCCGAGAATCAACACAACCAGCAAAGTCAGCATCAGAGTAGCCAATTACTTCCAAATTTTCAGTCCGTCTGAACATAAGTATGTAGTTCTTGGTACCCTGAAGATACCTCATCACCTTCTTAGCAGCTCTTCAGTGGTCTAAACCTGGATTACTTTGATATCTCCCCAACATCCCAACTGCAAATGCTATGTCAAGCCTTGTACAGACCTGAGCATACATCAAGCTACCAACAGCTGAGGCATATGGAGTGTTTTTCATTTCCTCCCTCTCAAAGTCATTCCTTGGGCACTGACTCAAATTGAATTTGTCACCCTTGACTATGGGAGCTATACTCGGTGAACAATTTTTCATCCGAAATCTCTCTAAAATTTATTGATATAGGTTTCTTGAGATAGACCTAAAACACCTCGAAGTCTGTCTCTTTGAATTTTAATGCCAATGACATAAGAGGCATCACCCATATCTTTCATGTCTCCTTGTAATCAATTCCCTTCCTTTGAGTGAATCCCTTAGCAACGAGTCTTGCTTTATCGCTCAATGTTGCCTAACGAGTCTTTCTTGGTCTTAAAAACCCATTTACAGCCAATGGCTTTTACTCCATCAGGCAACTCAACAAGATCCCAGACTCCATTAACTGCCATAGAATTCATCTCATCTTTCATAGCATCATACCATAAATTAGATTCCTTACAATTCATGGCTTGTGAAAACGTTTCAGGATCATTTTCAGCTCCAATGTTATAGTCCGACTCTTGAAGATACACAATATAGTCACTAGAAATTGCTGATTTCCTTTCTCTTGTAGATCTTCTTAATGTTGTAACAACCTCCTCTGGAGGAGTCGATTGTTCAACTATCTCTGGTAACTCATGAGAGACTGGATCTACTAGTTCATTATCAGCAAATTATGGAATTCCAATGACTGGTTGTATAATGCCCGTTTGGTCTTGAGGGGCACTATGAACGATAATCAGTCTGTCACTTAAAGTGGAAGGTTGAGCATCAGAATATTCCCTTACAGGAATCATGCTCTGCAATTGGTCACTCCCACTGATCAAGTCATTCTCAAGAAATTTGGCATTTCTCGATTCCACAATCCTAGTTGTATGAGATGGACAGTAAAATCTATATCCCTTGGACCTCTCGGTATATCCAACAAAATACCCACTAATGGTCCTAGGGTCCAGCTTTTTCTCTTGTGGATTATATACTGTCACTTCATATGGGCATCCCCATACGCGTACGTGTCGCAAACTTGGCTTCCAACCTTTAAATAACTCAAATGGTGTTTTAGAAACAGCCTTGGTTGGAACTCGATTTAATATGTACACAGCTGTCTTGAGAGCTTCTGTCCACAAGGACTTAGGTAGTTTGGAGCTGCTAATCATGCTCCTCACCATGTCCATCAATGTTCGGTTCCTTCTTTCTGCTACACCATTCTGATCAGGTGAGCCAGGTAAACTGTATTGGGCAACAATCCCATGTTCTTGAAGGAACTTCGCAAATGGACCAGGCATTTGTCCATCTTCTGTGTATCTCCCATAATACTCACCTCCTCTATCAGATCTCACAATTTTGATTTGCTTTCCACATTGTGTCTCTACTTCTGCCTTGAATACCTTAAAGGCATCTAATGCTTCGTTCTTATTATGAAGCAAGTAGAGATACATAAATCGTGAGTAATCATCAATAAAGCAGATAAAGTATTTCGGATCATGAAAATCCATATCCGGACAACAAATGTTCATGTGTATGATCTCTAATAGGTCTGAACTCCTCTTGGCACCTTTCTTTGACTTATTGGTCTGCTTGCCTTTAATGCAGTCCACACAAGTATCAAAGTCAGTGAAGTCCAAAGTATTGAGTACCCCTTCATTCACTAACCTCTTGATTCTATCTATGGAGATATGTCCCAATCTCCGATGCCACAACATAGAAGAGTTATCATTTACAACACATCTTTTTATGCCAGCCCTAACATGCATTACATCATGAGTGGTATTATTTTGCAAATTAATATAGAAAAGACCATCAGGTAAGTACCATTCCCAACAAGTTCAGATTTATAATATAAACTGAAAGAAGTATCTGAAAAGTTGAAAGAATAACCAAAAGGTACAAGTCTTGAAACTGAAATTAAATTCCTAAAAAAACTAGGTACATAAAAGGTCCTTTCCAAATTTAAAACAAAACCACTATTAAGAACTAAGGTGCATGTCCCTATAGCTTCCACATGTGAGCGCATCTTATTTCCTGAAGAGATATACTGCTCACTTCCCACTGGCTTCCTTAAGTTTTGCATACCCTGCAAAGTATTGCAAATGTGGATTGTAGAACCAGAATCAATCCACCATGTGTTATAAATAACATTAGCCATATTAGATTCATAATAGACAAGTGAGATTGTTTTACCTTTCTTTTCAAGCCAAGTTGTTGGCCCAGATGGCAACCCAAGAGGGGGGGTGAATTGGGTTCTTAAAAATTTAAGACTTTTTGAAATGTTTTAACCAGATTTACTTAAGATGTGCAAGTGAGTGAAATTAACTAAGAAGCAATGCACAAACAGAAATATAAGAGAGATAGAGTAAGAGACAAATGAGCACGGCAAACACAAGGTTTTATAGTGGTTCGGCGCAACCAGCACCTACGTCCACTCCCAAGATTCACTTGGGTCCACACTATAATCTCCCTAGATTACAGCTGAGTTGTTTTCCAAGCTCACAACTCAAACTTGTTTTTTCGGGTGCACAACGAACCCAGCCGGTTTTACTCGGGCTTACCAGCACAAAACCCAACACGTTGTTTTTAACGGGATCACAACGAACCCAAGACAAGCACTCCGGCTTGCAACGAGGTATAATAACCTCCTCTGATTCAATCCACTGATTGAATCAGCAAACAATCAAAATAACAGAGTTTAAATATAGAAATGCTCCCCTTGAGCAAATATACAAATCAAGTATAAAAAGGGTTAGAAAAGCCTGAAGATTGCAGATGGTTGTGGCTTTGTCTTTCTTCCTTCTCCTCTTTAACTCCTCTTGAAGTATTGAATCAGGCCTCAGCAAGATTCTTAACCGTTTGAAAACTTTGGAGTTGAGATGAAGCTTTTTCTCCTTTTGTTGAATGTTGAAAATCCTTCGAGTTGATCTTGAAAAGCTTTTGGATTTTCTTTTGGCTCTTGTGGATTGATGATCTGGAGTAGATGAAACTTCCTCTTTGATTTCACTCCTTTTGAATCACTCTATTTTGAACTGGCAGATTTTTCCAATAAGGCTCTGTTTTTTCCTCTTTTGAAAGATATTCTTTTCTCTCTTTTTGATTTTCTATCTCTTGCCTTTGATTTGAAAAGAGCTCCTCTATTTATAGATTCTGCAAAAATATATCCGTTAGAAACACAGAAAAATAGCCGTTATTTGAAAATCTTACCGTTGGAGCTGATGTGTCATCGTGAAAAATTGCATCCAGATTTCGAGGAGTCGACTCGAGCTTTGTGGGAGTCGGCTCGCACAGTCGATTCCAGAAACGCCTAACTTTCAGGGGTCGACTCGCGATATGCGGGGAGTCAACTCGAGAAGTGCTCAAAAATGAGCCTTTCTGCCGTCTGAGTCGAGTCGGCTCGCACAGTCCATGAGTTGGCTCGCGAAGGTTCAGGGGTCGACTCTTGAAAACTCAAGTGTCGACTCAGGACAACATTGAAAATCAGACATTTGGGGAGTCGACTCGGAAACCCTTGAGTCGGCTCGGGAGCGATACAAAAATCAGAAAAATATTCTGATAGACTTTAAAACTTGTCCCAAATAAATTTAAATATAAATGTTACTTGAATACATTAAATATGACATTGAGCATGGATTCAAGACATGTTTCAAGAAATCATAGATTGATATATAACATGTAAAGAATTCCTTATTGAAATCTTTAAGTATAGAACTTGAAACTTCTTTTTCAAGTTGATTCAAAACTCAGTGAATTTAACCATTGAGAGTCCATTGCTTTCATTTAGAATAAGCTCAAGGTATTTGATAAATAAACTCATTGTTTCCTTTAAAATACTCATGGCTTTTGGAAATCATCAAAATCAATAAAGTTGGGGCAATTATGTTTCAATAATTTCTCAACACAAGTCTTGAACTTGATGCAATCCTTCTTCATGTGTCCCTTCTTCTTACAGAAGAAACACTTGGATTCCTTCTTAATATCAGATTGGGGTGGTATTTTACTTTTACCCTTCTTCTTGGCCCGTGCCCGATCCTTTCCACTTGTAGTCAGCATTGCACTTTCACCCAATTCCATCAACAGTCTACCCTCTTCTTGAACACACATGGCCAAAAGTTCATTGATTGACCATTTTTCCTTATGTGTGTTATAAGATATCTTAAATGGTCCATACTGCTGTGGAAGTGTATTTAAAATATAGTGCACCAGAAAGGACTCAGACATTTCAACCTCAAGAGTCTTTAGTTGAGCTGCAATGTCCCTCATTTGCATAATGTGCTCACGCACACCTCTCACTCTAGTGAGCCTCAGGGATGACAACTTCAATATTAGGGTACTGGCAAGAGCTTTATCTGAAGTACTAAATTGCTCATCAATGGCCTTTAGTAGCTCCCTGACATTCTCATACTTATCAACTGAACCACGTATACCAACAGAGATTTTTGTCTTTATGAACATTGTACTCAAGCGATTGGATCGCTCCCAACATTCATAAATCGCAATCTCATTAGGAGTGCTGGTCTGAGTTACTGAAGGTGGTTCATCCTTCCTTATAGCATAATCAATGTCCATCCAGCCCAGATAAAGGAGAATTCTCTCCTTCCAAACCTTATAGTTATCACCCCTTAATTCAGGTATGTCACATTTTATTTCAGAGAAATTTACAGGTTGCATAACCGCAAAATTTAAACACACATGCTTATTATCAAAAATTGAGGCTAATAAAATGTTTTACCAATGTAAATTATGCATTTAGAAACCAGTGAATCTACTGACATAAAACTTGCCTGTGGGCTAAAGCTCTAATTCAATTAGATTCACTTAAGTCTGTATGATAAAACTATCAAATTATGTTCCTTCTTTCTAATTCCTGTGGGTAGATTAGAAAAATATAATTTGATATTTCATCTTAATTAATTATATAAATATAAAACAATGAATCTACTGACATAAAACTTGCCTGTGGGCTAAAGCTTTAATTCAATTAGATTCACTTAAGTCTGTATGATAAAACTATCAAATTATGTTCCTTCTTTCTAATTCCTGTGGGTAGATTAGAAAATATAATTTGATATTTCATCCTAATTAATTATATAAATATAACAAAAATTCCTATGGAATAAATTTTATTATATTTATATAATTAATTATAATTAATGTCTATTATTTATGTGATTTACTAACTTTATTATATAATTTTTTAATTAAGGATGTTGTGGCTACTCCTCAATTATTCAATTGTATTATCACTTAGACATTATTTAAATTTTATGTTCAATTATGTCACATAAGATGCATGCATAATTCATAAAATTTATACACACAAATTCTAAATATAATTGAACATAAATAGGCCAGACTAATGGTCCAACCACTTAATGAATGAGCCAATAGCCTGTCATCCTCACCCAATTCTAATAGTTTAATTTAACCAAAAATCTGTCAATCACCTCAAAAAAATAATATGATCAGGACTGTCACACGATTCATACTGAATGCACAGTCCAATTTAACGCAATCCAGATTAAGCTCACGGCTCAGCCTGTCCAACGCTGGGCCAGCCTGGCCCAGTCACTAGCCGCTGGGCCAGCGCCAGCCACCTGGCCCAGGCGACTGGCCGCTGGGCCAGCGCTGGCCTGCTGGCCCAGCGCCTGGGCCAGCAGCGCTGGCTGCCAGCCACTGGGCCAGCGCTGGCCTGCTGGCCCAGCGCCTGGGCCAGCAGCACTGGCTGATTGGCAGCCAGCGCTAGCGCCCAGGCGCTGGGCGCTGGCCCTTTTTTTTTTTTATAATGTCCTGCACGTTTTTTCTGTAAGAGGCATTTTTTATCCGTCCTCGTTCCGTGCACATATTCAAAGCAAGAAAATCGATGCTTCCTTATCTCATGGTGATTTAATCGTGAGATATTTGGATTTATCTTTTATTTAAACTATATCCAAAAGGATGAGCAAATAGATAAGAATGGAATAAATCTTACTGATCAATCTCTTAAATAAAACTGAATTAAATAAACTGAATATTAAGAGTTTATCAGATCTAATGCATTCTTGATGACCTATTAACTCTCCCGGTACGTAGGTAGTTGGGTCAAACGAACCAAGGTACTACAACAGCCTCCCTTATTGGTACGTCTCTAATATCCCTACCGTACGCCCGTTGGGTGAAATAATCCAAGGTACTACCAGTAGCCTCCCCTTTGGACTATCCCTAAACGAGAGAAATAGGGATCAAGAATACCTTGTCCCTCTTTATCAAATAAATCATATAATGATTGTTTCACAAGGATTTTATCAAATCCGTATATTAATGAAAATAATCATATCCTAATAATCAAGGCAGAGGTATTATTTTATACACTCTGATACCAAATGATAGACTGAAATTAAATATATTGATCCCTATCATATATGCGGAAAAATGGGACCAATATATTTATCCTAATTAATTAAGGAAAGATCGATAAATACCTCCAGCCATTGCTGTTGATTTTCTTCTAGATGAGGGTAAAGATCTTCCACGCCTTGCGGTCTCTCTCAGCGATGGTGTAAACTTTCTCTCAATGAAACCAGGCGCAGGGACCTATCCGTTTTAAAAACCTGTATGCCTTATCTGTCCATCACAGAGGGTGCCGCTTTAAACGGATATGGTTGAGGGATTCTTATCTCAATCATGAATTCAAAATTTGAATTCACGCAATCCCTCAAGATCAGAATATAGGATCACCTTAATCGTATCTAACCGATACGCTTAATGGAGAAAAAACCAACATCTAATACCCTTTCCTCACTCGTTCTCTTCTATCTTCTTCCCTTGTTGTGTCTTCTTCAAGACGAAGAAGAGCTTGCTAAAGTGATGGCTGAGTTGGTGGTAGGAGGATGGTTTGCATCTGCTGCCATCAACAAACTAGCTGATAAGGCCCGCGACTATTTGCAGGACCAGTACAAGTACCAGGCAGGTGTGGATGATGATTTGAAAAAGCTTCAGCAAAATCTGCCGAAGATCCAGACCGTGATCCAAGCAGCCGAGAAAGGGCGAATTCAGGATCCGAGTTTGAAGACGTGGCTGGGAATTATTAAAGATGCAGCATTGATGCAGAGGATTTGCTAGACAAGTTCGACTATCAATTGCTCCAAGCCAAGGTGGAAGAACAAAATAAGGTGCGTGACAACTTTGCATCATCTTCTTCTTCTCATAACATTCTAAAACATGCTGAAACCTTGGTCAAACGTCTCATCTTCTCTGATGATGACCTCAATAAGTTGCGTGAGATTGTCAGCAGCTTTGATGGTATTCTTGCCCAGACAGGGTATTTTCTCAGATTGGTGGATATTAATGCGAGCGGAAATAGACGGCAAGAAACATTAGACTGGCGAAAAAAAACTTCCACGCCTGATGAACCTAAAATTGTTGGCCGGGAAACTGTGATAAATAAGATAGTAAATTCATTGTTGAGAAGAACTGATGATTCCAGATCTAATAATAATGAAATATTTTCTGTTCTGTCCATAGTTGGCATCGGGGGAGTGGGGAAAACCACGGTTGCTCAGCATGTCTTTGACAAAAATGAAATAAACGAACATTTCGATCTTAAGATATGGGTATGCGTGTCTGAAACTTTTGATGTGAGAAGGCTTACAATAGAGATGATAGAGTCTGCTGCTTCGGAGTCGATGCCCATGAATCTTCATCAGTTCAGCAATTTGGATATGATTCAAAGAATTCTTAAGGAGAAGCTAGAGGGTCAGAGATTTCTATTTGTCTTTGATGATACATGGAATGAAGTGAGAAGCAATTGGGAAAACTTGTGTAAACCATTTAAACATGGCAAAGAAGGAAGCAGAATTATGGTAACAACTCGGAGTCATGAGGTGGCAGCGGCCGTGGGAACAAAGGAAAGGGTGGATTTAGAGGGTTTAGAAGAAGAGGACTTTTGGACATTTTTCAAACAATGTGCATTTGGTGACAGGATCCGAAAACATAACCCAAACTTGGAAGTGTTTGGCAGGGAAATAGCAAAGAAATTGGGGGGTTTGCCCTTGGCAGCAAAGACTGTCGGAAGCATACTAAAACCTACATTAGAGGAAAAGCACTGGCTAGGAATCTTGAAAAGCAAACTATGGGAATTAGAGCAGCAAGAAGATGGAATCATGCCGGCTCTGCAACTAAGTTACGATCATTTGCCAGCACACTTAAAGCAATGCTTCGCCTATTGTTCTTTGTTTCCCAAGGATTATATCTATGATAAGGAGAAACTAGTCCAACTTTGGATGGCTCAAGGCTTTGTACCGCACCATGAGGAGCGCAAGAATGCAGAAGACAAAGGGGTGCAGTATTTTGATTATTTATTACGAAGGTGTTTCTTTCAGAAGGCAGACGTTAGACATAAAGATGGCTATAAGATTCATGATTTACTACATGACCTTGCCGAATCTGTTATTGATGATGAATGTTGTAGAATTACTAATGCGCATGTGCAAATCCCAAAGAGACCAAGACACCTTTATATTGCTGCTACCAATCATCAGTTGGAGAAATGTTAAAATGTGAGTGACATTTGTGACATTAAAAAACTACGTAGCCTTGTCGTTGCCGGTGAAGTTTCCCTTTCAGAGTCATCCAAGTCGAGGCTTGTTCATTTCATTCAGTACATTTTGAAAGAGTCAAAACAACTTCGTGTGTTGATCATACTCCCTGATATTCTATTTCACTTGTCATTAGAAGCTATTGGTGATCTAGTACATTTAAGATACATAGAAATCATAGATTGGGATTACTCTATGCCAAACTTGCCGGAGTCATGGTGCAAGCATTACCATCTACAAATGTTGAATGTCCATTTTTTCCTGCAGATGAATTCTAAGCTACAAATAGATGTGAGTAATTGCATCAATTTGCGGCATTTAAATGGAGGTTGGATTGAACAAGTAGTCGGAATTGGCAAACTAACATGTCTTCAGGAAATAAAGGAATATTATGTCGACGACAAATATGGATGCGGGATAGGACAATTAAAGAATATGAGGCAATTACGAGGAAGACTACACATCTTCAATCTTGAGAATGTTAGGAATAAGGAGGAGGCTAGTGAAGCCATGCTGCACGACAAAGAGCACCTTGAATTCCTAGGTTTAAGATGGAGCAGAGGTGTCCAAGATCACAGGGCAGATGTGTGTAAAGAGATTGTTGCCGCCGGGATCCGTCCTCCGACTCGGGCGCGGTCGATCTCCAAAGGGGGGCGGACCTGCACAAAAGTCCTCGCGCGAGAGGCATTGGGTGTGGCCCTCCGTGGAAGACCCTCCGACGCTCAAGTCAGTGGAGAAGAAATCGACGATCAACCAGATATTGGGGAGGTGGATCTCTCCGGGAGGCCTCGGGGGCGGCCAATCGGGAGCTCTAAAGGGCAAGAGCGCCAACGAGCTACCAGCGTGAGAGCAGGAGAGTGAGAATGAGGGTGTGAGCGCGCGCGTATGCGTGCATGCGTATGCGTACCTGAGGGGATCTGGGAGTGTCCTATTTATAGACTGTCACCTGGATCTTGAGCGCCTTCTGGAAGGTTTAGAGGTTGTTAGGATACGGGAGTGGATCGAATCAGGCCGTTGTGGGGCTGTTGGGATCCGTATCTTGTCTGTTAGGGGATCGACGGCTGGGAGAGCTTCTTGATGGCTTGAGATCTGGTAGATGTGTAGGTCTCAGGCGGCCTTGATAGGTTCTAGACCACTTCTCAGTATGATTCCTTGTCTAGGGTGCCGTTACAATAGGCTGAGGTTCTCCCGCGTCAGGTTCCACGGAGGTGGGCATTGGATCGTGGGTCGTTCAGTGAAACCGAACCACGGAAGCCCGGGAAGGCCGAGCTACGGGAGCCTGGGAAGGCCGAGCTACGGAAGCTCGGGAAGGCCGAGCTACGGAAGCCCAGGAAGGCCGAGCTACGGAAGCCCGGGGGGGCCGAGCTACGGAAGCCCGGGAAGACGAAGGGAGGAGGTCGGCCTTAGCCGCCTCGCACGGATATCGATGCAATGACGATTTTACCCCCCAACACATGCCCTCCACTCCCTAGTTCGAAGCGTAGGTTCGGGCATAGGGAGTATAAGTCCAAGTGGCATGTCCCGGATGGGACGGTCTGGCTTAGATAGCTCTCGCAATGATGCCCTAATTAATGCGATAGGGTCATCGTGCCTTCGGGGTTAAGGCTCCCCCACGAGTGACGGTTGGGAATACGCCACGTCGCGAATCCCGATCGATCCGACGTTTGTCGAGGCAGTTCCGGATGCCTCGGGCGGGACGCCTCATCTTCTCAAGGCGGCTTACTTAGCAGGGAAGCAAGATGATAGCCGCACTATATATGCATGCTTGCAGCATCCTTTCGTTTTGTTTTTGAGGAGTTTCACCTTTCATCCTTTGCGACACCCATTGTTTTGCCTAGAGTTTTTCTCAGTTAAGATGGCGATGAGTCCCGACGACGTGGTTTCGAAGATTGTCGCTGAGGATTTGGGAAGGATTCACCAATGGTATGGCATGCCCTCAGATGTCGTTCTGCGAGCGCCGGAGTCCGAAGATAGGGTCTCACGAGATCTGGAGTCCGGGGTCTTCATTTATGAAGACAGTTTGAAGGCAGGCTTTCGTTTCCCTCTCCATCCCTTGGTGAAGGAAATAATGACCCACTACAACATCTGCCCGGCGATGGTGGCCCCGAATAGTTGGCGGAGCATTATCGGGTTTATTTCAATGTGCCATCAGATTCGAATTGTCGCTACTCTTCCCCTTTTCCACGCTTGTTATCATCTGATACCTGGGAGGAAATCTGAGTGGCCCTACATTGGACCCCGGAGGTCCTTCAACGTTATCGTGGACAAGCCGTCGTCTATTAAGGGATGGAAGAGCCGGTTCGTTATAGCAGAGGGGAACATTGGTTCCGACTTCCCTCGGAAATGGGGGAACTTTGTTAGGGATGCGGAAACGCATCCAATTTTGTCAGCGCAGGAGGAGAGGGATTTGGACATCCTTCGCAATGGCCAGGTGTTTTCGGCCAATGACCTATTATCGAGGGAGCCCTTTTCGTAGCCGGGCTCAGCTCCCAGGACCCGCAAGGTGAGTCCTCCCTGTTACCTTTTTTCGCTGTGTGTTTTCCTGATGAATGTATTTGGATCTGACCGTGCGTGTTTCATTCTTTCAGCCAAGAGGTCGGCACTGTCGAGCCTTGCCAAGAGGAAGAGAGGAAAGCGCCAGGGGAGAGCAGCGGCGTAGACAGCGGTAGGCCTGAGAAAAGGGCTCACAGATCTGTCAGAAGCCCACCGGACGCAGGAGCGGTCACGACAGGAGCGCCGGGGGTGGAGGAGGATCCAGGGAGAACAACTATGATCCCTTGCCCTCTCGTGTTGGAGATATCTGATAGTTGAGACGAGGCTCCATTGGTTCGTCTGACCGAGTCCCCTATGAAAGAGGACGGCGACGGATCTGGCGGAAGCGGTCATTTCTGAGGGGCCCTCTGTCTCCGTGGGTCCACTACTGGCTCCAGCAGGAGAGGGAGAGGCGACAGCTGCAGCCGAGGAGGTTCAGGGAGAGCTCCCTCTTGGTCTCTCTATAGGGGAGTCTGGTATTAGTGAAGCCGGGTCGCTCGCGGTAGTTCAAGAAGCGGGCCAGATAGAGGCTTCGGCGGAGCCTGCAGGGGAGGCGCAAGTGGTAGGCCAGGCTGAGGCCTCGGGGGGTCCTGTGGAGGAGATGCAGATGGTGGTGACCTGGAAAGGTGCATCGGAAGAGGGGACGCAGCAAGGTGGGAGTCCCACATTGGGAGCTCCCTCGAAAAAGATTTTGGGAGGCTGGCGCTTGGGCTAGCCGAATTATCTGAAGAAGTTCAAGCTAGGGCCTTGATAGAAGAGGCTGGGAAGTTGGGGGCCTCTCAGACGGAGGTCGCCCAGGTTGGTCCCTTAGGCGGGGACGGTCAACCCAGTAGTTCGAGCGCTGGTGTTGAGGAGGCATTTTCTGCCTTAATGAGGTCGGCCTTGCATCCGGGTGCAGATCCTTCGGCGGACAAGTTTGCAGATTTGGAGCTGGTTGATGCTGCGTTCTATCAGCAAGGCGTGGCTGAAAGTGTCCATCTCCTTCCTGATATCGACAATACGACCCTGATGAGGATGACTCGGGCCTATGCCTCGCGGGTGAGTTGCCATTCCTGGGTAGTGGACACATTCTGGTTGGCTTAACTCTCATTCATTCACTTTTTATCCTGCAGAGTTTTGCTTTCTAGGGCAATATGCTGGCGTTTGAGTTTGGCGACAGGGGCCAGCATTCAGGCCAGGAGAAACAATGCCGAGCTCCAATCACGATTGAAGGTGTCTGAGAAGTTCGAAGAACTTATGGCTATGAGTGATAGAAGTTTGAAGGGGATAAGGGAGGCACACCAGGTCGCCCTGGCCGAGGTGTCCAAGAAAAAGCGTAGAGTGAGGAGTTGCAGGAACTCCTGGCGAAGAATGACAACGCGTGCTTGGAGCTGGCTAGAATTGAGTCGAAACATTCCGCGGAGGTGGCGGCGATGCGGCGGGAACATAGTGAAAGCTTGGGTCGGCTGGGAAGGGAGGTTGCCGACGAAAGAAAGCGCCTGGCCAGAATGCTTGGCGAAGTGGAGGAGAAGCTGAGGCGGCGCGACGGCGAAATTGCTCACTTGAGGGAGGGCGCTAAATGGCACCAAGGGACAATAGCTCGGGTGAGAAACAAGTTATCCCAAGCCCGGGAGGAGGCCGGAGCCAAACAGTTAAGGATCAATGCTCTGCAGGAGAGAGTTGAGCTGATCGGGGCTGACAGAACAAGAGCCAGGAGTGAGGCTGAGGAGCTGACCAAGAGGTTGGCTAGACGAGAAGAGGAGGTACGATCTCATTTTCCCCCTTTTTAGTTTCTTCTACTGGTCTCTTGTGATGCCGATTGACTTTGGCTTTTTCAGATGGCGAAGTTGGAGTTGGAGATTCGGGCTCTCCAAGGTGAGCTCGTGTCTAACCGCAATAAGAGCTCAGAACTCAACACGGGCCGGCGAGTCTGAGGAGCAAAACATCATTTTGCGGGCTCAAGTTGCGGAGGCTGAGAAGCAGGCTGCTGAGGCTAAGATGCAGCTCGCCATACTCAAGGGGAAGCAGGATGCTATCGGCGTTGACGCCTTCCAACTTGGAATAGAAGAATGTAAAGATAAGATATCCAGCGAGCATCCAGAATGGATCTCTCTTTTCTGGATACTGAAGCTCCCGATGACGGTGAGTCCGAAGGAGAAGAAGAGGATGAATATGTCGACGTCTCCGATACTGATCCTGGTGCCGCCCCGGGTCCCAGCGAAGCTGCAGCTTCTGAGGAACGATTGCAAACTGCCACTGAAGGGGCAAAAGTATTGGAAAAAGGCGAATCTAGTCGCACCTCTGCGGACGTAACCGAAGGCTCCTCCAAAACCGACGTGGTTCCCGGCCCTTAGGAGCTACCCCTGTATTTTGCTTTTTTAAAGTCTGACCGATGTTTCTCAATGAATGAAACCTCTATTTTCATTTAAATGTTTTTCTTTGTATGGCCCTATTGCCGCCCAGTCTTGCCTCAATCGTGAGCAACTTATGGCTTGCTGATGTTTTTTGGTCATTTTTGTTTCGGGATTGAGGGAATGCATTGGCTTAACCCAAGGCGGGGCGATAGCCTTGACCGGCGAACCGACAGGTGATCTGGTTCAGTTAATGTCTTAATTAAGACTCAAGAAACAAAACTGGACGGTTAAGACCAATTGGTCGGACAGGTCAGTTTGGGCCGATAGACGAGATAGATCGGCTAGGGTCGACAAGCAAGATAGGTTGGCTAGGGCCGACGAGCAAAGTAGGTCAGCTAGGGCCGACGAGCAAGGTAGGTCGGCTAGGGCCGACGAGCAAGGTAGGTCGGCTAGGGCCGACGAGCAAAATAGGTCGGCTGGGGCCGACGAGCACAATAGGTCGGCTGGGGCCGATGAGCAAAATAGGTCGGCTGGGGCCGACGAGCACAATAGGTCGGCTAGGGCCGATGAGCAAAATAGGTTGGCTGGGGCCGACAAGCAAAATAGGTCGGCTAGGGCCGACGTATGAAGGTGGTTACTGAAGCATTTTTTGCTTCCCTTGGTCATTTTATTTTTCGTTGAAAGGACAGTTTACGTAGCCTTCATGCTCATTTGGTTACTCTGCCAGTGCCCTGCCACTCTGCAGGCAAATCGGTTTTTATTTCACCAAAATTGATGGTATGGCACTGTGGGGAACATAAAGCTGCTCTAGAGCTTTTTGGAAGGTGCTCTTTTCCCATGCAGGTCGTTTTGACGTACGGCGCACGCAGTCGTTTGCCATTGGAGGACATTATTTTCGCAGGACGATATCCTGAACCTGCCAGCTTTTGTAACGCTGGCAGATGATCCTCTGCATTTAATGATCGCGATTTGAGATCAAGAGAAAATCTTTGCGTATGTCATAATTCACGCGGTGGGCTTGGCGCGCAGTAGGGCGCCGCTTTCATCCTGGGAGGCCACGTGGAGGCATGGCTCAGGTGTTTGAATCTGGGAGCTTATAGCCTTGGTAATTGCTCCCGGTCCATTCTTGGCCTGTAAAAAGGGAAAGTGGGGTAGTGTTAAGCCATCCCCAAAAGCTTCTTTTCCACTAGAGCTTCCATCATGCTCGTTTCTCTGTTGTTGCAAGTGGGAGGACTGAGCTTTTCTCTTGCAAGCTTTTTGCCTCCGGATAGTTGGGGCGATGAAGGAGCTGCCGAAGGATGGCTCGCCCTTAGGGGATGAGTCCCGGAGATCATATGGAGAGCGCACATGGAGGGCGCAGAGATCACACGGAGAGCGCACATACACTCTTCTAGTGTGACCTTTGTGGTTCCCCTTTGGGGACGCATGGTAGGGAGTGCACGCGGGCTTCCCATGAGTCGCTTGAACTTCTCCTCCTCCCCTAATTTGGATCCCTGTGCTCATCCGCCTGGGGAATCTTTCACCACATGGGGAGGGGGTGAAAGTGTGCCGCCCGCCGATACCTTGTCCTTGAGCCATGGCAAGGTGGGGGTGGTGCATACTCGATTTGGGAGAGCATTCAGACGCAGGGTCCGCTGGCTCCCTATCTGCTCGCCGGGGGGTCCCTCGGTTGGGTGGTCTGGGATGGCCACCCAGATATCTCGGTTGGGTCACCGAGATATCATTATTGACTAAAGCTGGCCGCAACGATTGGTCCATGTCGCCCGGCTATTATCAGCTCGAGCTGACTGGATGCGGCTTATTTGGCTCGGCAGTCAGATGCCGGAGCACCACGGTCGCCCAGGTATGCTTTGGAGCAGTTGCCCGAGTTTTGTACTTGTCTTTATTTTATGCATTTCAATGCTCTTGTAACGCCTCTGAGGCATTTGTAACCGATCTTGATTGGCAATGAAATAAAGAGAGTTCTGTTTTGTTTCTCAATCTCTACCTCTTCTGTGCCAAGTTTATTGTTGCTGTTGGGCATGGATGCCTCGCTCGTTCTTAGGCGAAGATCCCACGCTATTCAAACTAATCAAGGTTCACAAGCGATAGTTTAGGGATCATTCGGCAAAATACGCTCCTTACTTCGGTCCGAAGTTTGGTATTTTGTGCTTCGTCCTTATCGGAGCTCGCATCCTTGCAGGTCGGCTTTGCCGAAGTTCAAAAAATTTGCGCTTGGCTTCACCAAGGTTCGGAGAACTTGTAGCTCGGCCCAGCCGAGGTTCGGAGAGGTTTTACTTGGCCCTGCCAAGGTTCAGAGAATTTTTACTTGGCCCTGCCAAGGTTCGGAGAATTTGTTACTCGGCCCAGCCGAGGTTCGGAGAATTTTACTTGGCCCTGCCAAGGTTCGAAGAATTTGTTGCTCGGCCCAGCCGAGGTTCGGAGAATATTTTACTTGGCCCTGCCAAGGTTTGGAGAATTTTTACTTGGCCCTGCCAAGGTTCGGAGAATTTTTACTTGGCCCTGCCATGGTTCGAAGAATTTATTGCTCGGCCCAGCCGAGGTTCGAAGAATTTTTACTTGGCCCTGCCAAGGTTTGAAGATTTTTACTTGGCCCTGCCAAGGTTCGAAGAATTTTTACTTGGCCCTGCCAAGGTTCGGAGATTCAGGGCTCGGAGAACTGACTTAGCTGTCACTACGAGCCGTAGTGTAAGGTCTCTATGACGCTTGGTGAGGGGGCACCTGGGCGGAACGAGCGGTATGTTGTCACGCTCCTTTATTTATGACGTTACCCTTCCCGAGGGGACAAGTCATTGGCCAGACGCCGGCTTTCTTCCCTCTGCACTTCCCGAAAAAGGAGCTTAGGGAAGCGCTGGGAGCATTTATTACGGGGGCAGCAGATCGGAGAGTATTCTGCTCGGGGAGATTCCCGATCAGTCAGTCCGCACTTACCGATCTCACTCGGGATGGGTTGCGGTACCTCGGATTCTGCAGTCATTATGGTGACGACACATGGCAAGTTCTCATAGGTCGGTTGCTGCGGCATGACCGATTGGGATACCTGCCTGACAAGTATAAATATGACCGAGGGGTGTGGTCTTAGTCATCCCTCGGTTCAGGTCGTTAAATAGTGTCAGACCATGGCCTCTCAAGGGCGATCCTCGGAAGAGTTGCATGTATCTCTCAACGGTTTGCTGTATTCGGAGAGGGGGCGCCCCACCATCACTGTCGATGGGTTGGTTCTGGCGTCGACCCTTGCGAGCAATCAGCAGCTCGTAAGGGTCGTCGAGGAGTACATGGACGTGTCGACTAAGGAGGCGGAGGCCCTACGCCGGGTAGTAGACCGGCAGAGGGAGGAGATCGAATCACTTCGCCAGCAGGTTGCCGATCTCACCGAGCGCCTGGAGGATCTGCTGGCCTCTAGGAGTGACTCCGACCTCTGATTTAGGGCCTCCGTTACTTTTGCTTTTTTGTTTTTTCTTTTCTTGTCTCTTTTTGTACCTCTTTTTCCCGATCCAAAAAAAGGCTTTGTTTGGGTAACTTTCTTTTTCAAGAGTTTTTGGCTTTAAACATGCCAATTGCGTAATAATTGGGGAGTCGGCGTGGCTCCACTGGTTCATGCATCGAGATAGACGCTTTGTTTGACGGGTTACAGGGGCATTTACCCAAAGATTTTAGTAGTAGAGGGGAATTCCCTGGCTCTGCTCGGGGCTTCTGGCCGATTACGCGGAGCTTAATGGGCCCTTTAAGGGTTTCGCCGAAGGCACCTTCTTTTTGTGTGTCGACAGTTTTTGCTCAGCGTGCTTCTTTTTAAACCGAACAAAGTTTCGGGGACTATTTGGAAGTCCTTTGGCTTTAATCGGGGCCTACGCACTTTGGCTTTCAGCCGGTGTCTTAACCTGAAGAATTTTTACTCAGCCTTACTGAGGTTCGGAGAACGTTTTACTTGGCTCTGCCAAGGTTCGGAGAAATTATTGCTCGGCCTAGCCGAGGTTCGGAGAATTTGTTGCTCAGCCCAGCCGAGGTTCGGAGAATATTTTACTTGGCCCTGCCAAGGTTCGGAGAAATTGTTGCTCGGCCCAGCCGAGGTTCGGGGAATGTTTTACTTGGCCCTGCCAAGGTTCGGAGAATTTGTTGCTCGGCCCAGCCAAGGTTCAGAGAATGTTTTACTTGGCCCTGCCAAGGTTTGGAGAAATTGTTGCTCGGCCCAGCCGAGGTTCGGGGAATGTTTTACTTGGTCCTGCCAAGGTTCGGATAATTTGTTGCTCGGCCCAGCCGAGGTTCGGAGAATTTTTTGCTCGGCCCAGCCGAGGTTCGGAGAATTTTTTACTTGGCCCTGCCAAGGTTCGGAGAATTTGTTGCTCGGCCCAGCCGAGGTTGGGAGAATTTTTACTTGGCCCTGCCAAGGTTCGAGAATTTGTTGCTCGGCCCAGCCAAGGTTCGAAGAATTTGTTGCTTGGCCCTGCCAAGGTTCGGAGAATTTGTTGCTCGGCCCAGCTGAGGTTCGGAGAATATTTTACTTGGCCCTGCCAAGGTTCGGAGAATTTGTTGCTCGGCCCAGAGGTTCGGAGAATTTTTACTTGACCATGCCAAGGTTCGGAGAATTTGTCGCTCGGCCCAGCCGAGGTTCAAAGAAGTTTTTTTTACTTGGCCCTGCCAAGGTTCAGAGAAATTGTTGCTCGGCCCAGCCGAGGTTCGGAGAATATTTTACTTGGCCCTGCCAAGGTTCGGAGAATTTTTACTTGGCCCTACCAAGGTTCGGAGAATTCTGTCCAGACAAGTAGCTCGGTCGTGTCGAGGATGGGTAAGCAGCATCTATTTCTTTTTGCAACTTTTGGCAATGTAGTGCATAATGATTTGCATTGAAAAATGTGCTGACAGGAAAATATAAGGAGGCATATGAAAATAGACTTGAAGAGGACGTACCCTATTGATAATATTTTCGGAGATTGTCCGAATTCCACATCCGGAGAATGGATTTCCCATCCAGATCTTGTAGCTTGTAGGTTCCCGTCCAATGATCTCCGCTACTTGGTACGGGCCCTCCCAGTTCGGCGCCAGCTTTCCTTATTCCAGCGGTTTGGAAATAGAGGCCTTTCGGAGGACAAGGTCGCCGGGCAGGAAGGCTTTCCCTTTGACTCTGGAGGCGTGATATCGGGCTACCCTTTGTTGATAAGCGGCCACTCTGATCCGGGCCTTCTTCCTAATCTCCTCCACCAGGTCGAGGTTGGTGCGGAGTTGTTCGTTGCTAGCCTCCTCTGAGTAGCTTTCCACCCGCAATGATGGGAGGCCGACCTCCATAGGGATAATGGCCTCTGTACCGAAGCCATTCGGAATGGGGTTTCACCTGTCGGGATTCTCGGGATGGTACGGTAGGCCCATAAGACATGGTGCAGCTCCTCCGCCCACCTACCTTGGGCTCTGGAGAGGCGATCTTTGATTCCCTGAAGGAGGGTCCTGTTGGTCACTTCAGCCGCTCCGTTGGCTTGTGGGTGCCCGACTGAAGTAAGGTGGTGACGGATTCCATGCTCCTCGCAGAACTGGCAGAATTTAGAGTTGTCAAACTGCTTACCATTGTCGGTGATTATAGTATGCAGGAGGCCGAATCGGCAGATGATGGACCTCCACACAAAATCTCTGGCCCGTGCCTCGGTAATGTGTGCAACCGCTTCCGCCTCAACCCATTTGGTGAAGTAGTCGATGGCGACGAATAGAAATTTCCGCTGTCCGGTGGCAAGCGGGAATGGGCCGAGGATGTCCATCCCCCATTTGGCAAAGGGCCAAGCGGAGGATATGGAAACTAGTTCGGCAGAAGGGAGCCTTTGGATGCTTGAATGCCTCTGGCAGGGGTCGCAGGCTCGGACTAGATCGTCCGCATCCTTTTGCATGGTCGGCCAGTAGTAGCCTTGTCGCAGCACCTTGTGGCATAGGGATCGCTTCCCAGATGGTTGCCGCAGATCCCTTCATGTACCTCGCGCAAAGCATAATCTGCTTCGGACGGGCGAAGGCATCTGAGCAGTGGCATAGAGAAAGACCGTTTGTAAAGCTGGTTGTCAATCAGCACGTAGTGAGTGGCCTGCAGCTTCAGCTTTCTAGCCTCCCTTCGGTCGGACGGAAGCGACCCTTCTCTGAGATATTTGAGGATAGGGTCGAACCATGATGTTTCGGCCTCAACTTGCATTATTCGGTTGGCTTCCGCGATGCTGGGCTTCTCCAAAGTCTCCAGGTGGAACTTCTGCTCGGCGTCCATCGACTCCGCGGTTGCCAATCGGGAGAGTAGGTCGGCGCAGGCATTCTCAGATCTGGGAATCTGAATGATTTCAAATTCAGCAAAATGGGGAAGCAGGCTCCGCACCTCCTGGAGATACCGAACCATATTTGGTTCCCGGGCTTCGAATTCTCCTCGTACATGGCCGGCTACCAGCTGAGAGTTGGTGAACGCATTAAGCTTCTTCACCTTCAGATTGTGGGCAATTCGGAGACCAGCTAATAGGGCTTCATACTCGGCTTCGTTGTTGGAGGCCGGGAAGGAGAATCGGACGCCATATTCAAAGGTAATTCCCTCTGGACTGGTAAGAACCAGACCCGCACCGGAGCGATGGGCATTATACGACCCGTCGACATGGAGGAGCCACCGGGCTCCAGCTTTTGGTTCTTCGGGGGAGTCTGGGGTAGAACCATCCTCTGGGATGGTACATTCGAGGAGGAAGTCGGCTAGCACCTGGGCCTTGATGGCTGGACGAGGTTAAAAATGTATGTCATGCTCGCTTAGCTCGACGGCCCATTTGGTCATTCTCCCCGATGTCTCGGGATGGTGGACCACCGCCTTGATGGGTTGGTCGGTCAGAACCGTCACAGAATGTGCTTGGAAGTATGGCCACAGCTTCTGAACTGAGGTGATTAAGGATATAAATAACTCAAAGGATATAATAGAGGGTATAGGCTGTGCATGCGAGATCAAAACTTCAATCAAAAAAATAACTCAAAGGATATAATAAAGAAGAGCATAATTTTTATTGCATAGAAATTAAGAACAAAAAGAAAAATAAAACTTGATTACATGCTTCATCATCATCCCAAGTTGAAGGAATCTAGCCATGCATTGCCATAATTTTTCTCTCCTAGGCCTAAATACAATAATCTAAATAAAACAAGAAAAAAGAGCTTTGTCAAAACTCCGCTCTTGACTATTGCCTAAGGTCCTCCTTTTATAGAGCTTGTCTAGGGCTTCTTTTTAGTCAAAGTTGGAGTCAATCAGGTTCAAGATCATTCAGATATCAATAGAAAACTCCTAAACCATTCATTTTACATCACCTGCCTTAGTTTGCACTGAAAATAATGCAAAATCATCTTTTTCTTCCTTTTCGAACAAACAAAGTCCTGATTTGAGTGTCGTCTGCATCGTTGGACTTCAAAATTCAAGCTTTTCATCTATAAGCTCCTTTTCTGCAAACTTTCATAAAAAGTATCAATTCTTAATAAATTTAAAGTAATTAATATTTATTTTAATGGTTAACTTGGAATAATAAATAGACTTATCACACCCCCCAACTTAATCATTGCTAATCCCTTAGCAATGTAATTAAAATAAAATCATATGTCACAAAGATTCTCTTTTACAAAATTAAATATAGGCTTAAGGTTGAAAGAAGATAGCCAGTATCACTAACTAAGTATTGAGTTTTTAAAGTAAATTTTGTAGTCAAAACAATCATAAACTTTCTTAGAGTTCATCCATAGATCTACAGCACTTGTGTTTGTGATGGCTAACTTAGCATTTTTGTTCTAGCCTATAAGGAATAATGGTATCTTCGTTTATCGCTTACTTTGATTAATTTTCTATATACCCTCAAATTAAGCACCTAACCTGAGATAGCTTTCACACTACCTGATATATATATTTTTATTATTATTATTTTATTTTATTTTTTTAGCGATATCTTCAATTGCTACTTTTTGACGCGAACAATAATGCTTACTTAGGCAAAGATGCCTGGTTACTCGATAGAAAAGCAATGTTTAGACTTATATATATATATATATATATTATTTTTTATCAAGCAAGTAGCTTTTTCCTTAAATTTAAGTTTCTCTTATTGGGGTTTATATCAATTACTAATTTTAAATAATAATTGAATCTTCAATTGACCTTACAACTAATACCTAGTTTACCTCATTAGTGTGCATGTGCAATGAAAATTCTAATAGCCTTTAGATGACCTAAGTAGGCCGCTAAAAGTCTGACAGCTAGTCTACCCCTTGACTCGCTATAGTATTTAGCCAATACTTTCTAACTCTATTACCTTTTCCTAGTCGATTTTGTTCAAAAATTTCTTTCATAGCACATGATTTATAGAAAAAATTTAAAATTTTCAAAAATTGCCAATGTGTTTTAAAAATATTTTTGAGAAAGGTTTTCCTTACCCCCAACTTAATTTTCATTGTCCACAATGGAGTAAAAAAGAATAAAATAAAGAGAAATATCACCTGGACGAGATATGCCTTGTATAATATTAGGAGTGACTGTGCGAAGCAGTCTCTTATTCCTAAAAATAAGAATCACAAAATAAAGGTCAGAACATAAAAATATTGGGTTGCCTCCAAAAAAGCGCTAAGTTTAACGTCTTCAGCCAAACGTCATGGCTCATTTTGATTACCATTGTTAAGAAGTTTGATAATCTCTTTCCTCACTACTTCCTTCATGATTGGTTTAAGTTTTCTTTGGGGGTCTCTTATAGGCTTGGTTTTCTCCCTTAAATGAATTATATGTCGAACGATCGAGGGGCTAATCCCTTTTATGTTAGCCATGGTCCATCTAACGCTTCTTTATTCTTATTCAATAGTTTTTCTTCTTGTGAAGAGTCTAGGTCGATTGAAATAATCATAAGCAGGGTTTTGATGGACCTAGATATGCATAGTTGAGATGCTTGGGAAGTGGTTTCAGTTCTAATTTGGGTGCTTCCTTAATTGATGGTTTGGATAATGGTTTAGGTACTTTCTCTAGTGGTTTAGTTGGAAGTTTTCATCTAATTTTTCATCAATTATAGCAACTTCATTAATTTCTCCTCATCTTGGTTTATGTAGGTTTCTAGGTCAAGCTCTTTATTACTAAAGTCAATTGGATCATAAATAATATCCTGAACATAATTTGAGTCGCTCATTTGATGTGTATTGGTAAGATTGAAAATATTAAGATCAATTGACATATTCCCAAAAGAGAGTTTCATTAATTCATTTCAGTAATTAATTAGGGCATTAGCTGTGGCCAAAAATGATCTACCTAAAATCATTGGGATGTGGCTTTTTGGGTTTGTCATTGGTTTAGCTTCTAAAATCACAAAGTTCACTGGGTAGATAAAGTCACCAACTTTGATCAATACATCCTCTACTATTTCCTTGGGTACTTTCAAAGAGTGATTTGCTAGTTGTAGGGTCATTTCCATAGGCTTTAGTTCTTCTAACCCTAGTTGCTCATATACAGAGTATGGCAATATATTAACACTTATCCCTAAGTCTAATAGAGCCCTATTTATGAGGGTGTTCCCCATAATGCATAAAATAGTGGATGACCTTGGATCTTTGTATTTCACTGGCATGTTGTTTGATAGATAAGAGGTCACACTAGCTGCCAGAAAGGCTCTCTTGGGCACATTAGTGGTCTTCTTTTTGGTACATAGATCCTTAAGGCTGCATTTGGATGGAGGAATAAGGCCTGTAACAGGCCCTTATTCCACTTTATTCCCTCAAACAGAATGAAAAAGGAGAGTGGGCCCGCTAGAACAGCTATTCCAGTCAACCCCCCTTATTCTGATTTCTTATTCCATAGTACCCCATGGAATAGCTTCTATTTCCACTGCAGCTATTCCAGGGGCACCGATGGAATTAAATTAAATAAATTTATTTATAATTCATTTAAATAAATTAAATTTATTTATTTATAATATAATTTAAAATTAAATAAATTTATTAATAGAAAATAATAAATTAAGTATGTTATTTTTTTCTTTATTAATATAAAATAATGTATTACCTTATTTATTAATAAATAATAATTTATTCAAGTCATTTTAAAAAATAAAAATTAATAAACCATTTTTATTGGAAGGGGTATATTTGAAATTTTAAAAAAATTCTTCATCTATTCCTACTAGAATACATGCTTATTTCATGTCATCTAAACATCATTTGGAATAACACTGCATTAATTGCACTGGAATAACATGGAATACCAGATTTTCATCCAAACAGAAATCTGGAATAACAAAGGGAATAAGCTATTCCTACGGAATTTGTATTTCTATTCCTGAAATAACTTTTTGACATCTAAACGCAGCCTAAGAAATTTGGCATAGGCTGGGATATGTTGGATCATGTTCATTAAGGGGATGTTCACTTTAACTTGCTTAAAGACCTCCAAAATCTTATTGAATTGAGCTAAATTTTGATTGGACTTAAGTCTATTTAAGAATGGCACTACAACCCTAATTTTTGGTTTATCTCCTTCTGACATGGGCTCAGCTGGTGGGTTGGGCATTATATTAGACTCTGATGCCTCAGATGTTTCAGACTGATCCAGCTCAACAAGTTATTCAAGTGATGTGACTTCTAATTCTTCTTCTTCATATGTACCCACCTGGTTATCTATTTGTTTTCCATATCTTAATGTATGAATGACACTTAGTTGGTATATCTGGGCTCCTTGTTTTGATCTTTGGATGTTTAGGTTCCTAGGATTAGCTTAGGGCTAACTCGGTAGCTTACCCAATTCTCTTTCACTGAATGTCATGGCTAGTTGACCTATCTGGGTTTCTAGTTTTGCAATGGATTGTATATGTGAGTAAAGGAGTTAAATATTCATTTATAGCCCTTTCAATGCTTGTAACACATTCTCTTTCAAAGTAGGATCATAATTATTTGATAGAGGTTGAGGAGCACTTGGATATTGGGAATACGACATGCTTCTGAATTGGGTCTCTTGATGGTTAGGCCTAATTGATGTTGGACTGGTGATAGGTTGGGGTTTTCATAAAAAATTTGGATGATTTTGCCAACTAAGATTGTAAGTATTTGAATATGGATCATTTCCCAATCTAGGAGCTATTCGGGTTTGGGCTTGGTGGGCTTGCTCCTGAACAAGCTCAAAAAATTGGTATGCGGCTAGACATTCACCTATAGAATGGGTCGGACTCAAACAGATTATACAAACCTCATGTAATTGAGTAGATGGGGAAGAGGCATTTTCAACTTGTAGAATTCAGTCATGTTTTTGGGATAGTTCATCAATTTTGATATAGATTTTTATAGACTGACCTATGTTATATATTCCACCTCTCTTAGGTTCTATGGGAGGATCTTTATGGGCAACAAACATGTGATAAAAGGAATTCTCACTTAGAGTTTCAAAAAGCTGTCATGCCTCATGTTTATTTTTTAGCATAAATGTTCCTCCACATGAGGCATCTACCATTTGTCGGTTCCTTTCTGACAATCCATCATAAAAATATTGAACTAACTGTCATTTAGGTGTTGCATGGTGCGAACATTTTCTAGTTAACTCTTTTAATCTCTCCCATGTTTCATGAAGCATTTCTTCCTCTAACTGAAAAAAAAAAATTTGGTTATGGCTTTTCTGATTTGATTCACTTTTCCTATAGGAAAGTATTTCTTAAGAAATTCCCTCTGAAGTTTGTCCCAAGTTAAAATTATAACAGTGTCTAGTGACTTTAACCAATACTTGGCTTTATCTTTTAGGGAGAAAGGGAATAACTTAAGCCTAACTGCCTCGTTGAAGAAATTTTGAATCTTGACAGTTGAGCAAATTTCCAAGAATTCATCTAAGTGTTTGTAGAGATCTTCATTTGTAAGTCCATGGAAAACTAGTAACATGTGGACTACACTGGACTTATGGTAAATATGTATATTGTGAAGGGATGAAGTACTCCTTCAATTGACGTGGTGGATTATTTTCTTGATTAAGTTCATAATGCATGCTCTATTTGCTCTACAAGTTCTTTCTATTTCAGGATTTAAGGGTATGAAGTTGGGTTGTAACGATCGGTGACCAAGCATATATCCTACCAATACACTCTAAAGCAGTTCTCTTTTTATTTTTTTAACTAATGTAATAGAAGAGAAAGGAGAAGATTCTAAAGAAAATATCCTAAAAGATTCCCAGAACTAAGAGCAATGAAGAATAATTTAGTTAGAGTTTAATAATTATTAGCAATCAAGTTAACAAAGATTAAACTCTCTACTCTAGGCTTAACCTAGATCTAGACAGCTCCTAACTTCCAAGATCACCTTGGAGCTCTTCAAGTCAAAAATTAGCTGATCAACTAGCCAATTAAGGGTAAGGTTAGTGGGGGTCCCCCGTTGCTTACTAGGTAAGCGAATGGAACCAATTAAATAACCACTTTCCTTTCCTTTTCTAGACACCAGTTAATCAGTCAATCCTGTCCCGATCCAACTCTTTCAGATGCCTTATCCTATTGAGCTCGAATTCCTTAGGGGCTGACGTCTAGTTAATTTTAGAGTTAAAGGCTTGGATTAATGCAAAATGAAGGATGTGGTTTGTGGGTCAAGGAAGGATGATCAACTCCCCACCTTATCTTGATTAGGGGTTTACGCCCATAAAGTTAATTATAAAAATGCTATGCAACAAGCAGATGTCAAGCTCTTGAAGTTATCAAACAAAATTAATCTAATTACTTTTTTCTTTTTAGATTTTTATGATTAAGTTTTTAATTCCCTAATAAATTATGAGATGTTAATGGAAATATTTTGAGTTTTGCAGAAAATAAATTTACCTAAGTCAATCTAAGCGTATAAATAAAATAATTTTTTTATATTTTATTTTTATTTTTATTTTGTTTCCTTAAATTAATTATGTTTTATTAAAAGTATCTTAGGGTTTTCTTTCAGGTTCTTTTAAGGTAAGTTAATTAAAAGAAAAAGTTGATTAGGTTAAAAGTGCATTTGTTATAAGAAGGAAAGTAATTTTTTTATGTTAAAAAGAAAATATGAAAATCTAACCATTAAGATAACTAAAAAAAGTAATAAAATAAAGAGAGCAATAACTATTCAAAAAAATAAATTTTTTTTATTCCTTTTTATATAGAAGCATGAATAATAATGAAACAATAAGAGAGAATAAAAAAATAAGAACAACATTTAAAAAAATTTATGGTAATTAATTTCTTTAAAAAAAATTCTTGAACTAGTCGTGCTTGGATCCCCGGCAACAGTGCCAAAATTTGATCGCTGTCATTGGTGGTCAAAAATAAAACCTACTCACTACTATAGCTAGTGGTGAATCAGGATCGTATCCTTGAGGATCAAGGGCAATTATTTCATAAAAAAATTATTTGTAGAGGATTATATTAAGAATAATGGTTATTAAAAGATAACAACTAACTAATTAACAAAATTAAAATAGAGGAAAAGAAACCCAAGAATCCGAATCTACAATGCAAATAGGTTTTATTTTCTTTTTTTACTGTTGCAATAGTAATAATTTTTATAAATTTAAAATTAGAATAATTTGTCTCTTATCAGGCACGTACCGTATCAGGAAATCACAACACGTCCGCTGAAAGTATAAATTATCTAATAATTACAAGGTTAAGGGTCTAATCTATCATACTACAATCTATCTCTCTTAGGCAAGTACCATATCCTGAGATCATGGTACGTCGATAGAGGATACAGGCCGTATAAGCTAGATCAAAATCTCGATCAAAAAAATAACTTAAAAGATATAATAAAGAAGAGCATAATTTTTATTGCATAAAAATTTAAAATAAAAAGAAAGATAAAACTTGATTACAGGCTTTATCATCATCCTAAGTTAAATGAAACTAGCCATGCATTGCCATAATTTCCCTCTTCCAGGCCTAAATACAATAATCTAAATAAAAGAAGAATAAAAAAGCTTTGTAGAAACTCCCCTCTTGACTACTGCCTAAGGTCCTTTTATAGAGCTTGTTTAGGGCTTCCTTCTAGTCAAAGTTGGAGTCAATCAGGTTCAAGATCATTCAGATATTATAAGAAAAGTCATCAGCCCTCCATTTTACATCACCTACCTTAGTTTGCACTGAGAATAATGCGAAATCATCTCTATCTTCCTTTTCGAAAAACAGAGTCCTAATTTGAGTGTCGTCTGCATCGTTGGACTTCAAAATTCAAGCTCATTTTTTATCTATAAGCTCCTTTTCTGCAAACATCCATAAAAATATTAATTTTTAATAAATTTAAAGTAATTAATATTTATTTTAATGGTTAAATTTGAATAATAAATAGACTTATTAAGCATCTTGCTTTTTCTAATAGTATTTTGTTCATCCTCTCAGCCACCCCATCTGTTGGGGAGTTTTCATCACTGAAAAGTATCTTTTAATACCCCCATTCCTCACAAAAACTCTGAAACTCCCAGCTGGTGTATTCTCTTCCATTATCTGACCTCAGATACTTCACACTCCTTTCCTGATCCTTCTTTACCTTAGCCTTTTAGATTTTGAACTTGATGAAGACTTCTAATTTCTCCTTCATGAAATAGACCCATGGCTTCCTTGAGAAATCATCTATCAGGGTCAAGAAGTATCTGGCTTCATTCCTTGCTGAAATTGGGGCTGGTCCTCAGACATCTATATGTACTAGTTCTAAGGGTTCTGCACTCCTAGCTATGCTGATTGAGAACTGCACTCTCTTCTGCTTCCCCATCTGACATGGCCACAGATATCCATGACTCCACTACTTAGGTCTGAAAGCGGCCTCCTCTTGCTCAATTCTTTCATCCCTCTATATCCTATGTGGCCTAGGTAGTAATATCATATCCTGTATACATCCTGAGGATCTTGTTCCATAGCTGCTACCTTAGATTTTTCAATCATCACAGAGCCCTCTAACCTATATAGGTTATTCTCCAGCCTTATCCCTCTCATCACCACCATAGCTTCGTTGAAGATGTTCAGAACTCTACTCCTGGCATGATTGCTGAAGCTATATCCCGTCTGCTTTAGGTACCTCAGTGTCACCATTTTTTTTTTAGTTCTGAGATATGCTTTATGCTAGTAAGAATGCGCACCATGCTATCAAACATCCTCACCCTCACTGTGTCAATCCCTGCCACCTTGCAAGGGTGATCATTTTCAAGAGTCACACTCTCCTCATCAACCTCTATGTAAGCGTTGAACCATGATCGATTGGGAGTATAATGATGAGAACAAGCTGAATTTAGGATCCATATCTCTGTGTTATGCCTGTGACCATCTGATACCAACAAGAGATCATCCTTCACCCCCTAGTCTACAACTGTACTCACAAACTCAAATCCTCTCTTTTCTCCCTTCTCATTTTTCTACTTAGGACAGTCCCTCTTAAAACGTCGTCCCTCACCATCCTTGTAGCACTTAGCCTCTCTCTTCCTTTCTTGTACTTTGACCATCTCCTATGCATTCTTTTGTCCCTGCCTCTATCTGACCTTTCTTCAACTAATGGACTCTCCTGGAGAATAGCTTAATTTCTCATCTTCTTTCTCTGCTCATTTGTCCGAAGCACTGAAACAATATCTTCATAAAACAATGTCTCCTTCCCGTAGAGTAGCGTCATGACCAATGAGTCATATGATATGGGTAGTGAGCAAAATAGTAAGAGTGCCTTATCTTCATCCTTCATCTTGACCCGTCATTGAGCAATTCATTGCTCATCTAGTCGAACATCTAGATGTGGTCTAGCACATCTCAACTTTCTGCCATATGAAGACTGTAGAGGCGCTTCTTCAGCATCAACTTGTTGCACATATTCTTCCACATGTAGAGGGTATGCAACTTCGTCTAGAGTCCCTTCAGAATCTTCTCCTCCAGCACTGAATAGAGGACTGAATCAGCTAGACATTCTTTGATCGTTGAACATGCTTTTTTTTCCAATGATATCCACTGTTTATTTGACATTTTCTTCAAAGTTAGATCTAAACCTTGCTGCACAAAAAGGTCCTCTATCCGGACTTTCGATATGGAAAAACTTTTCTTTCCATCAAACTTCTCAAAATCTATTTTTATGTTATTATCCATGGTTAGATTTTAACTAAAGACAGCATAAAAATTTTCAAAAAATTAATTAGTACCTTGATGAGGCCTTACTTATTTTTTTTTAGCCTTTTGAAGATTTTCAAATTCTTGCTTGTTAAATCTAGCTCTGATACCAATTGTTGAAGTTTAGTAATTAAACAGTGAGATCTCATTGTTGGAGAAATATCTGAACTTTCACTTTTTTTTCTTACCAATGAATTTTTTTTTTTTTTTTTTTTTGGTCAAGAGTTCGAACCACGGCTAACGTTGGTTTTTTCTTCCGTGAGAAATCTCACGCTGGACCCCCTTTTCCCGTGAGAAGTCTCACACTGGAATTGACGCTGGACCTCACGGCTTACGTCTTCCTCCACGCTTCGCGCATGGCTAACGGGGTTTTTTCTTCCCGTGAGAAATCTCAAGCTAGACCCCTTTTGTTAGGAAAATTTTTAAAAAAAAAATTTTGCCTGCGAGCGAAACGCTCATGGATGTTCTTTCAATTGCGTGAATGTTGGAAGGCCAACATTCATCAACATCTAGAAATGATCCAAAAAGTTTAAAAAAAAGTCGCCTACGAGCGAACGCTCATGGATATTCTTTCTATTGCGTGAACGTTAGACATTCGTCAACAACAATTAATTTTATAAACCGTTTTTTATGTGATTTAGGGCGAACACCTCTTAGACCTTTAATACCATTATGATCCGAGCCGTTGGAGTTTTTATGAGCCGAGCACTCAAGATTCATTTTAAAAATAAATAAATTAGGAATCAATCAGAATTCTTTATCTTTTATTATATTATTTTTATTGTTACAATTGATCTTTTATTGGACATCTGAAGGTAATCACTGGGTTTAGACCTCCACATGATCGTGCTCATAGTAGGAGGATCGGATTGAGCCGGATCATTGTACCTTGGGGATAGGGTAGTGTCTAACACGCCTCGGTCCTGGTTTGGTCCATATCTTATTTTTATTTTTTATTTTATTTTACATTTAAAATTCTATAATATATTTCTAGCAATTTCTAAGAAGAGATCTTTTGCAAGATCAAAAATTAATTTCCAACAGCTAAGGATCAGATTTTCCCTTTATGTATACATGTTTTGTCTTTTGTTTTTCTTCTGCTAGTGTATGCAGATGCTTGTTAATTTTGATTTTAATGTATAGATGGTAAAGATCAGATGATGCAGATATTTTGCATCTTGCATGCCATTTTTTTACATGTACTAATGACCTTTTTATGTAATTATCAATATTATGTGTTGTTCATGTCCACATTATGAAATATTATTGTTGTTCATGTGTAGGTTGCCATTGTTATCTATATATGTTTCTTTGGCTTCACATGCATCTAGAGAGCATTGACAGGCTTTAATCAAGAAAATAAAAGCTTAAACATGAAGGCATCTATATTCAAGCGTTTTAAGCTTGTTTCCTAGACGCTAGAACTGGGACGTGTATAAACATCTCTATTATTGGTTAATCTTTTAAGCAACTGACTGTGCAACAGTCGTGGATGCTTGTTTGTTGTGTTCAGTGGTGAGAATTTTTCATGTGGAGGCACTTGTTAAACAATGTCATTGGAAGGTAGTTTGCAAAACATAATCCACAATTTTTAATAGTTGAGTAATTGACTAAACTATAGAATGACAATGGTGATCTAGGTAATGAGAGGTCGAGATAATATAATGACCTCTTTAATTTATGGAACAAGTTATTAAACTCTTAATATGGCAATTATATTTTTACTTGTCATTGTTGGTTATTATTGATTTTATGTAAAGTATTTCTGTGTATCAATGTATATATAATGAGTCACAATTCTTTTCATACTACAATAAATGGGACAGAATCCATTCCTTATATTATCTCATATTACCTATAGCAATTTCACTTTGCTTTGCCTTGATGCCATTCCCAATTTGAATGTCACTTTTGGTGAAGTATGGATATCTGTTTGGTAACTCACAAGTTTGCATTTGTTTAACCTAATGAAACAATAATATAACAAAGGTGTTCCTTATAAGAATTACTTTCTCATATTAGTACGTGATATTTCATATTCATGAAACTGTTGAGAACACCACAAAAGTTTATTTGCTTTGTAGTGTCCTTTTGTTCTGATAAATTACAATTCATTGAATGTTTTAAGCTTATATTGTTTTTTAGTTAAAACAATATGGTTGTGACAGAGTATGGTATAGGAGTGTGACTAAAATCACTCAAAGTAAGAAGCTTATTTTATCTTCGGACATTTGCAAGCAAAATTTATGGCTATAATGATCCATTTCAGAAGCTAGCATATATTTACATTCTTATATAAATACTCTATTTTAAGTCTCTTGAAACTATTGCCATAAGATTTAATAAAAGTTTTATAATTTACTAAATAATCTCATCACCGTTGGAATTTCCAACTTATTGTTTATCTTGTATTTGGATATTAAATTCTAATATATCTTTGTTTGATTCTCTTATTTAAGGTTTAATAAAAAAAATATCTCTTTGGAATTTGCCAAGAAGAATTTGGCAGATTAATTAACCAAGGAGTTATCTAGGAGTGAAGTCCTAGATTCATCAAGGGGGATGTGGCTTAAGCCCATTATTTGGTCACCAGTAGTGGATACCCAACCTCTGTGATTGGAGATCCCATGAATGAGGTTCAATATGGTAGAAACAAAGCTGATTGAGTGATCGTGTTAGAGCACAAATTTTAAAAAAAAAATTTCATCCCATCCCTATGATGAGTGCTCTTATAAAGTGACAAAGAAAATTTGTGTAAGATTGAGTCATACTCTTAATGGATCCGAGGTAGGTTATCTACAGGGTATTGTCACAAATACCTTTGGATGATTCACCTATATAAGAATCGTCATATTAGGCCGTGACTAAAGGTTTGGGCTAACCTTAAAGAATTCTCATAAAAAATCAAGGTATTAAGCGCAAGGCCTTTAATATGCGCTGACCGCGTAAACCCAATTGATCCATACTGTGTGTGTGATTAGTAGAAGCCTGAGTCAAAGGACCTAGTTCAAGGTCTAATCTACTATGGTTCCTTCAGGTGTATACAATCAATACTAAGTGAGGTTAAGTCCGAAGGACACCTCACCTATTACACAGTATAAGATGTCCTAAAATTTTTTTATATTTATTTATTTATTAAAAAAACTTTTATGGGAGATTGTTAAAAAAAAGTTAAAAAAAAAAAGAGAATGCCCGGCACTCACGAATTTTCTTTCTGTGTCCAAAAATGGCCCAAACAATTAATTGTGTAAGCCGTTTTTGACGTAATTTGGGGCTAACGGCTCTTAGGCCTTTAAGGCCATTATGAGCCGAGCCGTTAGAGCTTTTATGGGCTGAGCCTATAAATAGACTCAAGGATTCAGATTAAGGAAGAAATGAATTAGGAATCAATCAGAATTCTTTATCTTTTATTATATTATTTTTATTGTTACAATTGATCTTTTGTTGGGCATCTGAAGGTAATCATTGGATTTGCACCTCCATATGATCGTGCTCGTAGTAGGAGGATCGGATCCAACCGGGTTGTTGTACCTTAGGGACAGATAGGAGGATCGAATCCAATCGGATCGTTGTACCTTGGGGACAGATAGGAGGATCGGATCCAGCCGGATCGTTGTACCTTAGGGATAGATCGCCAACAACCTGCACAAAGGAGCAAAAATCTGATCCTTAGAGCAGTGTCTAATATTCCTCGGTCCTGATTTGATCCATATCTTATTTTTATTTTTTACTTTATTTTATATTTAAAATTTTATAATATATTTTTAGTAATTTTTAATAAAATTTTTTTTTTGAAGAACAAAAATATTTTCCATCACCTTTTCATGTGAGAAGTCTTACACTGGAATTAACGATGGACCTCACGGCTTATGTCTTCCTCTACGCTTCGCTCAAGGCTCACGGAGACGTACGTACCACTCCCTGGACCCACGGCGCTGCGTTGCTTTCGTGGACGGACCTCTCCACGGAAGCCTGGAGATAAGGGGGAAGATGGAGAGGTTAAATGAGACGAGCGAAAAATTTTTTGAAAGAAAAGAATTTACTTTTCATTCATTCATCTATAAATTTTAAATAGTTGATCAAATGAATTTGATTCAGACTTGTTGCTGCTAAAATCTGTCCTTCAATTCGGACGCGATCGGGCTTTAGGATAGGCTCCCTCCTGGGCGGACCTCGAGAGGCGCTAAGGGCGGCCCTCCGCGGAAGACCCTCCGACGCTCCAGTCAGCGGGGATCGGCAATCAACAAATGTGAGGAGAAGGCTCTCGCTGAAGAGTATCTCCAGGGATGGCCTTTCGAGAGCTCTAAACAGAGCGTTAATGGCGAAAAGGGGTGAGCAAGGGTAGAAGGAGAGTGGGCCAGTAGGCAAGTGCGCATACCTGAGAAGCTGGGAGACTGTTTTATTTATAGAGGATCACCTGATTCCTTGGAGGCGTCGTGGGTTCGAAAGCCGTTAGGATTTGAATCCAGTCTGTTATGAGGTCAGTAATATTCGTATCTCGTTAGTTAGAGGATCGACGGCTGGGAGAGCTGGTCGATGTCTTGAGATTCGGAGACGGTGTAGGCTCCAGGGCTCTAGGCCACTCTCGAGTATGATTTTTGTTTGAACTCTCCCGCGTCGGATTCCGCAGAGGTGTTTGTGTGCCCGAGTCTGGCTGGGGCATAAGGATAGCTCGGCTGGCGAGGCACAATGGATAGGAATGGCTCGGCTGAGGCCGAGAGGTAGGGATAGCTCGGCTGAGGCCGAGAGGTAGGGATAGCTCGGATGAGGCCGAGAGACAGGGATAGCTCGGCTGAGGCTGGGATATGGGGATAGCTTGGCTAAGGCTAAGAGGGACGTTATAACTCGGCTGAGGCCATGAGATGTGACCCACGCCTTGGGAGTCCTTGGCTTACTGGGGGCTAAGGCGTCCCGATCCACTGAGGCTGATTCATCTCTAGCGGGTATTGCACAGCAAGTGGGAGTCAGGGTTGATCCTAGCCCCTTGCACGATTATTAATGCAACGGTGATTTTACCCCTCAACAAGACTCAACAAAAATGTTTATAGGCTAATCCAATAAAATTAAAATAATTCTTAAGCTTGTATGTATATCCATAACTTGATTTAATGTCAACTTTTGGATCAACATTTAGCTTAAAATAAGTCAGCTCAACCTAGGCCTTGACAGGCTCAACATAACTATCAATAGTATATTTGAATTTGATTAGTTTAATTCAATGAATAATTGATTTATGAATATTAATTAAATTTAATTGATTATAAGATTTTATAGATGTTTTACCTGCTGCAAAATTTATTTTCATATTTGTGTGATTGTTATGTCTGCATCAACATTGGGCGCCACGGCATAAGCATCACCTATAAGTGGAGCATGGTGGGAAAGCGACTGGTGCTAGAAATTTTTTTTTTTTTTCGATATTTCTTGACTGACGAAGCGGGCATGCTAGCAATTGAAAACTGTTTTATATTTGGTAGTAGGTTCAACAACTCCGTAGTATTTTGTTATTTTTTACTTTTAAATTTTATTTAACGTATCAGTCCTGTGAGACCGTGAATAGCCGAATATGTAAATTTAATTCTGGCAATCAGAACTATTACAATTGGAGCGCGGTGGGGAAATGAGCGGTGCTCGAAATTATTTTCAGTACTCTTTGATTCACGGAGGGGTCGTGCTCCCAATTGTATATTTGGTAGCAGGTTCAACTGCTCTACGGTATATTACTAATTTTTACTTTTTAAATTTTATTCAGTTGTACCAATTCTGTGTTACCTTTCGTATGTGCTCTACGGTAAACGTAGTTCTGCCCATCAGCATTTGCCAAGCAAACAATAGTCGCATTTTTTTATTCGCATATGACGGCAACATCCATCTATTTCTAATAACTTGGCTACATGGTATTAGGGGTTCTTCGCCCATGGCTGTATGGCCGCATAGCCTATCTAGTTAGGTGACCATCCACCAAAGTCTTCGAAACATTTTGTGGTCGAAGAACGACAGCTCGAGCTTAGCATTGGAACCAAAAAGATTCTGCAGACTCTAATGATAGACTGAAATTAAATATATTGATCCCTATCATATATGCGAAAATATAGGACCAATATATTTATTCTAATTAATTAAGAAAAGATCGATAAATACCTCCAGCCATTGCTGTTGATTTTCTTCTAGATGAGGGTAAGGATCTTCCACGCCTTGCGGTCTCTCTCAGTGATGGTGTAAACTTTCTCTCAATGAAACCAGCGCAGGGACCTACCCGTTTTATAAACCTGTATGCCTTATCTGTCCATCACATAGGGCGCCGCTTTAAACGGATATGGTTGGGATTCTTATCTCAATCGTGAATTCAAAATTTGAATTCACGCAATCCCTCAAGATCAGAATATAGGACCACCTTAATCGTATCTAACCGATACGCTTAATGGAGAAAAAACCAACATTCTCCCACTTGGTCCGTATATTCTATTACTATAGTAAGAAACAGAATACATGAATCATGGCAATAGGTCCTCTTAAAATCGAGTATTATTTACCATGTATCACTATGTATTATATTTCCCAAACATAAACCCATATAACTTAATGAATAAACCCATGTTTATTCTAGGTCCAACTTAATGATGCTCATCACAAATAAATGTGTACACTAAATAACTGAATGTGAAAAACATCACAATCATAAAAGAGTTTCATTAATTATAAAATTCATCATTACAATGAATTAAATAAAATGACCAAGATCCATACGGTCTACATGATCCCTAAACTTCTGTAGTGGCATGCCTTTAGTCAAGGGATCAGCTATCATCAACTCAGTGCTCACGTGCTCTATAACCACTGTCTTTTCTTTAACACGTTCTCGTATGGCTAAATATTTGATGTCGATGTGCTTGCTTCGACTACCACTCTTATTATTTTTAGCCATAAACACTGCAGCTGAATTGTCACAAAAAATCTTCAATGGCTTAGATATAGAATCCACAATTCTAAGCCCAGAAATGAAACTCTTCAACCATACACCATGCGAGGTAGCCTCAAAACATGATACGAACTCGGCTTCCATGGTGGAAGTAGCAGTCAAAGTCTGCTTGGTGCTCCTCCAAGATACAGCTCCACCAGCAAACATAAATATGTATCCAGATGTTGACTTCCGAGAATCAACACAGCCAGCAAAGTCAGCATCAGAGTAGCCAATTACTTCCAAATTTTCAGTCCGTCTGAACATAAGCATGTAGTCCTTGGTACCCTGAAGATACCTCATCACCTTCTTAGCAGCTCTTCAGTGGTCTAAACCTGGATTACTCTGATATCTCCCCAACATCCCAACTGCAAATGCTATGTCAGGCCTTGTACAGACCTGAGCATACATCAAGCTACCAACAGCTGAGGCATATGGAGTGTTTTTCATTTCCTCCCTCTCAAAGTCATTCCTTGGGCACTGACTCAAATTGAATCTGTCACCCTTGACTATGGGAGCTATACTCGGTGAACAATTTTTCATCCGAAATCTCTCTAAAATTTTATTGATATAGGTTTCTTGAGATAGACCTAAAACACCTCGAAGTCTGTCTCTTTGAATTTTAATGCCAATGACATAAGAGGCATCACCCATATCTTTCATGTCAAAATTCTCAGAGAGAAATTGTTTCACCTCATGTAACATACCTTTATTATTGGTTGCAAGTAAAATATCATCTACATATAGGATTAGAAAATAAATTTTGCTCCCACTGACCTTCTGGTATATACATTGATCCATGATGTTCTCTACAAATCCAAATGAAGAAATCACATCATGAAATTTTAAGTACCATTGCCGAGAGGCTTGTTTCAATCCATATATAGATCTCTTGAGCTTGCATACTAATTGCTCATTATACTAGAGGAAAAACCTTCAGGTTGTTTCATATAAACCTCTTCCTCTAGATCTCCATTGAGAAATGCAGTTTTACATCCATTTGTTGCAACTCTAAATCAAAATGCGCAACAAGTGCCATGATAATGCGGAAGGAATCTTTCTTAGATACAGGAGAAAATGTCTCCTTGTAATCAATTCCCTCCCTTTGAGTGAATCCCTTAGCAACGAGTCTTGCTTATATCGCTCAATGTTGCCTAACGAGTCTTTCTTGGTCTTAAAGACCATTTACAGCCAATGGCTTTTACTCCATCAGGCAACTCAACAAGATCCCAACTCCATTAACTGCCATAGAATTCATCTCATCTTTCATAGCATCATACCATAAATTAGATTCCTTACAATTCATGGCTTGTGAAAACGTTTCAGGATCATTTTCAGCTCCAATGTTATAGTCCGACTCTTGAAGATACACAATATAGTCACTAGAAATTGCTGATTTCCTTTCTCTTGTAGATCTTCTTAATGTTGTAACAACCTCCTCTGGAGGAGTTGATTGTTCAACTATCTCTGGTAACTCATGAGAGACTGGATCTACTAGTTCATTATCAGCAAATTATGGAATTTCAATGACTGGTTGTATAATGCCCGTTTGGTCTTGAGGGGCACTATGAACGATAATCAGTCTGTCACTTGAAGTGGAAGGTTGAGCATCAGAATGTTCCCTTTCAGGAATCATGCTCTGCAATTGGTCACTCCCACTGATCAAGTCATTCTCAAGAAATTTGGCATTTCTCGATTCCACAATCCTAGTTGTATGAGATGGACAGTAAAATCTATATCCCTTGGACCTCTCGGCATATCCAACAAAATACCCACTAATGGTCCTAGGGTCCAGCTTTTTCTCTTGTGGATTGTATACTCTCACTTCACATGGGCATCCCCATACGCGTACATGTCGCAAACTTGGCTTCCAACCTTTAAATAACTCAAATGGTGTTTTAGAAACAGCCTTGGTTGGAACTCGATTTAATATGTATACAGCTGTCTTGAGAGCTTCTGTCCACAAGGACTTAGGTAGTTTGGAGCTGCTAATCATGCTCCTCACCATGTCCATCAATGTTCGGTTCCTTCTTTCTGCTACACCATTCTGATCAGGTGAGCCAGGTAAACTGTATTGGGCAACAATCCCATGTTCTTGAAGGAACTTCGCAAATGGACCAGGCATTTGTCCATCTTCTGTGTATCTCCCATAATACTCACCTCCTCTATCAGATCTCACAATTTTGATTTTCTTTCCACATTGTGTCTCTACTTCTGCCTTGAATACCTTAAAGGCATCTAATGCTTCGTTCTTATTATGAAGCAAGTAGAGATACATAAATCGTGAGTAATCATCAATAAAGCAGATAAAGTATTTCGGACCATGAAAATCCATATCCGGACAACAAATGTCCGTGTGTATGATCTCTAATAGGTCTGAACTCCTCTTGGCACCTTTCTTTGACTTATTGGTCTGCTTGCCTTTAATGCAGTCCACACAAGTATCAAAGTCAGTGAAGTCCAACGATTGAGTACCCCTTCATTCACTAACCTCTTGATTCTATCTATGGAGATATGTTCCAATCTCCGATGCCACAACATAGAAGAGTTATCATTTACAAAACATCTTTTTATGCCAGCCCTAACATGCATTACATCATGAGTGGTATTATTTTGCAAATTAATATAGAAAAGACCATCAGACAAAGTACCATTCCCAACAAGTTCAGATTTATAATATAAACTGAAAGAAGTATCTGAAAAGTTGAAAGAATAACCAAAAGGTACAAGTCTTGAAACTGAAATTAAATTCCTAGAAAAACTAGGTACATAAAAGGTCCTTTCCAAATTTAAAACAAAACCACTACTAAGAACTAAGGTGCATGTCCCTATAGCTTCCACATGTGAGCGCATCTTATTTCCTGAAGAGATATACTGCTCACTTCCCATTGGCTTCCTTAAGTTTTGCATACCCTGCAAAGTATTGCAAATGTGGATTGTAGAACCAGAATCAATCCACCATGTGTTATAAATAACATTAGCCATATTAGATTCATAATAGATAAGTGAGATTGTTTTACCTTTCTTTTCAAGCCAAGTCTTGAACTTGATGCAATCCTTCTTCATGTGTCCCTTCTTCTTACAGAAGAAACACTTGGATTCCTTCTTAATATCAGATTGGGGTGGTATTTTACTTTTACCCTTCTTCTTGGCCCGTGCTCGATCCTTTCCATTTGTAGTCAGCATTGCACTTTCACCCAATTCCATCAACAATCTACCCTCTTCTTGAACACACATGGCCAAAAGTTCATTGATTGACCATTTTTCCTTATGTGTGTTATAAGATATCTTAAATGGTCCATACTGTTGTGGAAGTGTATTTAAAATATAGTGCACCAGAAAGGACTCAGACATTTCAACCTCAAGAGTCTTTAGTTGAGCTGCAATGTCCCTCATTTGCATAATGTGCTCACGCACACCTCTCACTCCAGTGAGCCTCAGGGATGACAACTTCAATATTAGGGTACTGGCAAGAGCTTTATCTGAAGTACTAAATTGCTCATCAATGGCCTTTAGTAGCTCCCTGACATTCTCATACTTATCAACTGAACCACATATACCAACAGAGATTTTTATCTTTATAAACATTGTACTCAAGCGATTGGATCGCTCCCAACGTTCATAAATCGCAATCTCATTAGGAGTGCTGGTCTGAGTTACTGAAGGTGGTTCATCCTTCCTTATAGCATAATCAATGTCCATCCAGCCCAGATGAAGGAGAATTCTCTCCTTCCAAACCTTATAGTTATCACCCCTTAATTCAGGTATGTCACATTTTATTTCAGAGAAATTTACAGGTTGCATAACTGCAAAATTTAAACACACATGCTTATTATCAAAAATTGAGGCTAATAAAATGCTTTACCAATGTAAATTATGCATTTAGAAACCAGTGAATCTACTGACATAAAACTTGCCTGTGGGCTAAAGCTCTAATTCAATTAGATTCACTTAAGTCTGTATGATAAAACTATCAAATTATGTTCCTTCTTTCTAATTCCTGTGGGTAGATTAGAAAAATATAATTTGATATTTCATCTTAATTAATTATATAAATATAAAATAATGAATCTACTGACATAAAACTTGCCTGTGGGCTAAAGCTTTAATTCAATTAGATTCACTTAAGTCTGTATGATAAAACTATCAAATTATGTTCCTTCTTTCTAATTCCTGTGGGTAGATTAGAAAAATATAATTTGATATTTCATCCTAATTAATTATATAAATATAACAAAAATTCCTGTGGAATAAATTTTATTATATTTATATAACTAATTACAATTAATGTCTATTATTTATGTGATTTACTAACTTTATTATACAATTTTATAATTAAGGATGTTGTGGCTACTCCTCAATTATTCAATTGTATTTATCACTTAGACATTATTTAAATTTTATGTTCAATTATGTCACTTAAGATGCATGCATAATTCATAAAATTTATACACACAAATTCTAAATATAATTGAACATAAATAGGCCAGACTAATGGTCCAACCACTTAATGAACGAGCCAACAGCCCGTCATCCTCACCCAATTCTAATAGTTTAATTTAACCAAAAATCTGTCAATCACCTCAAAAAAATAATATGATCAGGACTGTCACACGATTCATACTGAATGCACAGTCCAATTTAACGCAATCCAGATTAAGCTCATGGCTTAGCCTGTCCAGTGCTGGGCCAGCCTGGCCCAGTCACTAGCCGCTGGGCCAGCGCCAGCCACCTGGCCCAGGCGACTGGCCGCTGGGCCAGCGCTGGCCTGCTGGCCCAGCGCCTGGGCCAGCAGCGCTGGCTGCCAGCCGCTGGGCCAGCGCTGGCCTGCTGGCCCAGCGCTTGAGCCAGCAGCACTGGCTGATTGGCAGCCAGCGCTAGCGCCCAGGCGCTGGGCGCTAGCCCTTTTTTTTTTATAGTGTCCTGCACGTTTTTTCTGTAAGAGGCATTTTTTATCCGTCCTCGTTCTGTGCACATATTCAAAGCAAGAAAATCGATGCTTCCTTATCTCATGGTGATTTAATCGTGAGATATTTGGATTTATCTTTTATTTAAACTATATCCAAAAGGGTGAGCAAATAGATAAGAATGGAATAAATCTTACTGATCAATCTCTTAAATAAAACTGAATTAAATAAACTGAATATTAAGAGTTTATCAGATCTAATGCATTCTTGATGACCTATTAACTCTTCCGGTACGTAGGTAGTTGGGTCAAACGCACCAAGGTACTACAACAGCCTCCCTTATTGGTACGTCTCTAATATCCCTACCGTACGCCCGTTGGGTGAAATAATCCAAGGTACTACCAGTAGCCTCCCCTTTGGACTATCCCTAAACGAGAGAAATAGGGATCAAGAATACCTTGTCCCTCTTTATCAAATAAATCATATAATGATTGTTTCACAAGGATTTTATCAGATCCGTATATTAATGAAAACAATCATATCCTAATAATCAAGGCAGAGGTATTATTTTATACACTCTGATACCAAATGATAGACTGAAATTAAATATATTGATCCCTATCATATATGCGGAAAAATGGGACCAATATATTTATCCTAATTAATTAAGGAAAGATCGATAAATACCTCCAGCCATTGCTGTTGATTTTTTCTAGATGAGGGTAAAGATCTTCCACGCCTTGCGGTCTCTCTCAGCGATGGTGTAAACTTTCTCTCAATGAAACCAGGCGCAGGGACCTATCCGTTTTAAAAACCTGTATGCCTTATCTGTCCATCACAGAGGGCGCCGCTTTAAACGGATATGGTTGAGGGATTCTTATCTCAATCGTGAATTCAAATTTTGAATTCACGCAATCCCTCAAGATCAGAATATAGGATCACCTTAATCGTATCTAACCGATACGCTTAATGGAGAAAAAACCAACATCTAATACCCTTTCCTCACTCGTTCTCTTCTATCTTCTTCCCTTGTTGTGTCTTCTTCAAGACGAAGAAGAGCTTGCTAAAGTGATGGCTGAGTTGGTGGTAGGAGGATGGTTTGCATCTGCTGCCATCAACAAACTAGCTGATAAGGCCCGCGACTATTTGCAGGACCAGTACAAGTACCAGGCAGGTGTGGATGATGATTTGAAAAAGCTTCAGCAAAATCTGCCGAAGATCCAGACCGTGATCCAAGCAGCCGAGAAAGGGCGAATTCAGGATCCGAGTTTGAAGACGTGGCTGGGAATTATTAAAGATGCAGCATTTGATGCAGAGGATTTGCTAGACAAGTTCGACTATCAATTGCTCCAAGCCAAGGTGGAAGAACAAAATAAGGTGCGTGACAACTTTGCATCATCTTCTTCTTCTCATAACATTCTAAAACATGCTGAAACCTTGGTCAAACGTCTCATCTTCTCTGATGATGACCTCAATAAGTTGCGTGAGATTGTCAGCAGCTTTGATGGTATTCTTGCCCAGACAGGGTATTTTCTCAGATTGGTGGATATTAATGCGAGCGGAAATAGACGGCAAGAAACATTAGACTGGCGAAAAAAAACTTCCACGCCTGATGAACCTAAAATTGTTGGCCGGGAAACTGTGATAAATAAGATAGTAAATTCATTGTTGAGAAGAACTGATGATTCCAGATCTAATAATAATGAAATATTTTCTGTTCTGTCCATAGTTGGCATCGGGGGAGTGGGGAAAACCACGGTTGCTCAGCATGTCTTTGACAAAAATGAAATAAACGAACATTTCGATCTTAAGATATGGGTATGCGTGTCTGAAACTTTTGATGTGAGAAGGCTTACAATAGAGATGATAGAGTCTGCTGCTTCGGAGTCGATGCCCATGAATCTTCATCAGTTCAGCAATTTGGATATGATTCAAAGAATTCTTAAGGAGAAGCTAGAGGGTCAGAGATTTCTAATTGTCTTTGATGATACATGGAATGAAGTGAGAAGCAATTGGGAAAACTTGTGTAAACCATTTAAACATGGCAAAGAAGGAAGCAGAATTATGGTAACAACTCGGAGTCATGAGGTGGCAGCGGCCGTGGGAACAAAGGAAAGGGTGGATTTAGAGGGTTTAGAAGAAGAGGACTTTTGGACATTTTTCAAACAATGTGCATTTGGTGACAGGATCCGAAAACATAACCCAAACTTGGAAGTGTTTGGCAGGGAAATAGCAAAGAAATTGGGGGGTTTGCCCTTTGCAGCAAAGACTGTCGGAAGCATACTAAAACCTACATTAGAGGAAAAGCACTGGCTAGGAATCTTGAAAAGCAAACTATGGGAATTAGAGCAGCAAGAAGATGGAATCATGCCGGCTCTGCAACTAAGTTACGATCATTTGCCAGCACACTTAAAGCAATGCTTCGCCTATTGTTCTTTGTTTCCCAAGGATTATATCTATGATAAGGAGAAACTAGTCCAACTTTGGATGGCTCAAGGCTTTGTACCGCACCATGAGGAGCGCAAGAATGCAGAAGACAAAGGGGTGCAGTATTTTGATTATTTATTACGAAGGTGTTTCTTTCAGAAGGCAGACGTTAGACATAAAGATGGCTATAAGATTCATGATTTACTACATGACCTTGCCGAATCTGTTATTGATGATGAATGTTGTAGAATTACTAATGCGCATGTGCAAATCCCAAAGAGACCAAGACACCTTTATATTGCTGCTACCAATCATCAGTTGGAGAAATGTTAAAATGTGAGTGACATTTGTGACATTAAAAAACTACGTAGCCTTGTCGTTGCCGGTGAAGTTTCCCTTTCAGAGTCATCCAAGTCGAGGCTTGTTCATTTCATTCAGTACATTTTGAAAGAGTCAAAACAACTTCGTGTGTTGATCATACTCCCTGATATTCTATTTCACTTGTCATTAGAAGCTATTGGTGATCTAGTACATTTAAGATACATAGAAATCATAGATTGGGATTACTCTATGCCAAACTTGCCGGAGTCATGGTGCAAGCATTACCATCTACAAATGTTGAATGTCCATTTTTTCCTGCAGATGAATTCTAAGCTACAAATAGATGTGAGTAATTGCATCAATTTGCGGCATTTAAATGGAGGTTGGATTGAACAAGTAGTCGGAATTGGCAAACTAACATGTCTTCAAGAAATAAAGGAATATTATGTCGACGACAAATATGGATGCGGGATAGGACAATTAAAGAATATGAGGCAATTACGAGGAAGACTACACATCTTCAATCTTGAGAATGTTAGGAATAAGGAGGAGGCTAGTGAAGCCATGCTGCACGACAAAGAGCACCTTGAATTCCTAGGTTTAAGATGGAGCAGAGGTGTCCAAGATCACAGGGCAGATGTGTGTAAAGAGATTGTTGCCGCCGGGATCCGTCCTCCGACTCGGGCGCGGTCGATCTCCAAAGGGGGGCGGACCTGCACAAAAGTCCTCGCGCGAGAGGCGTTGGGTGTGGCCCTCCGCGGAAGACCCTCCGATGCTCAAGTCAGTGGAGAAGAAATCGACGATCAACCAGATATTGGGGAGGTGGATCTCTCCGGAAGGCCTCTCCGGGGGCGGCCAATCGGGAGCTCTAAAGGGCAAGAGCGCCAACGAGCTACCGGCATGAGAGCAGGAGAGTGAGAATGAGGGTGTGAGGGCGCGCGTATGCGTGCGTGCGTATGCGTACCTGAGGGGATCTGGGAGTGTCCTATTTATAGACTGTCACCTGGATCTTGAGCGCCTTCTGGAAGGTTTAGAGGTTGTTAGGATACGGGAGTGGATCGAATCAGGCCGTTGTGGGGCTGTTGGGATCCGTATCTTGTCTGTTAGGGGATCGACGGCTGGGAGAGCTCCTTGATGGCTTGAGATCTGGTAGATGTGTAGGTTTCAGGCGGCCTTGATAGGTTCTAGACCACTTCTCAGTATGATTCCTTGTTTAGGGTGCCGTTACAGTAGGCTGAGGCTCTCCCGCGTCAGGTTCCGCGGAGGTGGGCATTGGATCGTGGGTCGTTCAGCGAAACCGAACCATGGAAGCCCAGGAAGACTGAGCTACGGGAGCCCGGGAAGGCCGAGCTATGGAAGCCCGGGGGAGCCGAGCTACGGATGCCCGGGAAGGCCGAGCTATGGAAGCCCGGGGGGGGCCGAGCTACGGAAGCCCGGGGAAGACTAAGGGAGGAGGTCAGCCTTAGCCGCCTCGCACGGATATCGATGCAATAACGATTTTACCCCCCAACACATGCCCTCCACTCCCTAGTTCGAAGCGTAGGTTCGGGCATAGGGAGTATAAGTCCAAGTGGCATGTCCCGGATGGGACTGTCTGCCTTAGACAGCTCTCGCAATGATGCCCTAATTAATGCGATAGGATCATCGTGCCTTCGGGGTTAAGGCTCCCCCACGAGTGACGGTTGGGAATACGCCACGCCGCGAATCCCGATCTATCCGACGTTTGTCGAGGCAGTTCTGGATGCCTCGGGCGGGATGCCTCATCTTCTCAAGGCGGCTTACTTAGCGGGGAAGCAAGACGATAGCCGCACTATATATATGCATGCTTGCAGCATCCTTTCGTTTTGTTTTTGAGGAGTTTCGCCTTTCATCCTTTGCGACACCCATTGTTTTGCCTAGAGTTTTTCTCAGTTAAGATGGCGATGAGTCCCAACGACGTGGTTTCGAAGATTGTCGCTGAGGATTTGGGAAGGATTCACCAATGGTATGGCATGCCCTCAGATGTCATTCTGCGGGCGCCGGAGTCTGGAGATAGGGTCTCACGAGATCTGGAGTTCGGGGTCTTCATTTATGAAGACAGTTTGAAGGCAGGCTTTCGTTTCCCTCTCCATCCCTTGGTGAAGGAAATAATGACCCACTACAACATCTGCCCGACGATGGTCGCCCCGAATAGTTGGCGGAGCATTATCGGGTTTATTTCAATGTGCCATCAGATTCGAATTGTCGCTACTCTTCCCCTTTTCCGCGCTTGTTATCATCTGATACCTGGGAGGAAATATGAGTGGCCCTACATTGGACCCCGGAGGTCCTTCAACATTATCGTGGACAAGCCGTCGTCTATTAAGGGATGGAAGAGCCGGTTTATTATAGCAGAGGAGAACATTGGTTCCGACTTCCCTCGGAAATGGGGGAACTTTGTTAGGGATGCGGAAACGCATCCAATTTTGTCAGCGCATGAGGAGAGGGATTTGGACATCCTTCGCAATGGTCAGGTGTTTTCAGCCAATGACCTATTATCGAAGGGAGCCCTTTTCGCAGCCGGGCTCAGCTCCCAGGACCTGCAAGGTGAGTCCTCCCTGTTACCTTTTTTCGCTGTGTGTTTTCCTGATGAATGTATTTGGATCTGACCGTGCGTGTTTCATTCTTTCAGCCAAGAGGTCAGCACTGTCAAGCCTTGCCAAGAGGAAGAGAGGAAAGCGCCCAAGGGAGAGCAGCGGCGTAGACAACGGTAGGCCTGAGAAAAGGGCTCACAGATCTGTCAGAAGCCCACCGGACGCAGGAGCGGTCACGACAGGAGCGCCGGGGGTGGAGGAGGATCCAGGGAGAACAACTATGATCCCTTTCCCTCTCGTGTTGGAGATATCTGATAGTTCAGACGAGGCTCCATTGGTTCGTCTGACCGCGTCCCCTATGAAAGAGGAGATGGCAATGGATCTGGCGGAAGTGGTCGTTTCTGAGGGGCCCTCTGTCTCTGCGGGTCCACTACTGGCTCCAGCATGAGAAGGAGAGGCGACAGCTGCAGCCGAGGAGGTTCAGGGAGAGCTCCCTCTTGGTCTCTCTGTAGGGGAGTCTGGTATTAGTGAAGTCGGGTCGCTCGCGGTAGTTCAAGAAGCGGGCCAGATAGAGGCTTCGGCGGAGCCTGCAGGGGAGGCGCAAGTGGTAGGCCAGGCTGAGGCCTCGGGGGGTCCTATGGAGGAGATGCAGATGGTGGTGACCGGAAAAGGTGCGTCGGAAGAGGGGATGCAGCAAGGTGGGAGTCCCACATTGGGAGCTCCCTCGAAAAAGATTTTGGAGAGGCTGGCGCTTGGGCTAGCCGAATTATCTAAAGAAGTTCAAGCTAGGGCCTTGATAGAAGAGGCTGGGAAGTTGGGGGCCTCTCAGACGGAGGTCGCCCAGGTTGGTCCCTCAGGCAGGGACGGTCAACCCAGTAGTTCGAGCGCTAGTGTTGAGGAGGCGTTTTCAGCCTTAATGAGGTCGGCCTTGCATCCGGGTGCAGATCCTTCGGCGGACAAGTTTGCAGATTTGGAGCTGGTTGATGCTGCGTTCGGTCAGCAAGGCATGGCTGAAAGTGTCCATCTCCTTCCCGATATCGACAATACGACCCTGATGAGGATGACTCGGGCCTATGCCTCGCGGATGAGTTGCCATTCCTGGGTAGTGGACACATTCTGGTTGGCTTAACTCTCATTCATTCACTTTTTATCCTGCAGAGTGTTTTGCTTTCTAGGGTGATATGCTGGCGTTTGAGTTTGGCGACGGGGGCCAGCATTCAGGCCAGGAGAGACAATGCCGAGCTCCAATCACGATTGAAGGTATCTGAGAAGTTTGAAGAACTTATGGCTATGAGTGATAGAAGTTTGAAGGGGATAAGGGCGGCACACCAGGTCGCCCTGGCCGAGGTGTCCAAGCAAAAGCGTAGAGTGGAGGAGTTGCAGGAACTCCTGACGAAGAATGACAACGTGTGCTTGAAGCTGGCTAGAATTGAGTCGAAACATTCCGCGGAGGTGGCGGCGATGCGGCGGGAACATAGTGAAAGCTTGGGTCGGCTGGGAAGGGAGGCTGCCGACGAAAGAAAGCGCCTGGCCAGAATGCTTGGCGAAGTGGAGGAGAAGCTGAGGCGGCGCGACGGTGAAATTTCTCACTTGAGGGAGGGCGCTAAATGGCACCAAGGGACAATAGCTCGGGTGAGCAACGAGTTATCCCAAGCTCGTGATGCCGATTGACTTTGGCTTTTTCAGATGGCGAAGTTGGAGTTGGAGATTCGGGCTCTCCAAGGTAAGCTCGTGTCTAACCGCAATAAGAGCTCAGAACTCGAAACGCGGGCCGGCGAGTCTGAGGAGCAAAACATCATTTTGCGGGCTCAAGTTGCGGAGGCTGAGAAGCAGGCTGCTGAGGCTAAGATGCAGCTCGCCATGCTCAAAGGGAAGCAGGATGCTATCGGCGTTGACGTCTTCCAACTTGGAATAGAAGAATGTAAAGATAAGATATCCAGCGAGCATCCAGAATGGGATCTCTCTTTTCTGGATACTGAAGCTCCCGATGACGGTGAGTCCGAAGAAGAAGAAGAGGATGAATATGTCGACGTCTCTGATACTGATCCTGGTGCCGCCCCGGGTCCCAGCGAAGCTGCAGCTTCTGAGGAACGATTGCAAACTGCCACTGAAGGGGCAAAAGTATTGGAAAAAGGCGAATCTAGTCGCACCTCTGCGGACATAACCGAAGGCTCCTCCAAAACCGATGTGGTTCCCGGCCCTTAGGAGCTACCCCTGTATTTTGCTTTTTTAAAGTCTGACCGATGTTTCTCAATGAATGAAACCTCTATTTTCATTTAAATGTTTTTCTTTGTATGGCCCTATTGCCGCCCAGTCTTGCCTCAATCGTGAGCAACTTATGGCTTGCTGATGTTTTTTGGTCATTTTTGTTTCGGGATTGAGGGAATGCATTGGCTTAACCCAAGGCGGGGCGATAGCCTTGACCGGCGAACCGACAGGTGATCTGGTTCGGTTAATGTCTTAATTAAGACTCAAGAAACGAAACTGGATGGTTAAGACCAATTGGTCGGACAGGTCAGTTTGGGCCGATAGACGGGATAGATCGGCTAGGGTCGACAAGCAAGATAGGTTGGCTAGGGCCGACGAGCAAAGTAGGTCAGCTAGGGCCGACGAGCAAGGTAGGTCGGCTAGGGCCGACGAGCAAGGTAGGTCGGCTAGGGCCGACAAGTAAGGTAGGTCGGCTAGGGCCGACGAGCAAAATAGGTCGGCTGGGGCCGACGAGCACAATAGGTCGACTGGGGCCGACGAGCAAAATAGGTCGGCTAGGGCCGACGAGCACAATAGGTCGGCTGGGGCCGACGAGCAAAATAGGTCGGCTGAGGCCGACAAGCAAAATAGGTCGGCTAGGGCCGACATATGAAGGTGGTTGCTGAAGCATTTTTCGCTTCCCTTGGTCATTTTATTTTTTGTTCAAAGGATAGTTTACGTAGCCTTCGTGCTCATTTGGTAACTCTGCCAGCGCCCTGCCACTCTGCAGGCAAATCGGTTTTTATTTCACCAAAATTGATGGTACGGCGTTGTGGGGAACATAAAGCTGCTCTAGAGCTTTTCGGAAGGTGCTCTTTCCCATGCAGGTCGTTTTGACATACGGCGCACGCAGTCGTTTGCCATTGGAGGACATTATTTTCGCAGGACGATATCCTGAACCTGCCAACTTTTGTAACGCTGACGGATGATCCTCTGCATTTAATGATCGCGATTCAAGATCAAGAGGAAATCTTTGCGTATGTCATAATTCAGGCGGTGGGGTTGGCGCGCAGTAGGGCGCCGCTTTCATCCTGGGAGGCCACGTGGAGGCATGGCTCAGGTGTTTGAATCTGGGAGCTTATAGCCTTGGTAATTGCTCCCGGTCCATTCTTGGCCTGTAAAAAGGGAAAGTGGGGTAGTGTTAAGCCATCCCCAAAAGCTTCTTTTCCACTAGAGCTTCCATCATGCTCGTTTCTCTGTTGTTGCAAGTGGGAGGACTGAGCTTTTCTCTTGCAAGCTTTTTGCCTCTGGATAGTTGGGGCGATGAAGGAGCTGCCGAAGGATGGCTCACCCTTAGGGGATGAGTCCCGGAGATCATATGGAGAGCGCACATGGAGGGCGCAGAGATCACACGGAGAGCGCACATACACTCTTCTAGTGTGACCTTTGTGGTTCCCCTTTGGGGACGCATGGTAGGGAGTGCACGCGGGCTTCCCATGAGTCGCTTGAACTTCTCCTCCTCCCCTGATTTGGATCCCTGGGCTCGTCCGCCTGGGGAATCTTTCACCACATGGGGAGGGGGTGAAAGTGTGCCGCCCGCTGACACCTTGTCCTTGAGCCATGGCAAGGTGGGGGTGGTGCATACTCGATTTGGGAGAGCGATCAGACGCCAGGGTCCGCTGGCTCCCTATCTGCTCGCCGGGGGGTCCCTCGGTTGGGTGGTCTGGGATGGCCACCCAGATATCTCGGTTGGGTCACCAAGATATCATTATTGACTGAAGCTGGCCGCAACGATTGGTCCATGTCGCCCGGCTATTATCAGCTCGAGCTGACTGGATGCGGCTTATTTGGCTCGGCAGTCAGATGCCGGAGCACCACGGTTGCCCAGGTATGCTTTGGAGCAGTTGCCCGAGTTTTGTACTTGTCTTTATTTTATGCATTTCAATGCTCTTGTAACGCCTCTGAGGCATTTGTAACCGATCTTGATTGGCAATGAAATAAAGAGAGTTCTGTTTTGTTTCTCAATCTCTACCTCTTCTGTGCCAAGTTTATTGTTGCTGTTGGGCATGGATGCCTCGCTCGTTCTTAGGCGAAGATCCCGCGCTATTCAAACTAATCAAGGTTCACAAGCGATAGTTTAGGGATCATTCAGCGAAATACGCTCCTTACTTCGGTCCGAAGTTTGGTATTTTGTGCTTTGTCCTTATCGGAGCTCGCATCCTTGCAGGTCGGCTTTGCCGAAGTTCAAAAAATTTTGCGCTTGGCTTCACCAAGGTTCGGAGAACTTGTAGCTCGGCCCAGCCGAGGTTCGGAGAGGTTTTACTTGGCCCTGCCAAGGTTTGAAGAATTTTTACTTGGCCCTGCCAAGGTTCAGAGAATTTGTTACTCGGCCCAGCCGAGGTTCGGAGAATTTTTACTTGGCCCTGCCAAGGTTCGGAGAATTTGTTGCTCGGCCCAACCGAGGTTCGGAGAATATTTTGCTTGGCCCTGCCAAGGTTTGGAGAATTTTTACTTGGCCCTACCATGGTTCGGAGAATTTTTACTTGGCCCTGCCAAGGTTCGAAGAATTTATTGCTCGGCCCAGCCGAGGTTCGGAGAATTTTTACTTGGCCCTGCCAAGGTTCGGAGATTTTTACTTGGCCCTGCCAAGGTTCGGAGAATTTTTACTTGGCCCTGCCAAGGTTTGAAGAATTTGTTGCTCAGCCCAGCCGAGGTTCGAAGAATTTTTACTTGGCTCTGCCAAGGTTCGGAGATTCAGGGCTCGAAGAACTGACTTAGCTATCACTACGAGCCATAGTGTAAGGTCTCTATGATGCTTGGTGAGGGGGCACCTGGGCGGAACGAGCGGTATGTTGTCATGCTCCTTTATTTATGATGTTACCCTTCCCGAGGGGACAAGTCATTGGCCAGACGTCGGCTTTCTTCCCTCTGCGCTTCCCAAAAAAGGAGCTTAGGGAAGCGCTGGGAGCATTTATTATGGGGGCAGCAAATCGGAGAGTATTCTGCTCGGGGAGATTCCCGATCAGTCAGTTCGCACTTACCGATCTAACTTGGGATGGGGTGCAGTACCTCAGATTCTGCAGTCATTAAGGTGACGACACGTGGCAAGTTCTCATAGGTCGGTTGCTGCGGCATGACCAATTGGGATACCTGCCTAACAAGTATAAATATGACCGAGGGGTGTGGTCTTAGTCATCCCTCGGTTCAGGTCATGAAATAGTGTCAGACCATGGCCTCTCAAGGGCGATCCTTGGAAGAGTTGTGTGTATCTCTCAACGGTTTGCTGTATTCGGAGAGGGGGCGCCCCACCATCACTGTCGACGGGTTGGTTTTGGCATCGACCCTTGCGAGCAATCAGCAGCTCGTAAGGGTCGTCGAGGAGTACATGGACGTGTCGACTAAGGAGGCGAAGGCCCTACGCCGGGTCGTAGACCGGCAGAGGGAGGAGATCGAATCACTTCGCCAGCAGGTTGCCGATCTCACCAAGCGCCTGGAGGATCTGCTGGCCTCTGGGAGCGACTCCGACCTCTGATTTAGGGCCTCCGTTACTTTTGCTTTTTGTTTTTGCTTTTCTTGTCTCTTTTTGTACCTCTTTTTCCCGATCAAAAAAAAGGCTTTGTTTGGGTAACTTTCTTTTCAAGAGTTTTGGCTTTAAGCATGCCAATTGCGTAATAATTGGGGAGTCGGCGTGGCTCCACTGGTTCATGCATCGAGATAGACGCTTTGTTTGATGGGTTACAGGGGCATTTACCCAAAGATTTTAGTAGTAGAGGGGAATTCCCTGGCTCTGCTCGGGGCTTCTGGCCGATTACGCGGAGCTTAATGGGCCCTGTAAGGGTTTCGCCGAAGGCGCCTTCTTTTTGTGTGTCGACAGTTTTTGCTCAGCGTGCTTCTTTTTAAACCGGACAAAGTTTTGGGGACTATTTGGAAGTCCTTTGGCTTTAATCGGGGCCTACGCACTTCGGCTTTCAGCCGGTGTCTTAACCTGAAGAATTTTTACTCAGCCTTGCTGAGGTTCGGAGAACGTTTTACTTGGCCCTGCCAAGGTTCGGAGAAATTGTTGCTCGGCCCAGCCGAGGTTCGGAGAATTTGTTGCTCGGCCTAGCCGAGGTTCAGAGAATATTTTACTTGGCCCTCCCAAGGTTTGGAGAAATTGTTGCTCGGCCCAGCCGAGGTTCGGGGAATGTTTTACTTGGCCCTGCCAAGGTTCGGAGAATTTGTTACTCGGCCCAGCCGAGGTTCGGAGAATGTTTTACTTGGCCCTGCCAAGGTTCGGAGAAATTGTTGCTCGGCCCAGCCGAGGTTCGGGGAATGTTTTACTTGGCCCTGCCAAGGTTCGGAGAATTTGTTGCTCGGCCCAGCCGAGGTTCGGAGAATTTTTTGCTCGGCCCAGCCGAGGTTCGGAGAATTTTTTACTTGGCCCTGCCAAGGTTCGGAGAATTTGTTGCTCGGCCCTGCCAAGGTTCGGAGAATTTGTTGCTCGGCCTAGCCAAGGTTCGGAGAATTTGTTGCTTGGCCCTGCCAAGGTTCGGAGAATTTGTTGCTCGGCCCAGCCGAGGTTCGGAGAATATTTTACTTGGCCCTACCAAGGCTCGGAGAATTTGTTGCTCGGCCCAGCCGAGGTTCGGAGAATTTTTACTTGGCCCTGCCAAGGTTCAAAGAATTTGTCGCTCGGCCCAGCCGAGGTTCAAAGAAGTTTTTTTTACTTGGCCCTGCCAAGGTTCGGAGAATTTTTACTTGGCCCTGCCAAGGTTCGAAGAATTCCTGTCCAGACAAGTAGCTCGGTCGTGCCGAGGATGGGTAAGCAGCATCTATTTCTTTTTGCAACTTTTGGCAATGTAGTGCATAATGATTTGCATTGAAAAATGTGCTGACAGAAAAATATAAGGCATATGAAAATAGACTTGAAGAGGACGTACCCTATTGATAATATTTTCGGAGATTCTCCGAATTCCACATCCGGGGAATGGATTTCCCATCCAGATCTTGTAGCTTGTAGGTTCCCGGTCCAATGATCTCCGCTACTTGGTACGGGCCCTGCCAGTTCGGCACCAGCTTTCCTTATTCCAGCGGTTTGGAAACAGAGGCCTTTCAGAGGACAAGGTCGCCGGGCAGGAAGGCTTTCCCTTTGACTCTGGAGGCGTGATATCGGGCTACCCTTTGTTGATAAGCGGCCACTCTGATTCGGGCCTTCTCCCTAATCTCCTCCACCAGGTCGAGGTTGGTGCGGAGTTGTTCGTTGCTAGCCTCCTCTGAGTAGCTTTCCACCCGCAATGATGGGAGGCCGACCTCCACAGGGATAACGGCCTCTGTACCGAAAGCCATTCAGAATGGGGTTTCACCTGTTGGGATTCTCGGGGTGGTGCGGTAGGCCCATAAGACATGGTGCAGCTCCTCCGCCCACCTGCCTTGGGCTCTGGAGAGGCAAGCTTTGATTCCCTGAAGGAGGGTCCTGTTGGTCACTTTGGCCGCTCCGTTGGCTTGTGGGTGCCTGACTGAAGTGAGGTGGTGACAGATTCCATGCTCCTCGCAGAACTGGCGGAATTTAGAGTTGTCAAACTGCTTACCGTTGTCGGTGATTATAGTATGCGGGAGGCCGAATCGGCAGATGATGGACCTCCACACAAAATCTCTGGCCCGTGCCTCGGTAATGTGTGCAACCGCTTCCGCCTCGACCCATTTGGTGAAGTAGTCGATGGCGACGAATAGAAATTTTCGCTGTCCGGTGGCAAGCGGGAATGGGCCGAGGATGTCCATCCCCCATTTGGCAAAGGGCCAAGCGGAGGATATGGAAACTAGTTCGGCAGAAGGGAGCCTTTGGATGCTTGAATGCCTCTGGCAGGGGTCGCAGGCTCGGACTAGATCGTCCGCATCCTTTTGCATGGTCGGCCAGTAGTAGCCTTATCGCAGCACCTTGTGGCATAGGGATCGGCTTCCTAAATGGTTGCCGCAGATCCCTTCATGTACCTCGCGCAAAGCATAATCTGCTTCGGACGGGCGAAGGCATCTGAGCAGTGGCATAGAGAAAGACCGTTTGTAAAGCTGGTTGTCAATCAGCACGTAGTGAGTGGCCTGCAGCTTCAGCTTTCTAGCCTCCCTTCGGTCGGACGGAAGCAACCCTTCTCTGAGATATTTGAGGATAGGGTCGAACCATGATGTTTCGGCCTCAACTTGCATTATTCGGTTGGCTTCTGCGATGCTGGGCTTCTCCAAAGTCTCCAGGTGGAACTTCTGCTCGGCGTCCATCGACTCCGCGGTTGCCAATCGGGAGAGTAGGTCAGCGCGGGCATTCTCAGATCTGGGAATCTGAATGATTTCAAATTCGGCAAAATGGGGAAGCAGGCTCTGCACCTCCTGGAGATACCGAACCATATTTGGTTCCCGGGCTTTGAATTCTCCTCGTACATGGCCAGCTACCAGCTGAGAGTCGGTGAACGCATTAAGCTTCTCCACCTTCAGATTGCGGGCAATTCGGAGACCAGCTAATAGGGCTTCATACTCGGCTTCGTTGTTGGAGGCTGGGAAGGAGAATCGGATGCCATATTCAAAAGTAATTCCCTCTGGACTGGTAAGAACCAGACCCGCACCGGAGCGATGGGCATTATACGACCCGTCGACATGGAGGAGCCACCGGGCTCCAGCTTTTGGTTCTTCGGGGAGTCTGGGGTAGAACCGTCCTCCGGGATGGTACATTCGAGGAGGAAGTCGGCTAGCACCTGAGCCTTGATGGCTGGACGAGGTTGAAAATGTATGTCATGCTCGCTTAGCTCGACGGCCCATTTGGTCATTCTCCCCGATGTATCGGGACGGTGGACCACCGCCTTGATGGGTTGGTCGGTCAGAACCGTCACAGAATGTGCTTGGAAGTATGGCCACAGCTTCCGAACTGAGGTGATTAAGGATATAAATAACTCAAAGGATATAATAGAGGGTATAGGCTGTGCATGCGAGATCAAAACTTCAATCAAAAAAATAACTCAAAGGATATAATAAAGAAGAGCATAATTTTTATTGCATAGAAATTAAGAACAAAAAGAAAAATAAAACTTGATTACATGCTTCATCATCATCCCAAGTTGAAGGAATCTAGCCATGCATTGCCATAATTTTTCTCTCCTAGGCCTAAATACAATAATCTAAATAAAACAAGAAAAAAAAGAGCTTTGTCAAAACTCCGCTCTTGACTATTGCCTAAGGTCCTCCTTTTATAGAGCTTGTCTAGGGCTTCTTTTCAGTCAAAGTTGGAGTCAATCAGGTTCAAGATCGTTCAGATATCAATACAAAACTCCTAAACCATTCATTTTACATCACCTGCCTTAGTTTGCACTGAAAATAATGCAAAATCATCTTTTTCTTCCTTTTCGAACAAACAAAGTCCTGATTTGAGTGTCGTCTGCATCGTTGGACTTCAAAATTCAAGCTTTTCCATCTATAAGCTCCTTTTCTGCAAACTTTCATAAAAAGTATCAATTCTTAATAAATTTAAAGTAATTAATATTTATTTTAATGGTTAACTTGGAATAATAAATAGACTTATCACACCCCCCAACTTAATCATTGCTAATCCCTTAGCAATGTAATTAAAATAAAATCATATGTCACAAAGATTCTCTTTTACAAAATTAAATATAGGCTTAAGGTTGAAAGAAGATAGCCAGTATCACTAACTAAGTATTGAGTTTTTAAAGTAAATTTTGTAGTCAAAACAATCATAAACTTTCTTAGAGTTCATCCATAGATCTACAGCACTTGTGTTTGTGATGGCTAACTTAGCATTTTTGTTCTAGCTTATAAGGAATAATGGTATCTTCGTTTATCGCTTACTTTGATTAATTTTCTATATACCCTCAAATTAAGCACCTAACCTGAGATAGCTTTCACACTACCTGATATATATATTTATTATTATTATTTTATTTTATTTTTTTAGCGATATCTTCAATTGCCTACTTTTTGACGCGAACAATAATGCTTACTTAGGCAAAGATGCCCGGTTACTCAATAGAAAAGCAATGTTTAGACTTATATATATATTATTTTTATCAAGCAAGTAGCTTTTTCCTTAAATTTAAGTTTCTCTTATTGGGGTTTATATCAATTACTAATTTTAAATAATAATTGAATCTTCAATTGACCTTACAACTAATACCTAGTTTACCTCATTAGTGTGCATGTGCAATGAAAATTCTAATAGCCTTTAGATGACCTAAGTAGGCCGCTAAAAGTCTGACAGCTAGTCTACCCCTTGACTCGCTATAGTATTTAGCCAATACTTTCTAACTCTATTACCTTTTCCTAGTCGATTTTGTTCAAAAATTTCTTTCATAGCACATGATTTATAGAAAAAATTTAAAATTTTCAAAAATTGCCAATGTGTTTTAAAAATATTTTTGAGAAAGGTTTTCCTTACCCCCCAACTTAATTTTCATTGTCTACAATGGAGTAAAAAAGAATAAAATAAAGAGAAATATCACCTGGACGAGATATGCTTTGTATAATATTAGGAGTGACCGTGCGAAGCAGTCTCTTATTCCTAAAAATAAGAATCACAAAATAAAGGTCAGAACATAAAAATATTGGGTTGCCTCCAAAAAAGTGCTAAGTTTAACGTCTTCAGCCAAACGTCATGGCTCATTTTGATTACCATTGTTAAGAAGTTTGATAATCTCTTTCCTCACTACTTCCTTCATGATTGGTTTAAGTTTTCTTTGGGGGTCTCTTATAGGCTTGGTTTTCTCCCTTAAATGAATTATATGTCGAACGATCGAGGGGCTAATCCCTTTTATGTTAGCCATGGTCCATCTAACGCTTCTTTATTCTTATTCAATAGTTTTTCTTCTTGTGAAGAGTCTAGGTCGATTGAAATAACCATAAGCAGGGTTTCTGATGGACCTAGATATGCATAGTTGAGATGCTTGGGAAGTGGTTTCAGTTCTAATTTGGATGCTTCCTTAATTGATGGTTTGGATAATGGTTTAGGTACTTTCTCTAGTGGTTTAGTTGGAAGTTTTCATCTTAATTTTTTATCAATTATAGCAACTTCATTAATTTGCTCCTCATCTTGGTTTATGTAGGTTTCTAGTCAAGCTCTTTATTACTAAAGTCAATTGGATCATAAATAATATCCTGAACATAATTTGAGTCGCTCATTTGATGTGTATTGGTAAGATTGAAAATATTAAGATCAATTGACATATTCCCAAAAGAGAGTTTCATTAATTCATTTCAGTAATTAATTAGGGCATTAGCTGTGGCCAAAAATGATCTACCTAAAATCATTGGGATGTGGCTTTTTGGGTTTGTCATTGGTTTAGCTTCTAAAATCACAAAGTTCACTGGGTAGATAAAGTCACCAACTTTGATCAATACATCCTCTACTATTTCCTTGGGTACTTTCAAAGAGTGATTTGCTAGTTGTAGGGTCATTTCCATAGGCTTTAGTTCTCCTAACCCTAGTTGCTCATATACAAGTATGGCAATATATTAACACTTATCCCTAAGTCTAATAGAGCCCTATTTATGAGGGTGTTCCCCATAATGCATAAAATAGTGGATGACCTTGGATCTTTGTATTTCACTGGCATGTTGTTTGATAGATAAGAGGTCATACTAGCTGCCGGAAAGGCTCTCTTGGGCACATTAGTGGTCTTCTTTTTGGTACATAGATCCTTAAGGCTGCATTTGGATGGAGGAATAAGGCCTGTAATAGGCCCTTATTCCGCTTTATTCCCTCAAACAGAATGAAAAAGGAGAGTGGGCCCCGCTAGAACAGCTATTCCAGTCAACCCCCCTTATTCTAATTTCTTATTCCATGGTACCCCATGGAATAGCTCCTATTTCCACTGCAACTATTACAGGGGCACCGATGGAATTAAATTAAATAAATTTATTTATAATATCATTTAAATAAATTAAATTTATTTATTTATAATATAATTTAAAATTAAATAAATTTATTAATAGAAAATAATAAATTAAGTATGTTATTTTTTTCTTTATTAATATAAAATAATTTATTACCTTATTTATTAATAAATAATAATTTATTCAAGTCATTTTAAAAAATAAAAATTGATAAACCATTTTTATTGGAAGGGGTATATTTGAAATTTTAAAAAAATTCTTCATCTATTCCTACTAGAATACATGCTTATTTTCATGTCATCCAAACATCATTTGGAATAACACTGCATTAATTGCACTGGAATAACATGGAATACCAGATTTTCATCCAAACAGAAATCTAGAATAACAAAGGGAATAAGCTATTCCTACGGAATTCGTATTCCTATTCCTGAAATAACTTTTTGACATCTAAACGCAGCCTAAGAAATTTGGCATAGGCTGGGATATGTTGGATCATGTTCATTAAGGGATGTTCACTTTAACTTGCTTAAAGACCTCCAAAATCTTATTGAATTGAGCTAAATTTTGATTGGACTTAAGTCTATTTAAGAATGGTACTACAACCCTAATTTTTGGTTTATCTCCTTCTGACATGGGCTCAGCTGGTGGGTTGGGCATTATATTAGACTCTGATGCCTCAGATGTTTCAGACTGATCCAGCTCAACAAGTTGTTCAAGTGATGTGACTTCTAATTCTTCTTCTTCATATGTACCCACCTGGTTATCTATTTGTTTTCCATATCTTAATGTATGAATGACACTTAGTTGGTATATCTGGGCTCCTTGTTTTGATCTTTGGATGATTAGGTTCCTAGGATTAGCTTAGGGCTAACTCGGTAGCTTACCCAATTCTCTTTCACTGAATGTTGTGGCTAGTTGACCTATTTGGGTTTCTAGTTTTGCAATGGATTGTATATGTGAGTAAAGGAGTTAAATATTCATTTATAGCCCTTTCAATGCTTGTAACACATTCTCTTTCAAAGTAGGATCATAATTATTTGATAGAGGTTGAGGAGCACTTGGATATTGGGAATACGACAAGCTTCTGAATTGGGTCTCTTGATAGTTAGGCCTAATTGATGTTGGACTGGTGATAGGTTGGGGTTTTCATATAAAATTTGGATGATTTTGCCAACTAAGATTGTAAGTATTTGAATATGGATCATTTCCCAATCTAGGAGCTATTCGGGTTTGGGCTTAGTGGGCTTGCTCCTGAACAAGCTCAAAAAATTGGTATGCGGCTAGACATTCACCTATAGAATGGGTCGGACTCAAACAGATTATACAAACCTCATGTAATTGAGTAGATGGGAAGAGGCATTTTCAACTTGTAGAATTCAGTCATGTTTTTGGGATAGTTCATCAATTTTGATATAGATTTTTATAGACTGACCTATGTTATATATTCCACCTCTCTTAGGTTCTATGGGAGGATCTTTATGGGCAACAAACATGTGATGAAAGGAATTCTCACTTAGAGTTTCAAAAAGCTGTCATGCCTCATGTTTATTTTTTAGCATAAATGTTCCTCCACATGAGGCATCTACCATTTGTCGGTCCCTTTCTGACAATCCATCATAAAAATATTGAACTAACTTTCATTTAGGTGTTGCATGGTGCGAACATTTTCTAGTTAACTCTTTTAATCTCTCCCATGTTTCATGAAGCATTTCTTCCTCTAATTGAAAAAAAAAAATTTGGTTATGGCTTTTCTGATTTGATTCATTTTTCCTATAGGAAAGTATTTCTTAAGAAATTCCCTCTGAAGTTTGTCCCAAGTTAAAATTATAACAGTGTCTAGTGACTTTAACCAATACTTGGCTTTATCTTTTAGGGAGAAAGGGAATAACTTAAGCCTAACTGCCTCGTTGAAGAAATTTTGAATCTTGACAGTTGAGCAAATTTCCAAGAATTCATCTAAGTGTTTGTAGAGATCTTCATTTGTAAGTCCATGGAAAACTAGTAACATATGGACTACACTGGACTTAATTTCATATTGGATAGCCTCTACTGAGGGCACTTATATGCATGGTAAATATGTATATTTTGAAGGGATGAAGTACTCCTTCAATTGACGTGGTGGATTATTTTCTTGATTAAGTTCATAATGCATGCTCTATTTGCTCTACAAGTTCTTTCTATTTCAGGATTTAAGGGTATGAAGTTGGGTTGTAACGATCGGTGACCAAGCATATATCCTACCAATACACTCTAAAGTAGTTCTCTTTTTATTTTTTTAACTAATGTAATAGAAGAGAAAGGAGAAGATTCTAAAGAAAATATCCTAAAAGATTCCCAGAACTAAGAGCAATGAAGAATAATTTAGTTAGAGTTTAATAATTATTAGCAATCAAGTTAACAAAGATTAAACTCTCTACTCTAGGCTTAACCTAGATCTAGATAGCTCCTAACTTCCAAGATCACCTTGGAGCTCTTCAAGTCAAAAATTAGCTGATCAACTAGCCAATTAAGGGTAAGGTTAGTGGGGGTCCCCCGTTGCTTACTAGGTAAGCGAATGGAACCAATTAAATAACCACTTTCCTTTCCTTTTCTAGACACCAGTTAATTAGTCAATCCTGTCCCGGTCCAACTCTTTCAGATGCCTTATCCTATTGAGCTCGAATTCCTTAGGGGCTGACGTCTAGTTAATTTTAGAGTTAAAGGCTTGGATTAATGCAAAATGAAGGATGTGGTTTGTGGGTCAAGGAAGGGTGATCAACTCCCCACCTTATCTTGATTAGGGGTTTGCGCCCGTAAAGTTAATTATGAAAATGCTATGCAACAAGCAGATGTCAAGCTCTTGAAGTTATCAAACAAAATTAATCTAATTACTTTTTTCTTTTTAGATTTTTATGATTAAGTTTTTAATTCCCTAATAAATTATGAGATGTTAATGGAAATATTTTGAGTTTTGCAGAAAATAAATTTACCTAAGTCAATCTAAGCGTATAAATAAAATAATTTTTTTATATTTATTTTTATTTTTATTTTGTTTCCTTAAATTAATTATGTTTTATTAAAAGTATCTTAGGGTTTTCTTTCAGGTTCTTTTAAGGTAAGTTAATTAAAAGAAAAAGTTGATTAGGTTAAAAGTGCATTTGTTATAAGAAGGAAAGTAATTTTTTTATGTTAAAAAGAAAATATGAAAATCTAACCATTAAGATAACTAAAAAAAGTAATAAAATAAAGAGAGCAATAACTATTCAAAAAAAATAAATTTTTTTTTATTCCTTTTTATATAGAAGCATGAATAATAATGAAACAATAAGAGAGAATAAAAAATAAGAACAACATTTAAAAAATTTATGGTAATTAATTTCTTTAAAAAAAATTCTTGAACTAGTCGTGCTTGGATCCCCGGCAACAGTGCCAAAATTTGATCACTGTCATTGGTGGTCAAAAATAAAACCTACTCACTACTATAGCTAGTGGTGAATCAGGATCGTATCCTCGAGGATCAAGGGCAATTATTTCATAAAAAAATTATTTGTAGAGGATTATATTAAGAATAATGGTTATTAAAAGATAACAACTAACTAATTAACAAAATTCAAATAGAGGAAAAGAAACCCAAGAATCCGAATCTACAATGCAAATAGGTTTTATTTTCTTTTTTTAATGTTGCAATAGTAATAATTTTTATAAATTTAAAATTAGAATAATTTATCTCTTATCAGGCACGTACCGTATCAGGAAATCACAACACGTCCGCTGAAAGTATAAATTATCTAATAATTGCAAGGTTAAGGGTCTAATCTATCATACTATAATCTATCTCTCTTAGGCAAGTACCATATCCTGAGATCATGGTACGTCGATAGAGGATACAGGCCGTATAAGCAGATCAAAATCTCGATCAAAAAAATAACTTAAAAGATATAATAAAGAAGAGCATAATTTTTATTGCATAAAAATTTAGAATAAAAAGAAAGATAAAACTGATTACAGGCTTTATCATCATCCTAAGTTAAAGGAAACTAGCCACGCATTGCCATAATTTCCCTCTTCCAGGCCTAAATACAATAATCTAAATAAAAGAAGAATAAAAAGAGCTTTGTAGAAACTCCCCTCTTGACTACTGCCTAAGGTCCTTTTATAGAGCTTGTTTAGGGCTTCCTTCTAGTCAAAATTGGAGTCAATCAGGTTCAAGATCATTCAGATATTATGAGAAAAGTCATCAGCCCTCCATTTTACATCACCTACCTTAGTTTGCACTAAGAATAATGCGAAATCATCTCTATCTTCCTTTTCGAAAAAATAGAGTCCTAATTTGAGTATCGTCTGCATCGTTGGACTTCAAAATTCAAGCTCATTTTTTATCTATAAGCTCCTTTTTTGCAAACATCCATAAAAATATTAATTTTTAATAAATTTAAAGTAATTAATATTTATTTTAATGGTTAAATTTGAATAATAAATAGACTTATTAAGCATCTTACTTTTTCTAATAGTATTTTGTTCATCCTCTCAGCCACCCCATCTGTTGGGGAGTTTTCATCACTGAAAAGTATCTTTTAATACCCCCATTCCTCACAAAAACTCTGAAACTCCCAGCTGGTGTATTCTCTTCCATTATCTGACCTCAGACACTTCACACTCCTTTCCTGATCCTTCTTTACCTTAGCCTTTTAGATTTTGAACTTGATGAAGACTTCTAATTTCTCCTTCATGAAATAGACCCATGGCTTCCTTGAGAAATCATCTATCAGGGTCAGAAGTATCTGGCCTCATTCCTTGCTGAAATTGGGACTGGTCCTCAGACATCTATATGTACTAGTTCTAAGGGTTCTGCACTCCTAGCTATGCTGATTGAGAACTGCACTCTCTTCTGCTTCCCATCTGACATGGCCACAGATATCCATGACTCCACTACTTAGGTCTGAAAGCGGCCTCCTCTTGCTCAATTCTTTCATCCCTCTATATCCTATGTGGCCTAGGTAGTAATATCATATCCTGTATACATCCTGAGGATCTTGTTCCATAGCTGCTACCTTAGATTTTTCAATCATCACAGAGCCCTCTAACCTATATAGGTTATTCTCCAGCCTTATCCCTCTCATCAGCACCATAGCTCCGTTGAAGATGTTCAGAACTCTACTCCTGGCATGATTGCTGAAGCTATATCCCGTCTGCTTTAGGTACCTCAGTGTCACCAATTTTTTTTTAGTTTTGAGATATGCTTTATGCTAGTAAGAATGCGCACCATGCTATCAAACATCCTCACCCTCACTGTGTCAATCCCTGCCACCTTGCAAGGGTGATCATTTTCAAGAGTCACACTCCCCTCATCAACCTCTATGTAAGCGTTGAACCATGATCGATTGGGAGTATAATGATGAGAACAAGCTGAATTTAGGATCCATATCTCTGTGTTATGCCTGTGACCATCTGATACCAACAAGAGATCATCCTTCACCCCCTAGTCTACAACTGTACTCACAAACTCAAATCCTCTCTTTTCTCCCTTCTCATTTTTCTACTTAGGACAGTCCCTCTTAAAACGTCGTCCCTCACCATCCTTGTAGCACTTAGCCTCTCTCTTCCTTTCTTGTACTTTGACCATCTCCTATGCATTCTTTTGTCCCTGCCTCTATCTGACCTTTCTCCAACTAATGGACTCTCCTGGAGAATAGCTTCATTTCTCATCTTCTTTCTCTGCTCATTTGTCCGAAGCACTGAGACAATATCTTCATAAAACAATGTCTCCTTCCCGTAGAGCAGCATTATGACCAATGAGTCATATGATGTGGGTACTGAGCAAAATAGTAAGAGTGCCTTATCTTCATCCTTCATCTTGACCCGTCATTGAGCAATTCATTGCTCATCTAGTCGAACATCTAGATGTGGTCTAGCACATCTCTACTTTCTGCCATATGAAGACTGTAGAGGTGCTTCTTCAGCATCAACTTGTTGCACATATTCTTCCCCATGTAGAGGGTATGCAACTTCGTCCAGAGTCCCTTCAGAATCTTCTCCTCCAGCACTGAATAGAGGACTGAATCAACTAGACATTCTTTGATCGTTGAACATGCTTTTTTTTCCAATGATATCCACTGTTTATTTGTCATCCTATCTGACATTTTCTTCAAAGTTAGATCTAAACCTTGCTGCACAAAAAGGTCCTCTATCCGGACTTCAAATATGGAAAAACTTTTCTTTCCATCAAACTTCTCAAAATCTATTTTTATGTTATTATCCATGGTTAGATTTTAACTAAAGACAGCATAAAAATTTTCAAAAAATTAATTAGTACCTTGATGAGGCCTTACTTATTTTTTTTCAGCCTTTTGAAGATTTTCAAATTCTTGCTTGTTAAATCTAGCTCTGATACCAATTGTTGAAGTTTAGTAATTAAACAGTGAGATCTCATTGTTGAAGAAATATCTGAACTTTCACTTTTTTTTCTTACCAATGATTTTTTTTTTTTTTTGGTCAAGAGTTCGAACCACGGCTAACGTTGGTTTTTTCTTCCGTGAGAAATCTCACGCTGGACCCCCTTTTCCCGTGAGAAGTCTCACACTGGAATTGACGCTGGACCTCACGGCTTACGTCTTCCTCCACGCTTCGCGCATGGCTAACGGGGTTTTTTCTTCCCGTGAGAAATCTCAAGCTAGACCCCTTTTGTTAGGAAAAGTTTTAAAAAAAAAATTTTGCCTGCGAGCGAAACGCTCATGGATGTTCTTTCAATTGCGTGAATGTTGGAAGGCCAACATTCATCAACATCTAGAAACGGTCCAAAAAGTTTAAAAAAAAGTCGCCTACGAGCGAACGCTCATGGATATTCTTTCTGTTGCGTGAACGTTAGACATTCATCAACAACAATTAATTTTATAAACCGTTTTTTATGTGAACAGCTCTTAGACCTTTAATACCATTATGATCCGAGCCGTTGGAGTTTTTATGAGCCGAGATTCATATTAAAAATAAATAAATTAGGAATCAATCAGAATTCTTTATCTTTTATTATATTATTTTTATTGTTACAATTGATCTTTTGTTGGACATCTGAAGGTAATCACTGGGTTTAGACCTCCACATGATCGTGCTCATAGTAGGAGGATCGGATTGAGCCGGATCATTGTACCTTGGGGATAGGGTAGTGTCTAACACGCCTCGGTCCTGGTTTGGTCCATATCTTATTTTTATTTTTTATTTTATTTTATATTTAAAATTCTATAATATATTTCTAGCAATTTCTAAGAAGAGATCTTTTGCAAGATCAAAAATTAATTTCCAACAGCTAAGGATCAGATTTTTCCTTTATGTATACATGTTTTGTCTTTTGTTTTTCTTCTGCTAGTGTATGCAGATGCTTGTTAATTTTGATTTTAATGTATAGATGGTAAAGATCAGATGATGCAGATATTTTGCATCTTGCATGCCATTTTTTTACATGTACTAATGACCTTTTTATGTAATTATCAATATTATGTGTTGTTCATGTCCACATTATGAAATATTATTGTTGTTCATGTGTAGGTTGCCATTGTTATCTATATATGTTTCTTTGGCTTCACATGCATCTAGAGAGCATTGACAGGCTTTAATCAAGAAAATAAAAGCTTAAACATGAAGGCATCTATATTCAAGCGTTTTAAGCTTGTTTCCTAGACGCTAGAACTGGGACGTGTATAAACATCTCTATTATTGGTTAATCTTTTAAGCAACTGACTGTGCAACAGTCGTGGACGCTTGTTTGTTGTGTTCAGTGGTGAGAATTTTTCATGTGGAGGCACTTGTTAAACAATGTCATTGGAAGGTAGTTTGCAAAACATAATCCATAATTTTTAATAGTTGAGTAATTGACTAAACTATAGAATGACAATGGTGATCTAGGTAATGAGAGGTCGAGATAATATAATGACCTCTTTAATTTATGGAACAAGTTATTAAACTCTTAATATGGCAATTATATTTTCACTTGTCATTGTTGGTTATTATTGATTTTATGTAAAGTATTTCTGTGTATCAATGTATATATAATGAGTCACAATTCTTTTCATACTACAATAAATGGGACAGAATCCATTCCTTATATTATCTCATATTACCTATAGCAATTTCACTTTGCTTTGCCTTGATGCCATTCCCAATTTGAATGTCACTTTTGGTGAAGTATGGATATCTGTTTGGTAACTCACAAGTTTGCATTTGTTTAACCTAATGAAACAATAATATAACAAAGGTGTTCCTTATAAGAATTACTTTCTCATATTAGTACGTGATATTTCATATTCATGAAACTGTTGAGAACACCACAAAAGTTTATTTGCTTTGTAGTGTCCTTTTGTTCTGATAAATTGCAATTCATTGAATGTTTTAAGCTTATATTGTTTTTTAGTTAAAACAATATGGTTGTGACAGAGTATGGTATAGGAGTGTGACTAAAATCACTCAAAGTAAGAAGCTTATTTTATCTTCGGACATTTGCAAGCAAAATTTATGGCTATAATGATCCATTTCAGAAGCTAGCATATATTTACATTCTTATATAAATACTCTATTTTAAGTCTCTTAAAATTTATTGCCATGAGATTTAATAAAAGTTTTATAATTTACTAAATAATCTCATCACCGTTGGAATATCCAACTTATTGGGGAGGTGGATCTCTCCGGGAGGCCTCTCCGGGGGCGGCCAATCGGAAGCTCTAAAGGGCAAGAGCGCCAACGAGCTACCGGCGTGAGAGCAGGAGAGTGAGAATGAGGGTGTGAGCGCGCGCGTATGCGTGCATGCGTATGCGTACCTGAGGGGATCTGGGAGTGTCCTATTTATATACTGTCACCTGGATCTTGAGTGCCTTCTGGAAGGTTTAGAGGTTGTTAGGATACGGGAGTGGATCGAATCAGGCCGTTGTGGGGCTGTTGGGATCCGTATCTTGTCTGTTAGGGGATCGATGGCTGGGAGAGCTCCTTGATGGCTTGAGATCTGGTAGATGTGTAGGTCTCAGACGGCCTTGATAGGTTCTAGACCACTTCTCAGTATGATTCCTTGTCTAGGGTGCCGTTACAGTAGGCTAAGGCTCTCCCGCGTCAAGTTTCGCGGAGGTGGGCATTGGATCGTGGGTCGTTTAGCGAAACCGAACCACGGAAGTCCGGGAAGGCCGAGCTACGAGAGCTCGGGAAGGCCGAGCTACGGGAGCCCGGGAAGGCCGAGCTACGGAAGCTCAGAAAGGCCGAGCTACGGAAGCCCGGGAAGGCCGAGCTATGGAAGCCCGGGGGGCTGAGCTACGGAAGCCCGGGAAGGCCGAGCTACGGAAGCCCGGGGGGGCCGAGCTACGGAAGCCCGGGGAAGACGAAGGAAGGAGGTCGGCCATAGCCGCCTCGCACGGATATCAATGCAATGATGATTTTACCCCCCAACACATGCCCTCCACTCCCTAGTTCGAAGCGTAGGTTCGGGCATAGAGAGTATAAGTCCAAGTGGCATGTCCCGGATGGGATGGTCTGGCTTAGACAGCTCTCGCAATGATGCCCTAATTAATGCGATAGGGTCATCGTGCCTTCGGGGTTAAGGCTCTCCCACGAGTGATGGTTGGGAATACGCCACGTTGCGAATCCCGATCGATCCGACGTTTGTCGAGGCAGTTTCGGATGCCTCGGGCGGGATGCCTCATCTTCTCAAGGCGGCTTACTTAGCGGGGAAGCAAGACGATAGCCGCACTATATATATGCATGCTTGCAGCATCCTTTCGTTTTGTTTTTGAGAAGTTTCGCCTTTCATCCTTTGCGACACCCATTGTTTTGCTTAGAGTTTTTCTCAGTTAAGATGGCGATGAGTCCCGACGACGTGGTTTCGAAGATTGTCGCTGAGGATTTGGGAAGGATTTACCAATGGTATGGCATGCCCTCAGATGTCGTTCTGCGGGTGCCGGAGTCCGGAGATAGGGTCTCACAAGATCTGGAGTCCGGGGTTTTCATTTATGAAGACAGTTTGAAGGCAGGCTTTCGTTTCCCTCTACATCCCTTGGTGAAGGAAATAATGACCCACTACAACATCTGCCCGGCGATGGTGGCCCCGAATAGTTGGCGGAGCATTATCGGGTTTATTTCAATGTGCCATCAGATTCGAATTATCGCTACTCTTCCCCTTTTCCGCGCTTGTTATCATCTGATACCTGGAAGGAAATCTGAGTGGCCCTACATTGGACCCCGGAGGTCCTTCAACGTTATCGTGGACAAGCCGTCGTCTATTAAGGGATGGAAGAGCCGGTTTGTTATAGCAGAGGGGAACATTGGTTCCGACTTCCCTCGGAAATGGGGGAACTTTGTTAGGGATGCAGAAACGCATCCAATTTTGTCAGCGCAGGAGGAGAGGGATTTGGACATCCTTCACAATGGCCAGGTGTTTTCGGCCAATGACCTATTATCGAAGGGAGCCCTTTTCGCAGCCGGGCTCAGCTCCCAGGACCCGCAAGGTGAGTCCTTCCTGTTACCTTTTTTTGCTGTGTGTTTTCCTGATGAATGTATTTGGATCTGACCGTGCGTGTTTCATTCTTTCAGCCAAGAGGTCGGCACTGTCGAGCCTTGCCAAGAGGAAGAGAGGAAAGCGCCTAGGGGAGAGCAGCGGCGTAGACAGCGGAAGGCCTGAGAAAAGGGCTCACAGATCTGTCAGAAGCCCACCGAACGTAGGAGCGGTCACGACAGGAGCGCCGGGGTGGAGGAGGATCCAGGGAGAACAACTATGATCCCTTGCCCTCTCGTGTTGGAGATATCTGATAGTTCAGACGAGGCTCCATTGGTTCGTCTGACCGCGTCCCCTATGAAAGAGGAGACGGCGACGGATCTGGCGGAAGCGGTCATTTCTGAGGGGCCCTTTGTCTCCGCGGGTCCACTACTGGCTCCAGCAGGAGAGGGAGAGGTGACAGCTGCAGTCGAGGAGGTTCAGGGAGAGCTCCGTCTTGGTCTCTCTGTAGGGGAGTCTGGTATTAGTGAAGCCGGGTCGCTCGTGGTAGTTCAAGAAGCAGGCCAGATAGAGGCTTCGGTGGAGCCTGCAGGGGAGGCGCAAGTGGTAGACCAGGCTGAGGCCTCGGGGGGTCCTGTGGAGGATATGCAGATGGTGGTGACCGGGAAAGATGCGTCGGAAGAGGGGACGCAGCAAGGTGGGAGTCCCACATTGGGAGCTCCCTCGAAAAAGATTTTGGAGAGGCTGGCGCTTGGGCTAGCCGAATTATCTGAAGAAGTTCAAGCTAGTGCCTTGATAGAAGAGGCTGGGAAGTTGGGGGCCTCTCAGACGGAGGTCGCCTAGGTTGGTCCCTCAGGCAGGGACGGTCAACCCAGTAGTTCGAGCGCTGGTGTTGAGGAGGCATTTTCCGCCTTAATGAGGTCGGCCTTGCATCCGGGTGCAGATCCTTCGGTGGACAAGTTTGCAGATTTGGAGCTGGTTGATGCTGCGTTCGGTCAGCAAGGCGTGGCTGAAAGTGTCCATCTCCTTTCCGATATCGACAATACGACCCTGATGAGGATGACTCGGGCCTATGCCTCGTGGGTGAGTTGCCATTCCTGGGTAGTGGACACATTCTGGTTGGCTTAACTCTCATTCATTCACTTTTTATCCTGCAGAGTGTTTTGCTTTCTAGGGCGATATGCTGGCGTTTGAGTTTGGCGACGGGGGCCAGCATTCAGGCCAGGAGAGACAATGCCGAGCTCCAATCACGATTGAAGGTGTCTGAGAAGTTCGAAGAACTTATGGCTATGAGTGATAGAAGTTTGAAGGGGATAAGGGTGGCACACCAGGTTGCCCTGGCCGAGGTGTCCAAGCAAAAGCGTAGAGTGGAGGAGTTGCAGGAACTCCTGGCGAAGAATGACAACGTGTGCTTGGAGCTGGCTAGAATTGAGTCGAAACATTCCGTGGAGGTGGCGGCGATGCGGTGGGAACATAGTGAAAGCTTGGGTCGGCTGGGAAGGGAGGCTACCGACGAAAGAAAGCGCCTGGCCAGAATGCTTGGCGAAGTGGAGGAGAAGATGAGGCGGCGCGACGGCGAAATTGCTCACTTGAGGGAGGGCGCTAAATGGCACCAAGGGACAATAGCTCAGGTGAGCAACGAGTTATCCCAAGCCCGGGAGGAGGCCGGAGCCAAACAGTTAAGGATCAATGCTCTGCAGGAGAGAGTTGAGCTGATCGGGGCTGACAGAACAAGAGCCAGGAGTGAGGCTGAGGAGATGACCAAGAGGTTGGCTAGACGAGAGGAGGAGGTACGATCTCATTTTCCCCCTTTTTAGTTTCTTCTACTGGTCTCTCGTGATGCCGATTGACTTTGGCTTTTTCAGATGGCGAAGTTGGAGTTGGAGATTCGGGCTCTCCAAGGTGAGCTCGTGTCTAACCGCAATAAGAGCTCAGAACTCGAAACGTGGGCCGGCGAGTCTGAGGAGCAAAACATCATTTTGCGGGCTCAAGTTGCGGAGGCTGAGAAGCAGGCTGCTGAGGCTAAGATGCAGCTCGCCATGCTCAAGGGGAAGCAGGATGCTATCGGCGTTGACGCCTTCCAACTTGGAATAGAAGAATGTAAAGATAAGATATCCAGCGAGCATCCAGAATGGGATCTCTCTTTTCTGGATATTGAAGCTCCCGATGACGGTGAGTCCGAAGGAGAAGAAGAGGATGAATATGTCGACGTCTCCGATACTGATCCTGGTGCCGCCCCGAGTCCCAGCGAAGCTGCAGCTTCTGAGGAACGATTGCAAACTGCCACTGAAGGGGCAAAAGTATTGGAAAAAGGCGAATCTAGTTGCACCTCTGCGGACGTAACCGAAAGCTCCTCCAAAACCGACATGGTTCCCGGCCCTTAGGAGCTACCCCTGTATTTTTCTTTTTTAAAGTCTGACCGATGTTTCTCAATGAATGAAACCTCTATTTTTATTTAAATGTTTTTCTTTGTATGGCCCTATTGCCGCCCAGTCTTGCCTCAATCGTGAGCAACTTATGGCTTGCTGATGTTTTTTGGTCATTTTTGTTTCGGAATTAAGGGAATGCATTGGCTTAACCCAAGGCGGGGCGATAGCCTTGACCGGCGAACCGACAGGTGATCTGGTTCGGTTAATGTCTTAATTAAGACTCAAGAAACAAAACTGGACGGTTAAGACCAATTGGTCGGACAGGTCAGTTTGGGCCGATAGACGGGATAGATCGGCTAGGGTTGACAAGCAAGATAGGTTGGCTAGGGCCGACGAGCAAAGTAGGTCAGCTAGGGCCGACGAGCAAGGTAGGTCGGCTAGGGCCGACGAGCAAGGTAGGTCGGCTAGGGCCGATGCGCAAGGTAGGTCGGCTAGGGCCGACGAGCAAGGTAGGTCGGCTAGGGCCGACGAGCAAAATAGGTCGGATGGGGCCGACGAGCATAATAGGTCGGCTGGGGCCGATGAGCAAAATAGGTCGGCTGGGGCCAACGAGCAAAATAGGTCGGCTAGGACCGATGAGCAAAATAGGTCGGCTGGGGCCGACGAGCAAAATTGGTCGGCTGGGGCCGACGAGCAAAATAGGTCGGCTAGGGCCGACGTATGAAGGTGGTTGTTGAAGCATTTTTTGCTTCCCTTGGTCATTTTATTTTTCATTGAAAGGACAGTTTACGTAGCCTTCGTTTTGACGTACGGCGCACGCAGTCGTTTGCCATTGGAGGACATTATTTTCGCAGGATGATATCCTGAACCTGCTAGCTTTTGTAACGCTGGCAGATGATCCTCTGCATTTAATGATCGCGATTCGAGATCAAGAGGAAATCTTTGCGTATGTCATAATTCAGGCGGTGGGCTTGGCACGCAGTAGGGCGCCGCTTTCATCCTGAGAGGCCACGTGGAGGCATGGCTCAGGTGTTTGAATCTGGGAGCTTATAGCCTTGGTAATTGCTCCCGGTCCATTCTTGGCCTATAAAAAGGGAAAGTGGGGTAGTGTTAAGCCATCCCCAAAAGCTTCTTTTCCACTAGAGCTTCCATCATGCTCGTTTCTCTGTTGTTGCAAGTGGGAGGACTGAGCTTTTCTCTTGCAAGCTTTTTGCCTCCGGATAGTTGGGGCGATGAAGGAGCTGCCGAAGGATGGCTCGCCCTTAGGGGATGAGTCCCGGAGATCATATGGAGAGCGCACATGGAGGGCGCAGAGATCACACGGAGAGCGCACATACACTCTTCTAGTGTGACCTTTGTGGTTCCCCTTTGGGGACGCATGGTAGGGAGTGCACGTGGGCTTCCCATGAGTCGCTTGAACTTCTCCTCCTCCCCTGATTTGGATCCCTGGGCTCGTCCGCCTGGGGAATCTTTCACCACATGGGGAGGGGGTGAAAGTGTGCCGCCCGCTGACACCTTGTCCTTGAGCCATGGCAAGGTGGGGGTGGTGCATACTCGATTTGGGAGAGCATTCAGACGCCAGGGTCCGCTGGCTCCCTATCTGCTCGCCGGGGGGTCCCTCGGTTGGGTGGTCTAGGATGGCCACCCAGATATCTCGGTTGGGTCACCGAGATATCATTATTGACTGAAGCTGGCCGCAACAATTGGTCCATGTCGCCCGGCTATTATCAGCTCGAGCTGACTGGATGCGGCTTATTTGGCTCGGCAGTCGGATGCCGGAGCACCACGGTCGCCCAGGTATGCTTTGGAGCAGTTGCCCGAGTTTTGTATTTGTCTTTATTTTATGCATTTCAATGCTCTTGTAACGCCTCTAAGGCATTTGTAACCGATCTTGATTGGCAATGAAATAAAGAGAGTTCTGTTTTGTTTCTCAATCTCTACCTCTTCTGTGCCAAGTTTATTGTTGCTGTTGGGCATGGATGCCTCGCTCGTTCTTAGGCGAAGATCCCGCGCTATTCAAACTAATCAAGGTTCACAAGCGATAGTTTAGGGATCATTCGGCGAAATACGCTCCTTACTTCGGTCCGAAGTTTGGTATTTTGTGCTTCGTCCTTATCGGAGCTCGCATCCTTGCAGGTCGGCTTTGCCGAAGTTCAAAAAATTTTGCGCTTGGCTTCACCAAGGTTCGGAGAACTTGTAGCTCAGCCCAGCCGAGGTTCGGAGAGGTTTTACTTGGCCCTGCCAAGGTTTGAAGAATTTGTTACTCGGCCCAGCCGAGGTTCGGAGAATTTTTACTTGGCCCTGCCAAGGTTCGGAGAATTTGTTGCTCGGCCCAGCCGAGGTTCGGAGAATTTTTACTTGGCCCTGCCAAGGTTCAGAGAATTTTTACTTGGCCCTGCCAAGGTTCGAAGAATTTATTGCTCGGCCCAAGGTTCGAAGAATTTGTTGCTCGGCCCAGCCGAGGTTCGGAGAATTTTTACTTGGCCCAGCCAAGGTTCGGAGATTCAGGGCTCGGAGAACTGACTTAGCTGTCACTACGAGCCATAGTGTAAGGTCTCTATGACGCTTGGTGAGGGAGCACCTGGGTGGAACAAGCGGTATGTTGTCATGCTCCTTTATTTATGACGTTACCCTTCCCGAGGGGACAAGTCATTGGCCAGACGCCGGCTTTCTTCCCTCTGCGCTTCCCAAAAAAGGAGCTTAGGGAAGCGCTGGGAGCATTTATTACGGGGGCGGCAGATCGGAGAGTATTCTGCTCGGGGAGATTCCCGATCAGTCAGTCCGCACTTACCGATCTCACTCGGGATGGGGTGCGGTACCTCGGATTCTGCAGTCATTAAGGTGACGACACATGGCAAGTTCTCATAGGTCGGTTGCTGCGGCGTGACCGATTGGGATACCTGCCTGACAAGTATAAATATGACCGAGGGGTGTGGTCTTAGTCATCCCTCAGTTTAGGTCGTGAAATATTGTCAGACCATGGCCTCTCAAGGGCGATCCTCGGAAGAGTTGCGTGTATCTCTCAACGGTTTGCTGTATTCAGAGAGGGGGTGCCCCACCATCACTGTCGATGGGTTGGTTCTAGCGTCGACCCTTGCGAGCAATCAGCAGCTCGTAAGGGTCGTCGAGGAGTACATGGACGTGTCGACTAAGGAGGCGGAGGCCCTACGCCGGGTAGTAGACCAGCAGAGGGAGGAGATCGAATCACTTCGCCAGCAGGTTGCCGATCTCACCGAGCGCCTGGAGGATCTGCTGGCCTCTGGGAGCGACTCCGACCTCTGATTTAGGGCCTCCGTTACTTTTGCTTTTTGTTTTTGCTTTTCTTGTCTCTTTTTGTACCTCTTTTTCCCGATCAAAAAAAGGCTTTGTTTGGGTAACTTTCTTTTTCAAGAGTTTTTGGCTTTAAACATGCCAATTGCGTAATAATTGGGGAGTCGGCGTGGCTCCACTGGTTCATGCATCGAGATAGACGCTTTGTTTGACGGGTTACAGGGGCATTTACCCAAAGATTTTAGTAGTAGAGGGGAATTCCCTGGCTCTGCTCGAGGCTTCTGGCCGATTACGCGGAGCTTAATGGGCCCTTTAAGGGTTTCGCCGAAGGCGCCTTCTTTTTGTGTGTCGACGGTTTTTGCTCAGCGTGCTTCTTTTTAAACCAGACAAAGTTTCGGGGACTATTTGGAAGTCCTTTGGCTTTAATCGGGGCCTACGCACTTCGGCTTTCAGCCGGTGTCTTAACCTGAAGAATTTTTACTCAGCCTTGCTGAGGTTCGGAGAACGTTTTACTTGGCCCTGCCAAGGTTCGAAGAAATTGTTGCTCGGCCCAGCCGAGGTTCGGAGAATTTGTTGCTCGGCCCAGCCGAGGATCGGAGAATATTTTACTTGGCCCTGCCAAGGTTCAGAGAAATTGTTGCTCAGCCCAGCCGAGGTTCGGGGAATGTTTTACTTGGCCCTGCCAAGGTTCGGAGAATTTGTTGCTCGGCCCAGCCGAGGTTCAGAGAATGTTTTACTTGGCCCTGCCAAGGTTCGGAGAAATTGTTGCTCGGCCCAGCCGAGGTTCGGGGAATGTTTTACTTGGCCCTGCCAAGGTTCGGAGAATTTGTTGCTCGGCCCAGCCGAGGTTCAGAGAATTTTTTGCTCGGCCCAGCCGAGGTTCGGAGAATTTTTTACTTGGCCCTGCCAAGGTTCGGAGAATTTGTTGCTCGGCCCAGCCGAGGTTCGGAGAATTTTTACTTGGCCCTGCCAAGGTTCGAAGAATTTGTTGCTCGGCCCAGCCAAGGTTCGGAGAATTTGTTGCTTGGCCCTGCCAAGGTTTGGAGAATTTATTGCTCGGCCCAGCCGAGGTTCGGAGAATATTTTACTTGGCCCTGCCAAGGTTCGGAGAATTTGTTGCTCGGCCCAGCTGAGGTTCGGAGAATTTTTACTTGGCCCTGCCAAGGTTCGGAGAATTTGTCGCTCGGCCCAGCCGAGGTTCGGAGAAGTTTTTTTTACTTGGCCCTGCCAAGGTTCGGAGAAATTGTTGCTCGGCCCAGCCGAGGTTCGGAGAATATTTTACTTGGCCCTGCCAAGGTTCGGAGAATTTTTACTTGGCCCAGCCAAGGTTCGGAGAATTTCTGTCCAGACAAGTAGCTCGGTCGTGCCGAGGATGGGTAAGCAGCATCTATTTCTTTTTGCAACTTTTGGCAATGTAGTGCATAATGATTTGCATTGAAAAATGTGCTGACAGGAAATATAAGGAGGCATATGAAAATAGACTTGAAGAGGACGTACCCTATTGATAATATTTTTGGAGATTATCCGAATTCCACGTCCGGAGAATGGATTTCCCATCCAGATCTTGTAGCTTGTAGGTTCCCGGTCCAATGATCTCCGCTACTTGGTACGGGCCCTCCCAGTTCGGCGCCAGCTTTCCTTATTCCAGCGGTTTGGAAACAGAGGCCTTTCGGAGGACAAGGTCGCCGGGCAGGAAGGCTTTCCCTTTGACTCTAGAGGCGTGATATCGGGCTACCCTTTGTTGATAAGCGGCCACTCTGATCCGGGCCTTCTCCCTAATCTCCTCCACCAGGTCGAGGTTGGTGTGGAGTTGTTCGTTGCTAGCATCCTCTGAGTAGCTTTCCACCCGCAATGATGGGAGGCCGACCTCCACAGGGATAACGGCCTCTGTACCGAAAGCCATTCGGAATGGGGTTTCACCTGTCGGAATTCTCGGGGTGGTACGGTAGGCCCATAAGACATTGTGCAGCTCCTCCGCCCACCTGCCTTGGGCTCTAGAGAGGCGAGCTTTGATTCCCTGAAGGAGGGTCCTGTTGGTCACTTCGGCCGCTCCGTTGGCTTGTGGGTGCCCGATTGAAGTGAGGTGGTGACGGATTCCATGCTCCTCACAGAACTGGCGAAATTTAGAGTTGTCAAACTGCTTACCGTTGTCGGTGATTATAGTATGCGGGAGGCCGAATCGGCAGATGATGGACCTCCACACAAAATCTCTGGCCCGTGCCTCGGTAATGTGTGCAACCGCTTCCGCCTCGACCCATTTGGTGAAGTAGTCGATGGCGACGAATAGAAATTTCCGCTGTCCGGTGGCAAGCGGGAATGGGCCGAGGATGTCCATCCCCCATTTGGCAAAGGGCCAAGCGGAGGATATGGAAACTAGTTCGGCAGAAGAGAGCCTTTGGATGCTTGAATGCCTCTGGCAGGGGTCGCAGGCTCGGACTAGATCGTCCGCATCCTTTTGCATGGTCGGCCAGTAGTAGCCTTGTCGCAGCACCTTGTGGCATAGGGATCGGCTTCCCAGATGGTTGCCGCAGATCCCTTCATGTACCTCGCGCAAAGCATAATCTACTTCGGACGGGCGAAGGCATCTGAGCAGTGGCATAGAGAAAGACCGTTTGTAAAGCTGGTTGTCAATCAGCACGTAGTGAGTGGCCTGCAGCTTCAGCTTTCTAGCCTCCCTTCAGTCGGACGGAAGCGACCCTTCTCTGAGATATTTGAGGATAGGGTCGAACCATGATGTTTCGGCCTCAACTTGCATTATTCGGTCGGCTTCTGTGATGCTGGGCTTCTCCAAAGTCTCCAGGTGGAACTGCTCGGCGTCCATCGACTCCGCGGTTGCCAATCAGGAGAGTAGGTCAGCGCGGGCATTCTCAGATCTGGGAATCTGAATGATTTCAAATTCGGCAAAATGGGGAAGCAGGCTCCGCACCTCCTGGAGATACCGAACCATATTTGGTTCCAGGGCTTTGAATTCTCCTCGTACATGGCCGGCTACCAGCTGAGAGTCGGTGAACGCATTAAGCTTCTCCACCTTCAGATTGCGGGCAATTCGGAGACCAGCTAATAGGGCTTCATACTCGGCTTCGTTGTTGGAGGCTGGGAAGGAGAATCGGATGCCATATTCAAAGGTAATTCCCTCTGGACTGGTAAGAACCAGACCCGCACCGAAGCGATGGGCATTATACGACCCGTCGACATGGAGGAGCCACCGGGCTCCAGCTTTTGGTTCTTCGGGGGAGTCTGGGGTAGAACCGTCCTCCGGGATGGTACATTCGAGGAGGAAGTCGGCTAGCACCTGGGCCTTGATGGCTGGACGAGGTTGAAAATGTATGTCATGCTCGCTTAGCTCGATGGCCCATTTGGTCATTCTCCCCGATGTCTCGGGACGGTGGACCACCGCCTTGATGGGTTGGTCGGTCAGAACCGTCACAGAATGTGCTTGGAAGTATGGCCACAGCTTCCGAACTGAGGTAATTAAGGCCAATACCATCTTTTCAATTCTGCTGTACCTTGTCTCCGCATCACGGAGTAGCCTGCTGACATAGTAGATCAGCTTTTGGACTTTGCCTTCTTCTTTGATCAGCACCGAGCAAACCGCACCTTCCAAAACAGCCAGGTACAAGAATAGGGTCTCTCCTGGGACCGGACTGCTGAGGAGTGGGGGCGAGCCAAGGTACTTTTTGAGATCTTGAAATGACCTTTGGCATTCGGGAGTCCACTGGAAGTTTTTGGCCGATCGGAGAGTTTTGAAGAAGGGGAGGCATCTCTCGGCCGACCGCGCCACGAAGCGGTTTAGGGCCGCTATTCTCCCGGTTAGGCGTTGGACCTCTTTGATAGATGCCGGGGGCGCCATTTGTTGGAGAGCTTGAATTTTCTGGGGGTTGGCTTCGATACCTCGCTGGGAGACCATGAAGCCGAGAAACTTTCCGGAGTTAACACCGAAAGCACATTTGGTCGGGTTGAGTCTCATCCCGTACTTGCGCAGCGTGGCAAAGCTCTCTGTGAGGTCCTCGACATGCTGTGATGCCTCCTTGCTTTTGACCAGCATGTCATCCACGTACACCTCCATATTCCGGCCGATTTGCTCCTTGAATACTTTGTTGACCAGCCTCTGGTAGGTGGCACCTGCATTTTTAAGACCAAAAGGCATAACGCGGTAACAGTAAGTACCTCGGTCGGTTATGAAGGCGGTCTTTTCTTCATCTTCAGGGGCCATTCGGATCTGATTGTAGCCTGAATAGGCGTCCATGAATGACAACATCTGGTGGCCTGAGGTGGCATCCACGAGCTGGTCGATCCGAGGGAGGGGGAAGCTGTCCTTCGGGCAGGCTTTGTTGAGGTCGGTAAAGTCGATGCAGATTCTCCATTTGTCATTCGACTTCTTCACCATGACGACATTCGATAGCCAGCTCGGATAATTTACCTTCCGGACGAAGTTGGCCTTGATTAGTTTGTCTACTTCTTCTTCAATGGCCTTTTGTCGCTCTGGGGCGAAGCTCCTCTTTTTCTGCTTGACGGGCCTGTGCATCTCGTCCACATTGAGATGATGGACGAGAACCTCAGGGTTGATCCCTGGCATGTCGAAGGCAGACCAGGCGAAGATGTCAGCGTTGCTCTGGAGGAACCTGATCAATCTGTGCCGAGGCTCTCCTTTGAGTAGCAACCCGATTTTTATGGTTCGGTCAGGTCGAGCTTCGTCCAATGGTACCTCCTTCAATTCCTCTGCCGGTTCTCCCCGCTGTTTGGTGAAGTCCTCGCGAGCGTCTAGCCCATCAACTTCCGGCATTCTAGACTGAAGGCTTGTGACAAAGCACTGCCGAGCCATGGCTTGACTTCCCCGAACAACTCCCACTCCTCGCTCAGTGGGAAACTTCATGGATAGATGCGGGATGGAGACAACTGCCTTGAGGGACATTAGACCGGGCCTGCCGAATATTGCGTTGTATGGGGATCTGAGGTCGGTCACTAGGAAATCTGTCTGTACAATAGTCACAAGGGGCCAGGTTCCCGCATGGACCATCAGGGTGATGACCCCTTTCGGGATGACGATGTCGCCTGTGAATCCCATCAAGGTGGAATCCACGGCCCGAAGGTTTTCCATGAGTAATTTCATCCTGGCAAACACACCGAGGTACAAAATATTTACCGAACTTCCACTATCAACTAGGATTCAGCTTACATCATAGTTATTCAAATTAAGGGATACAACTAGCGCGTCATCATGGGGGAGTTGTATCCCTAGAAGATCATCATCGGAGAAAGAGAGCTCGCCCGTCCGTGCCTTCTTAGGCGCCGACCCTTCACTGTCGCCCCTGGGGCTCGATCCGCCGGCCTCCTCAATCATGTTAATGCGGCCGATCATGGGTGGATTTGGTGGAGGAGGAGGTTGTTGAAGTTCGGGCTGGCGGTCATCTCCTTGTTGTTGTGGCTCGGGCGTCCTCCTGAACTGATTCAGTCGCCCTCGCTGGATCAGCCTCTCAATTTCATTTTTTAGCTGCCAGCATTCTTCAGTGTCGTGGCCGTGCTCCCAGTGGTAACGGCAATACTTGGTGGGATCTCTTCGGGTCGGGTTCCCTCGGAGAGGCACTAGCCGGGGGAGCTGGCGCTCTATTTCCATAAGGATTTACGCCCGGGGCATGGTCAGCGGAGTGTAGTGGTTGAATCGCCTGGGAGGGCTCCGGGAGCGATTCCTTGGCGGCAACGGAGGGACTCTCTGGCGGCGAGGCGGACTTGGTCGCCGGGCGGGACGGTGCCTGTCGAGGACTTTGGGCTCCTTCTTCTTTGCCTGCTCAGCGCGGGCAACTCTCCGCGATTCTTCGACCCTAGCGTACTTGTCCGCCAGGGCATCATATCAGAGAGGCTGGGGGGGTAGCTGACCTCCATAGCTAGGTAGAAGTCGCTCTCCTTCGAGACTCCCCCCGCTAGGGCTGACATGGCCACCTCATGATTAAGGTGGTTCACCTCCAACATGGTCTTATTGAAACGGCCAAGGTAATTCCTCAAGGACTCTCCCTCTCTCTGCTTGACTTCGGAGAGGGAGTCAGATCTTCGTCGGTGGCGGCGGCTGCTGACGAACTGACCAATAAAAAGGTGGCTCAGCTCGTCAAATGAATCGATAGAACCTGGCTTCAAGGCATTGAACCAGGTTCGGGCAGATCCTCTGAGGGTGGAGGGGAAGGCGCGGCAGAGGACCGCATCAGATACTCCGTGGAACATCATTATTGATCGGAAGCTGCTAAGATGGTCGTCCGGGTCAGAGGAGCCGTGATAAGGCTCGACGGCTGGTAACTTGACATGGGAGGGAATCACTTCCTCTATAATCCTCTTAGAGAAAGGGATGCCCTGCTCCGCCTTGGGCTGGGGCGGATGGGCCTGCTTGGCGGCGTCCAGCTCTTGACGCATTTCCTGGATCTGACGATGGATCTCCTCTTCACCAGCCAGGGGAGGAGCTAGGCGAGAAGATCGCAGAGACGGCGTCGAATCATGGTGGGAGGTCACCGGTGAGAGAGACCGGGCTCGCCGAGATCTGGGAGGATCTCCGTTGTGACCGCCTCGAGGGACCGGCTTGTCTCCTCTAGGTCGATGTGGGGGGTCCACGGATTTGTGCGGACTGGAGGAGGAAGTCGTCGGTGAAGAAGGAATCGCCGCCTCCTTATGAAAGTATGGAGCAGGAGGAGTTGTAAGGCGCTCCTGGACCAGATGGGTCAGAGTTTGAACTTGTTGGACCAGCGAAGCAAACTGGTCCTGGGTCACCGGGATGGCAGGCGGTGACGGGGTTTTGACTGGTGGTGGTTGCGGCGCTACACCGCTCATCGGATCGGGCCTTTGGGAAGCGACCTGATCTTGAGCTTCTAAGGTTGCTCTTCTCCGGTTGGCCATTAGAGAGGTTCTACTCCAGATTGAGGTCCTTATCTCCTCTTTTCAAGTTTTAATGGGACTTGAGGCCCTTCCTCTAGCGCCAATCTGTTGCCGCCGGGATCCGTCCTCCGACTCGGGCGCGGTCGATCTCCAAAGGGGGGCGGACCTGCACAAAAGTCCTCGCGCGAGAGGCGTTGGGTGTGGCCCTCCGCAGAAAACCCTCCGACGCTCAAGTCAGTGAAGAAGAAATCGACGATCAACCAGATAATGGGGAGGTGGATCTCTCCGGGGGCGGCCAATCGGGAGCTCTAAAGGGCAAGAGCGCCGACGAGCTACCGGCGTGAGAGCAGGAGAGTGAGAATGAGGGTGTGAGCGCGCACGTATGCGTGCATGCGTATGCGTACCTGAGGAAATCTGAGAGTGTCCTATTTATAGACTGTCACCTAGATCTTGAGCGCCTTCTGAAAGGTTTAGAGGTTGTTAGGATACGGGAGTGGATCGAATCAGGCCGTTGTGGGGCTGTTGGGATCCGTATCTTGTCTGTTAGGGGATCGACGGCTGGGAGAGCTCCTTGATGGCTTGAGATCTGGTAGATGTGTAGGTCTCAGGCGGCCTTGATAGGTTCTAGACCACTTCTCAGTATGATTCCTTGTCTAGGGTGCCGTTACAGTAGGCTGAGGCTCTCCCCCGTCAGGTTCCGCGGAGGTGGGCATTGGATCGTGGGTCGTTCAACGAAACTGAACCACGGAAGCCCGAGAAGGCCGAGCTACGGAAGCCCGGGAAGGCCGAGCTACGGGAGCCCGGGAAGGCCGAGCTACGGGAGCCCGGGGAGGCCGAGCTACGAAAGCCCGGGAAGGCTGACCCCGGGCCGAGCTACGGAAGCCCGGGGAGGCCAAGCTACGGAAGCCCGAGGGGGCCGAGCTACGGAAGTTCGGGGGGGGGGGGGGGCGAGCTACGGAAGCCGGGGGGGGCCGAGCTACGGAAGCCCGGGGAAGACGAAGGGAGGAGGTCGGCCTTAGCCGTCTCGCATGGATATCGATGCAATGATGATTTTACCCTCCAATAGAGATAATTGAAGAACTTCGGCCGCCTACCAATCTCACAGAGCTACAAATCGAGGGTTACAGTGGCATCACTTCTCCAAGCTGGCTAAGCAAAACATGGCTATCTAATCTAAAGTCTATTCAACTAGAATTTTGCCATGCATGGGCAGTCCTTCCGCCTCTTGGACACCTACGTTTTCTTAAGTTTTTGTCTTTTAAACATATGCACTCGGTAAAAGAAGTTGGTGCCGAATTCTACATGGTGATGATACCGCATTCCCATCATTGTTGCAACTTCAGTTTGATTATTTGGATGAGTGGGATGTGTGGTTGGGACCAATGAAGGACCGATTATTATTTCCTCATCTTCGTGAACTTCTTATTTCTCAATGCCCAAAGTTGAGGAGGACCCTCGTGCTTCCAACTCCATCTAAAGAATTCAACTTTTTTGGAGAGGAGGGGCACATGAAAATGATACAGGACGATGTGGCTTCACCATCTAAGCTTAAAATACGCATAGATCATCATAGCCAGCAGTTCATCTGGGGCCTTTCGGAAGAAGTGCTTGCTTCAATAAAATATCTACAATTTAATCTCTACTGTCACATTTCCATAGAGTGGTTTCAAAAGCTCACCTCCCTCAAAGAGCTCAGCTTCCATTATTGTAATATGCTCAGGTTATTTCCTGTCGACATGATGAGCCTTACGTCTCTCGAGAGACTGAGATAATAGAATGTTCTGACTTCGAGAGCCTGCTGGACAGGGGCCTACCCACATCTCTCAAGGAATTGTGTATCAGGCCATGCACGCACGGAGTTGGAGGAACGGTGCCAAATCAGTGATTGGCCATTGTCCGGTATGTTTACAGAATCCATCCTATTTGAAGCAGTTCTTTCATATATCATATGTTTCAAAATTTACAATATCATAAATAGGCTGGGCTAAATATCTTGGGTCCTAGTCCTGCGTACCATATATAGATCTTAGTTTATTCTAACCTAAGCTTTGTCAATACTATTTAAAAGTTTAGACTACATTAATTAGTGCTAACTGCTGTCAAGTTGTGGAAGATCAAGCATTCCTCTATCTAGCTGTTATTTTGTTGATTCCTTTTTCTTTGATGTAGTTGAGTTTATAATTAAGGTATCTAAGAGCTCTTATTTGTATGATTTTGTAGGAATATGAATGAAGCAGCACCTCTATGACATGATGACGGTGGATTTCTCATTATTTTTGGCATTCGAACCTTATCATTTGGATTTGGTTGTGGTCTGGTTTCTAATAGTTTGCTTCTAAAACACCTTATTTGGTGATGTAATAATACTATTTTTATGCTGAAGACTACCTATCAGTTTGTCGATGTTCTCTGCTTGTGTGTTCGTCGTTTCTGTCTAATTCCTATTTGTATGGTTTTTGCTTGGTACTTGTTTGCATATGTTATTTAGTCTTTTAATGAATTGGATGGGAAGGTAGCTATTTTCCAACTCCCTATTTCTTTGAGAGAGAGATTGCCTTCTGCAAGCAATGAAACTGCATTAAAATCCTTCATGGTATTAGCACAGTTAGTGTAATGGCTCGATTTATTTTTTCATTTAAATTTATAAAGATCCTTCCTAGCCCTTAAACAACAAAGACACCAGAGAGAAGAGGTATATGATTGAGTGGTTGTGAATTGCTTAACATACAAAAAAAAAAAAAAAAAAAAAAAATTCAATCTATATTATAGTTATATTTGTTGGTCTCCATGACTACACTACATGTACACAAATGAAGAAATGCCTGCCAAAAATCTTTATATGGCTAAAGATCATGATGAGGTTCGTACCATAGATATTTTGAAGAAGAGAAGAGCTGGAGGATCTATAACTTGGATGCTATGAGGTAGTGCTCGAGGATCAGTTCTCATATTTTTCTTCACTGTGGTTCCACCAAAAGCATTTTGATTTGCCATAAAAACCTATTGTTATTTCAAAGCTCACCAGCTTTCCCTTCTAAGCCTTTGGACTGTTTGGAGATGAAAAAGGATTAGGACAGTGTGATGGAAAGTATGGTGGGAGAGACATAACAAAGTGTTTTGAGGGCACAAATCATCCATTACACCAGTGCTGAGATCAGCCTTGATCACATTTGTGCAATGGAGACATCTCTCTGATAATAAATATGGGAGGCTTAAGCAACACGAGAAAATGGTTACTTTGTCCCCTCTTTTGCATCCCTGTAATTATCGGCCTTTCCTTTATATATTTTCTTTCATTTTTGTTTCCATCAAGTAGTCAGGCAATGATTTAATTTTGGTCTAGCCGTAAAATGGCTATTTAGTGAAACATGTCATGAGGCAGGATTCAATTGTGATAACTAAATGAAAAAGGCATTCCACCAGATAATTATCAAGTACCTATTGAACTTTTATCTTGCAGTGGTTACCCTAATAGTTGGATTGACTGAACTGAAAATATCTTGCTCAACAAAAATATTGGAAACTGGATTCACTACCGCAGGGTTTTGAGAAAAGAGGATCCATTATCCCCCTCCCCCTTCATTGGTATGGACTCTCTAAAAAACTCCTGGACTAAGCCAGTTTGGAAGGACTCTTTGAAGGCCTCAGAAATTCATGTGCTGTTGGTGGCACCAAGATCTTACAGTATGCTGATCTAATATTGCACACAGACAGAAGGAAATGTCCCTGTAAAATTAGTACTCAGCAGCTTTGAACTTGCCTAGCCAATTTATCAATTTATAAATCAAGATGACGAAAGAGACTGACTTCAATCCTTTACATAAGATAACGAATGCATCCTCTCTTTTTTACTGACAGCGACTAAATTTATATATCTATATATCTGATTTCGACTTTTTTTTTTTAAATCATAAGGAAATACAAGTCATTGGATTTGTGGATTGCTGAATTATCAGCAATCTTAAAAAAATAATAATAAAAAGTAAAGGATGTGCTGAGATTAGAAAGAAAAATGTTATAATAAACTAATTTATTCTCATTTATCAAAATTAAAAAGAAACAATTTTAATCTGCGTTATTAAATGGTATGGATGACAATACAGCTTGACCGTTGAACTAAACACGATCACATGGTTCAGTGTTCACAGGCAAGAAAATCCTGTTACACGAGTATCTCCCATCAATAACAGAATATGAACTTAAATGTGACCAGAAATCAGCTAAGCCACCAGCCGCATTTGCCATCCAAGGTCAAAAATAAAACCTTTTGTTGAAGGCTCTTATTATACAAGCATAGCTATAATGAAACAGTCATAATTATGGTCATCTAGCCTTTTTCTGGCTATTTATTCCCAAATGCTACGATGGAGCAGTATTTTAACTAAAAGCTTCCATGCTACAAGCATATAAATACCACAATAATCCTCAGACAGCAGACTGCCCTCATGCTATCAATGAAGGATTTTATACGAGGAAAATGCTTGGGGTATTGCGAAAAATTAGCTATTTAACAGCCCTCATCATAAGCCAATATCTCATAGAAACTTCAATGGGCTAACCGTAAACCCATATCAATGAAATATAGCACTTTAGCCAAACAGCATCGGGACCAACAACCCTCAAAACATCTGATGGTGGGGATCAATTTATAAATGACCATGGCATAGCTTTCAAAGCTCAGAGAGGCATTTACCACTTAAAAAATCAATCACCTGGCTAACAGCCTGGTCCAGCGCTGCGGTTACTGCAATCAAGTTTTGTAAGAACTCCTCTGCAGTGGGCTTCTCTCCGTCGACAATGTCTGTCACAGCTTTAACAAAGATTGCTGGGACTGACAGTAAGCCAGCCACATAAGCCACGGCTGCTCCCTAGGGGAAAAAAAATATGGTACACCGTTACCATGTAATTGAAGTAAAGGTAAGAAAGAAGCTTCTTGCAATGAAGGAATAAAACCAAAGCAAACCAACTACCTTTAACATGCTATTGACTATATATATACAGCTTTAGAGGGAAAATATGCACTATATTTAAACTTACAAGAGGTGCATCACTTTGCCCATGCTAGCCTACATCTTTCCAAAACATTGTGCATAAATTTAGATGTGACATAATTTAGATGTTGCAAAGATGTCATTGACTTCTTAATTTTCAGACCAACTTATTTCAAAGTAACAAAATTCATAATCATCATGATGAGACAACCATCAGAGTGATCAGAGCATATCTTTGTAAGAAATGTAGGCTGTCAAAGTTTTCAGCGTGTTAATCATCTTTCACTGATAGCTTGCATACATCATCAACCTGATAAATCATTCATGGTTTGATAAGAGTTGAGGGACATGCTTGCCCCTTATGACCATAATGTGGTAAAGAGGTTATGCCAATCATATTTCAATAGATTGGATCTTCCGATGTCCAAACAAGGCCTAAGATAATTCATCACAAAAAAAGAAATGAATACGAAGTTCTGCAAGTCTTCAAATGCTCTAAAATATTGCAACTGGTAAGTTCAACAAACCTGATGGTCCAAAAGAAAATATGGCTTGAGGACTGAAAAAGTTCTGGCTTAAGAGGTGGATGTTGGTACTTAGAGGAAAAGCACCCTATGTTCAATCCAAGAAAGCTGTTTTGATGAATTATATCAGTCACCGTCTCCAAAAAGCTAATATTGCTGATAATATTCACCTTACTTGATAAACCAATACTCGAATCAGAAGCAAAGCAAATATCTATCTTCAAAAGGCAAGGCAGCAAACAAGTTCTCAGACTTGAAGACATCTTGGATTAAAGAGCCACCATCAGAAAGTAACCAGCAAAAACATACAAGAGGATGGTAGAGATGACAAGGAAACAAGATCAAAGGTGATTGATGACATAGAAGCAGATTATTTGCACTTCATCACAAGTAGTCAGAAAAGATATCAAAACAACGTGTTAATCAGAAAGTCAAATTTCTCTTCATGACCAAAAGAGTTCCTAGGTCTGCACTCACAGGCTACCAGCATCAATGCAACTGTTCAACCCACCAACTTCTGCACCCAACTTTCATGTATAACGGATGACTAAATTCATTCTTCATATCATGATCCTTATTCTCTTTCCTCACGAAGAGTCATTCTTGTAGAGGGAAAGATGCAAGTTATCCGAAGATTATTTGTTTCATGAAAATAGATAATAGAGGGTAGAGAGGTTTGATGAAGAGGTTACCTCCATATCTTTAACTGCAGCATTGTTTGCCAGAATTGATGCTTCATCCTGCGGCGACATATCCAAGGAGTCCCCAGTAGACAATTTTTCCACCTGTGACATAGTACAATCACTCGTCAGTTATGAGAATCTCCAACCAATAAAAAAGGAAAAAAGTTTAAAAGAATCCCCCTTTTGTACACAAGGATGAGTCCAACAATATGGTCTAATGGCAACAAAAGTTAGACAAGTAAAAATAATATAAAACTGCCATTTTGGTGGAATATAGCCTACATATCAAAAATATGAGGAACATTTCTGAATCGGTCATATTACTTTTGACCAAAGGCTAATGTAAACCTTCTTAGCTACTTGTCTATCAAGAATCAAGTTGGGGAAACAAAAAGTTCCAAAAGAAAGCCAAAGAAAATTAACATGAAGTACATGAGATTACCGGCCTGAATTTCCTGTAACAATCATGTCTCTGTATACCTCTATTGTTTGTATTGTTAGCAAAAGGATATAAATTGAGATATGCTAGATCAAAATGTTGTAACAGGTAACAGGTAGCCACCTTCAAGTTAAGTTCTTTTATAAGATTAGGAGTGGAGAAGGTTTGCCGAGTTCCAATGCCATACGCATCAAAAACCTGCATGAGCATAAAATCAAGTAAGTTATATTAAAAAGATAAAAGACCAGAAGCTAACATATCTGATTTGTTGATGTAAACAGACCTGTTATGCCAACAAAATGCCAACACATTTATTTTCAAGCCATGCAATTGCAAATACATGAAGTCATGCACGTGTAAGCACCACAGAATCATAAACATACAAGTTTGAACTGTCAGCATCAACAACCAATTGTAAAGATATGTTCATCCTTCATGAAGACTTCACGGCTTAATGTTGTGCTACTTTGTTGAAAACCCCATTTCAAAGAGAGAAGACTTGGAAGATGATTCTTGAATAGCAATATATGCTGAATTTTAGCTCCATATCATGGAAATTTTTTATCTAATAATCTCCTTCCTGGTTTAATCTTTGGCCTTTGTGCATATTGCTAGTTATTCTCCATAAGAGAATCAAATGTCCAACTTCTGCCTCAACATCAGATGCATAAATGGTGATAGCAAAAATTAATATCAGATATCATTACCATCTTCTAAGATGTAATAGCCACAAGGGACACAAGTTTCTGTAGCTATTTTTTGCTTTTAGTTATTTTGTCGAGTTTAAGAGTCTAAACTGTATTTTCAATATAAAACAGTCCTATGAAGGTTCCATCGAGATAGAAGAAGAAAAAGTGTTCCTTCTGGGTTACATGTATACATAATTAAGGGTTATGACTAAAGAATTCAATTATTATTAAAATGTTAGCTTAATTGACTTCAATGATGAAATTCATGACACCTCTTCCTCCTCTGAACTTATTCCTATTTTACATTTAATTAATCATTGTTGTTGTACTAAGCTCAGGATATTTAGGATGCAGTCCCTGTAGTAATTTGTTTAGGGAAAAGCCCAGTGTTTGCTTTCTGCACAGTTAACAATAGCCGCCTGTTCGAAACAATGTCCTAAAAAACCAGGCACCTCCCCAGAGATCCTATGTACCCACTTTAATGTCTTATGGTATGTTGCAATATTGAATATGAGGTTCATATATGAATTAGTATGAATATTGCCAAGTTGGTACTTCCCATCAATTTACTACATCTTATTTGATATCTTATGTTTCATTTTTTGGATTCAGTTTTTACATATTTCTCTTTATATTTTACTCTCTTTTTCTTTAAGCTGTCTTGACCTTGAGGCACCCATGCAGTGCCTAGGTGCAAGGAAAATATAAAAAATTCCTTCCTTTTATTCCAAAGTGTTCATAGTCTTAGAAGTTGTTTTCTCTTTAAAGTTGTAGAACTCTCACATATTCTTAACCCTCATCATGTCACTTCCAATTCTTATTTGCTGATCATCTGAACATTCCTGGAACTAGTGAAGCTGAAAATACAAGCAAAAGTGGAGGTGGAGGAAACACTAGGGTTTGCTCAGCTACAATAAGAGTGTCTTCATGAGCTTTGCATAAGTGAATCATTTTTAATCATGACAGAAGCCACCTCTTTTGAATAAAAAAAGGTGGCCAATGATGGAAAGCAACATTGTTGTCCTTCCATAGCATGCTTTGCTATATTGCAATATCTTTCTAATGTTGAATTAATGCAAAGTTATATTATGGTGCAGGGCAGGTGTCCTAAAATACAAAGATTTACCTATTAGATATAAGAAACAACCTAGTAAAATGGCAAAAAATCATTTCCGATCTCTAAAGACCTCTCTTCGTAAGACCCCATGTTCCAGGATTTCACCGGTAGTTGGGACAAAGAAAGTAGTTTACCTAAAGAGCCGGATATGTAACTTTGCATGTAAGGAAATTTCCTCAGACAAACAAGAGAATTCAGTCTTGCCTGCTACGGATGTTATTGTCTCAATAAACTCAAAGGAAACTATTTATTAAATAAGTTCACAATAAAAACTCACAGGGATTGGTATCCTTCTGTCATGAAAAGCAACATCAGATGCAAGGTACACATCCCCAACACATGCTCCTTTTGCCTGAAATTTCCAAGAATTTTTCAGTACTTTCACAACCCAATTATTGTGATCAAAAGAAAAAAAAAGAGATAGGAATTGAAAACTGTGGGCAATTAATATATGCCATCTCTATTGATTAGAAAGAAGAAACAATAAAGCAAGCATAACCAAATATAAACTATTCTTGGTTCAGGGGAATCTAGAATCAAGCACAAGCTAGTTGGCACATCCTGAGGGAGAAAGAGTACAGTCAATGAGGAATTAAAGAATAAACACCAAACTACCACATAAGACAGAAACTCCATAGTTGACAAGTTTGAAGAGACTTTGAACATTTATTTCAAAAACACTTTTTTCTAGCAATTCTCAAAAAGTGCAAAAAACCCTTCAGTTCAAGAACTACCAAGAATCACATACATTTTGTAAGAAATCTTTATCATGCTCAAGAGAGAAAAAGGTCAAACAAAGTAGACAAAGATCACTAAAAATGGTCATGCCATGAAGAGGGTCATGCTATGTTGTAAGTTGGAAATGAGACAAGGTGATAGGCATGGTCGAAGCATTATAGCGGGTGACTCAAATTTTTCTTCATCAAATAGTTAGATACAAAGCAATATCATAGTAAAATGTGGAAACTACAATGTAAATATCATAGAAATATGGACAGGTGACACACTTATGGAACAAAAGGTAAGATTACCAAAAGCTTAATGCAAAACAACCACGGAAAAGAACATATGGAGACAATTAAAAAAAAAATGCAAAAGCTGACCTAAAGACACTAAAAGAACTATAAAGGTCTTGGTGCATGTAAGGAACATAGGATTTGTCTATTCCTCAAATCATTATCGTGTACAATTTCAGAAGGATCTTGTAATAAAAGTTGATATAATATAAAACACAGACATGATCAGTTCAACCTCACAACTCGTACTTAATCAATTATGAATGTTCACTTAAATGATTGACATTACTCCAAGCATACTAAAATGGCAACCCTCTCATCATTTAAGAGAATTTTATTCAACTAATCAATTAAAAAGAAAACTTCACAATTACAAGTTTCTTACATATTATAGCATTTGAAATCTCCCTCATGAAAAATAACATTGTAGACTGAAATTTGGATTCTTTAAATATCACTTGCATCTGGTTCTTTGACCTGAAGGCATGCTATCCACCATCATTTCATTTTATTCACTTAAGGTATGCCATCGACCAATATTTTCATTGAGGCAACTAGTGGATTTTCCATATTACAACTAATGTTATAACCAGGTGGAAGATTCACCATGGAGTCCAGCATCAGCATTAATCCAGGCAGAAAATTGGCATGGCCATCAACAGCTCCCCACTCCCCCCCCCCCCCCCAAAAAAAAAAAAAGAAAAAGAAAAAAGAAAGAAAAAGAAAAGGAAAAGAAAAGAAAAGAAAAAAAGGGTGTTTAGGTTGATGAGTAGGGTCTTTCATTCACCTAAAGAATAACTTAAGGATGAGGTTCAAATGAATGGACATGAAAATTTCATGCATGAACAGGAGTTTGAGAACTGATTCCTTCCTTCACAAGTTACATCATGATTTACTTGTCATGAGGCATCTCTAGTGAGTGCACTAGGCCGATTATATTTTGGATAGATAGGTAACAAAAGTCCCAGTCAACGAGCAGAAACATACCTTAAAGCCACCAGCAGTGCCTGCATTGATTATAAGGTCTGGCTTCAATGCTTGGATAGAAGCATATGTAACAAGAGATGCTGATACTGTGCCTACGCTATCAACCCCTGCAAGGACACAAATATAATATGAGAACTCAAAAAAAGGTAGAAGAGAAAAAGGAAACTGTATCCATAAAATAAAACAAGACATCATTAAAAAAATGATGTTACTTAATGCAATACTAATCATATTTCAAAAGATTTGAGTTATTTCTATCGACATTGGGACCATAAACTATTACTGCTGTTGTTGAGTTATTTTTATTGTCATTCCTAGGTCATTGATCTAGACTTACCTTTCATTCCCTTGCCAAAAGTCCTTAAGATAAACATAAAGGCTGAAACAAAGATTAAAGTACCAATACCAACAACAGTATCAGTTGGCAACTAAGTCATCATAGTCCAGATATGCTACCATACCAACACTTGATAAGATTTATGGTCTTACTACTGCTACCAGTCCAAAATATTTTTCTTTTTTCCTTCTTTTCTCTGTTGTTTTAGGGTTATTATTAGGGTTAGCTTTTTTTCCAGTCCAGAAATGCATGTGCCAGTACCAGTAATGGGCACCATTTCTTTTACTTACTTATTTTTGTGTGTTGTTTTAGAGTTTCTGTTAGGATTAAGGTTAGCACATGCACATCTTTAGTACAAAAATGGTCCCCTTTTTTCTGCAGAAAATACATCAAAAAAATTTTCAAGACCCTGTAGGTAGATGCCCAACTACAAGATATCTAAAGTTTGTCAAACAGGAGAAAACTTAACAGCATTACGGGCACCAGGATTAGACAGAGGTTCCTTAGCTTATTATGGATTTCTGATTGATGTAGTTAGACTTTTGATTCCTGTCAATTCATTTGAATCCAGAGTCATTATGAATTTTTTACTTTATGTTGGTTTGACTTTAAATCCTGTAATCAAGTTTTGTCACTATGAGTCCAGTAATTTTAGTCAAGTATGAGTCCAGTAATTTTATTTGAGTCAAGTCAAGATTTATTAAGTCAAAGTGTAAAAAGTTGAAGACCCAAGACCATAAAAGGAAGCAAATAAGCCCCCACATGGAATCCCAGTTAAAGTAGGCGCCATCTACTCAATTAGAGCGTCCTAAGATTTTCATGAAGTCATCTCAGCATAAAAAGAAGCAAATAAGCCCCCTATGAAAGGTGACTTATCGCCCACTCCTTATGAAAAGCAGGATATTGCGCCATGCCCTTATCTCTTTCCCTAGTTTTAAGATGCCGCCTATCTCCTTATTTAGGAAAGCTATCCCCTGATCTCTTTTTCATTGTTTCAAAATGCTGCCTATCTCCTTATTTAGAAATAATATGACATCCTTTTTTTTCATGTAATTCAAGGGTTAGGGTTTATTATAAAACCCCTCCCTTCTTCTTGTAAAGAACAATTGATGATTAATGAAAAAAGATCTTCTATTTTCCTGTGCTCTTGAGCATTAACACTCCATAAGGGAGAGGATGAGAGGCCCAGCAAACACTTCGTGAGGAAAAGGGTGAGAGGCCCAATAAATACCCGTACCAACACATGTTCCAAGCATCCCAGCCCCAAGACGCCAAGGTGCTACAATCCTTAGATGAAGTCCTCCTTGTCTTCAGAACCATCTGAAGAAAAGCCGAAACATCTGTGGTAGCATAACTTCGTCTTCCAAGCACTCATCCCAAGAGCTGTGTGATCCAATCTTTTAGGACAAAGACCATCATTGCCTGTAATTAGATCCATCCCTTCTCATAAGTTCTGTTTTGTTGAAGAAAGAGCATGTTCTAAGTAGCGGTTTCTCTACCCTAGGATACTGTTTTCTTTATTACTTAGTGAATCGTGTTCTGCGGGTAGTTACTTTACTCTTCGCATATTCATCCTTAGTTTATTCTTACTCGTTTCGGGAAATAAAGCCCCTTAAAATATGAATCATTGCTCTACGTTAATCTCTTGCATGGTACATCCCGCATCAGTTTGGTATCAGTGCAGGTTAGGACATGTTCATGCATGGTGCTGAAATTTTCTAATCATCTAATTAATCTTTATTAAATCTATAATTTTCTTCTTATATTTAGATCTACAATATAAATAATAATAAAAAATATATATATATATGCATATTTTACTTTAGGTTTTTATATGTATGTGCATGCATCACTGAATTCACTTAAGGACAACTTCTCTATCTCAGGTAAGGAAAGGATTTCATCACCTTTTCTTGGCCCAAAACAATTACCCTCATCTCGATCCCAAGCCTAATTAAAATTGAGTAGAAACCTAAAGCAAAGCTAGAGACACCCACGTGGTTGAGTTTCAAGCATTGTGATGAAACTGGTGCACTCAATCCTTCAGTTATTTCTTGACAGTGGTGTCTACGGCTAGGGTCAAACGGTAAACGTCTTAAGCAAACTTGTGGTTCTTTAATTAGGTCCCTGCGAGAGCGGGGGAGCCTCCTACAACCCCACCTCTTACCTGGCTAGTGGAAAAAGATAATTGTTGAGTTGATTTTGATTCATTCTACTTGAGCTTCTAAGTCTAGAAACCCTAGAGCGAATTTCTGTGTTGCATAACCACCAGGTCAGGAGCCCATTATCAACATCCCCAAACACAACCAAGTTATACCATGGATCCCAATGTTGAAACTTTAATAAGAACCATGACTAAACAATTTGGACAATTAAACAATAGGTTTTTCCAAATGGAAGAGCGAATCGGAACCCTTGCAAAAAACCGATTGAACTACACTAAACTTGAATCACCTAGACCAACTCTCCTTGGTCCAAGAGCCCATCGTCATGATCTCATCCCTGAACATAACCCTAGACGCCCACACCAAGACTTTGTGAATTTGGAGGAAAGAGCCATTAGGAACATCAGGTTAGAAGCACCTACATTTGATGGCAGTCTTGACCCTAAGATATACACTGATTGAGAAGAAGATATGGACCAGTACTTCGAGTGGTATAAAATGTCTGAAGAGAGAAAGTTTAAGTTTGCTAAACTTAGGTTAGTTCGCCAGGCTAGACTATACTAAGGGAATGTTGAAAGGATAACTAGGCAAGAGAAGACATACCTATAGCTACCTGGAGAGCCATGAAACTTAAGCTTAGGGAAAAGTATTTTCCCATATCCTATCACCAAAGACTTTTAGATCAATGGCAGAGGCTAAGTCAGGGAAGCAAGACCTATCTGAATACATAGCCAAATTTGATGAATATGTCATGAGGTGTAGCATAGATGAATCTGAAGCTGTGACCCTATCTAGATTTAGGGCTGGACTACGTGAGGACATTCAGAGAGAATTATTTTTAAGAGAAGTCCATGATCTTGAACAGGCTTATCAGATAGCTAGAGACTACGAGAGATTCCTAAGGAAACCCATAATTCATCGACCTGAACCCACTAGGAATGCTATCCATAATAAAAAACCAGAGTCTAGTCAAGTGCACCTAAACTGACCTACTCCTAATATCCCATTGACCTACAAGAAAGATAAGGGTAAGTCACCTGAAGTTCAGAGAAATCTTAATCCTACTGCTCCTTGTTTTAGATATCATAAATTGGGACATTATGCTAGCCAATGCCCAACCCAATCCCTACACATAGAAGAACTAGAGGAAGAAGATCCTGAACCCCCTAATGAGCATGAAGGAAAAGTGTATGAAGCTGGAATACACTTAGTGAATGAATATGAAGGAGATGAGGAAATCATTGAGTCATCTGATTTATCGAGAGTTGTTAGATGTATCTTGACCCAAACCAAAGAACAAGAGGATTGGCGTAGGACCCATATCCTACAGACATTTGTGAAGTTAGGGGAAAAGGTATATAAGATCATCATAGATAGCGAGAACTGTGTTAATGCCATCTCAATCAGTGCCATCAAAACCCTAGGTTTATCTACGATTCCCCATCCCAATCCCTATAAGGTATCCTGGATAGACTCAACTTCCATCCTCATTAAACTAAGATGTCAGGTCATGATCCAACTACAATCCTATCAAGAAAAGGTGTGGTATGATGTCCTTCCTATGGGAGTTAGGAGTATCATCTTAGATCGACCTTGTTTATATGACCATGATGCTATCTTGTATGATCGATCCAACTATTGCTCCTTTAACCATCATGGAAAGAAGCTTGTGATAAACCCAACTCCACCTAAGGATCATATTAAAAGGAAATCTAGTAACATGAAAGAGAAGAAACCAAGATTAAATCTGATCAGCGCTAAAGAACTATAGTGTGAGATCACTGAGGGTTCACCAATTTGGATTTTAACTACTAGAAAAATTCATGATTAAATCCAAAAAGAACACCCTCAAAAGGTAGTAGAATTTTTAAAAGAGTTAGAATATTTGAAAGAGTTTCAAGATGTATTTCCTGAAAAACTTCCTGATCAATTACCACCTTTAAGGAATATCCAACATACTATAGATCTAGTCCCAAAAGCCACTTTGCCTAATCTTCCATATTATAGGATGAATCTCACTAAGTACTTCCCACCGAGCCACTTTGATACCTCCAAGATGGCCAAACTTTTCTTATTAGATGAAGTGGTTAGGTTACATGGCCTACCAAAAACCATTGTATCTGATAGGGATGTCCAATTCATGAGTTACTTTTAGAAAACCTTCTGGCATATGTTAGGAACTAAGCTCAAATTTTCTACTTCCTAGCACCCTCAAACTGATGGCTAGACTGAAGTAGTGAACCAAATCCTTGAAAACTTGTTGAAATGTCTTGTAGGTGAAAACACTGAAAATTGGAACCTTTTGTTACCTAGAGCCAAATTTGCCTACAACAGTTCAGTTAATAAGACCACAAGCAAGAGTCTATTTGAGATTGTCCATGATTATAAACCTAATAGACCCATAGACTTAATTCCTTTGCCCATACATGCACGAGTCTTTGAGTCAGCTAAATCATTTGCACAACATGTTAGAGATTTGCATAAGAAAATTATCAATAAGATTAATTTGAGTAATGATACTTATAAAAATATGGCTAATTCTGAAAAGAGAGTTAAAGAATGTGCTGAGGGAGATTATGTGATGATTAGGTTTAGACCTGAGCGGTTTTCTCCGAGGACCGTGAAAAAGTTACATGCCCATGGAGCTGGACCCTTCAAAGTAATAAAGAAAGTTGGACCTAATGCCTATGTGCTCGAGTTACCACCCAAATTTGGCATTAGCTCAACCTTTAATATCTCAGACCTAGTTAAGTATAGGGAACCAGCAATGATACCTAGTGAGCCATTTGGACCCGATCCTATTCTTGAAAGCGAACCCATACCTGAGTGTCCACCAATAAATTTACCTGTGAGCGTAGAATGGATTGAGCGTATCCTGTATGACCAAGCTATTACTATCCGAAATAAAGGCTACCAACGTTATTTAGTCCGTTGGCAAGGACGACCAGAATCTGAGGATTCGTGGATCACTCGAGAGAATCTGCAACGCCTCGACCCAGACCTATTGGAACGATACCAAAGCCGGATTGACCCTTACTCGACAGGGTCGAATTCCTCTCATGCCGGAAGAATTGGTGCGGGCACCAGGATCAAACAGAGGTGACTGAGCTCATTATGGATTTCTAATTGATGTAGTTAGACTTTCGATTCCTGTCAATTCATTTGAGTCCAGAGTCATTATGAATTTCTTACTTTATGTTGGTTTGACTTTAAGTCAAGTTTTGTCAATATGAGTCCAGTAATTTTAGTCAAGTATGAGTCTAATAATTTTATTTCAGTCAAGTCAAGATTTATTGAGTAAAGTGTAAGAAGTTGAAAACCCAAGACCATAAAAGGAAGCAAATAAGCCCCCACATGGAATCCCAGTCAAAGTAGGCGCCATCTACTCAATTAGAGCGTCCCAAGATTTTTATGAAATTATCTCAGCATAAAAGTAAGCAAATAAGCCCCCTATGGAAGGTGACTTGTCGTCCACTCCTTATGGAAAGCAGGATGTCGCTATCCCCTGATCACTTTCCCTGGTTTCAAAATGTCGCCTATCTCTTTATTTGGAAAAGCTATCCCCTAATCTCTTTCTCATTGTTTCAAAATGTCGCATATCTCCTTATTTGGAAATAATATGCGCCCTTATTTCTTTTTTTTCATGTAATTCAAAGGTTATGGTTTATTATAAAAACCCCTCCCTTGTTCTTGTAAAGAAGAATTGACGATTGATGAAAAAAGAGTTTGTTCTTCTATTTTTCTGTGCTCTTAAGCATTGACACTCCGTAAGGGAGAGGGTGAGAGGTCCAAAAAATACCCATTCCAACACCTGTTCCAAGCATCCCAGCCGCAAGATACCAAGGTGCTACGATCCTTATATAAAGTCCTCCTTGTCTCCAAAACCATCTAAAGGAAAGCCGAAACATCTATGGTAGCATAGCTTCGTCTTCCAAGCGCTCATCCCGAAAGATGTGTGATCCAATCTTTTAGGACAAAGGCCATCATTGCCTTTGCATGGTACATTCCGCATCAATTTCTCTTGAATTTAGTGATCTTTGTCCATTTTGCAAAGCAAAAAGAAGGAAAATGATCAAGGGACGAGCATTTTACTTCGACTCTGACCTCTTCTGGACTCGGAGTTGACCAGATTTGTATTGAATTGACCAAGTCTAAGCCCTCCCAAGCTTCATCGCCCTCTTTGTCCATCCATCAATCTCTTATCCATAGTCACAATGCTCCAAATTATTGAAAATTTGTCAAATTATTCTTATTTTTTCTCTTGGTCAAGTGGTCCTTAGATTATCCTCAATATACAAATCATGCCAAAGCCATCCAACTATCTCATATTATAAATTGATTTTACAATTTACTCATGAGTTATTTATAACTAGCTGAAGAAATCATAATGTTTTACAAACTAATCATATCATATTTTATTACCAGTGGTGGCAGTTTTTGAATTATTGTTCCCTCTCCTACGGTTAGCTTTAACTAGATAATTATACAAATATTTTAGAAAGAATGTCCTTAGTTTAGTTATTTATGCTTTATCTTCATATAGCATGCTCATAGGCCATCAAGAGCAAATTACACAGACTACAAAAACAGAACTAGTCTTGGAACAGTTATAGTTTGTCTAGAGAGAGAACTTCAGAATTTAGCATATTATAAGCATAATTTATCCACTGCACAATTGCAGCGATATAAATTATTGCTGCAGTTGAAGAATTATAGGTTTAGATCTTTCCAAAATTACACACTAGAATCTGTCACCTTTTAAAAAAATCTTGTTCAACACTGACACAACATCCCCATCTCCTCATAAGACTTTAACTGCATCCTCTCAGTTTTAGCCTCAATATAGAACAGATTATGGAAGCGCATGTAAAACTGAATTTCTTTGCAATGTGATCATGCAAAATCAAAAAAAAAAAAAAAAACAGAGAGTCAAAAGAACCATCCTAATTCAACACCATTTGTTTGGAACTTAAAAGCAATGTTATGCAACCAGTCACCATTACTGAACCCTTGAAGAAAAACCACACTAGAGTAGCATGTATATTTTAATTCAGTATTTTCGAAAATTGATCCATATATGAAGCTTGGTAAGGAATTCAAAAGAGATTAAAAAAAAAAACTCAGAAAACAAGCTACAACTGCTATATTGCTCCTCAATCACATAGCTTGCATGTTGCTAGTTGAAAAGGGAGCAATAGAAGAGTTAAACATAAGCTATCTAACACTTTTATATGAGATTTCTGTGTTATGCTGGTACAGCAAAAACAATGATATAGTCAATGTCGTGTGGTTCATGCATCTATGATAAAAAATGGAAAACTTACCCAGTATCGGATCTTTCCCTGGCCAGACTAAATTTATATCCAATTCTTTGTATGTGCCATGGTATCTGATCCATGGAACACCTTTAGGAAACCTGTCATATAATTAGGCAAAAATTAAAACAAGAAAAAAATCAAGTCAGAAAACCAATAAGAACAAATATTGTAGAAAATAAATTTCAATGGAACTAATAAAAAAACAAATCTAAAAGAGGCAACATTAAATTAATGAGTACGGTATATCACTCATGCCTTCAAACTCAAAACAAAATCTCAGGTATTTATTAGTATGCAGTTTGCTATAATATGAAATTTGAAGAAGTTTGTGATGTGTCATTACCTCAAAAGGAACTTAATGAGGTTACACAATTTGCCACTTTAATTGACAAAAGTCACTCAACAGTCAGAACTGAAGTACATGTAAGGATGATTACAAAACAATAAAGAGTTTGATCACAATTTGCAGCATGTAAGGAAAAAGGTCCATGTAAAGCAGAGAAGATATCATTACCAAAGAAAAATAAGTGAACAAATCATGAAACACCTACCAGCAATACAGGCAATGGCATATGCTATAGAATCTCAATATGGAGAATGAGTACAAGCATACTTCTATTTGTGCATTAAAAAAGGAATAGGGTAAATGTTTCATGATTGGCATGTTGAACAATATATCACATCAAGGTGCAGAAAAACCTAGGATGGGAGCATAAATGAGGAAAAAATCAGTGCAAACATTTTGTAAATATATGAAAAATTGGTCAGCATAAACATCAAATATCAATTGGGACAGTACAATCAAGTGCATTAGCAACATCTACAGACCTTGCAATGGTTAAGGGCTTGAATCAAAACAACTTGGAGGATAATTACAAGAGAGAATTTCAGACAAAACATTGAGCATGAGAACATCAACTTTGCTCAAGGTCCACAAAATGGTTACTGTTGGGGGTAAAATCGTCATTGCATCAATATCCGTGCGAGAAGACTAAGACCGACCCCATCCCTTCGCCCGCCAAAATATCCCCGAGCTTCCCATAGCTCGGCTCCCCCGAGCTCCCTGCAGCTCTTCGCCCCCGAGTTTCCGTAGCTCGCCTCTCCCGAGCTTCCCATAGCTCGGCTCTCCCGAGCTCCCTACAGCTCCTCTCCCCCGAGCTTCCGTAGCTCGGCTCTCCCGAGCTCCCTACAGCTCCTCTCCCCCGAGCTTCCGTGGCTCGGCTCCCCCGAGCTTCCATGGCTCGGCTCTCCCGAGCTTCCTGTAGCTCGTTTCCCCCGAGTTTTCATGGCTCGGCTTTACTGAGCGATCCACGATCCAATACTCACCTCCGCGGAACCTGACGCTAGAGAGCCTAGGCCTATCGTAACAACAGCCCAGGCAAGGAATCATGTTGAGAAGTGGTCTAGAACCTAACACGGCTACCTAGGACCTACACACCTACCAGATCTCAAGCCATAAAGGGGCTCTCCTAGCCGTCGATCCCCTAACAAACAAGATATGGATCCCAACGGCCCGATTCGATCCGTCTCCGTATCCTAACAACCTTCGAACCTTCCAGAAGGCGCTCAAGATCCAGGTGATAACCTATAAATATGACACTCTCAGATTCCCTCAGGTATGCGCTGACACCCTCACTCTCACTCTTCCGCTCTCGCCAGCTGCTTGTCGGTGCTCTCCCCCTTTTTTGTGGAGCTCCCGATCGGCCGCCCCTAGAGAGACTCCCCGGAGAGATCCACCTTCCCATTTTCTGATTGATCGCCGATTTCCTTCCACTGACTTGAGCGTCGGAGGGTCTTCCGCGGAGGGCCACCCCCAACGCCCCTCGCGCGAGGACTTGTGTGCAGGTCCGCCCCTAGAGATCGACTGCGCCCGAATCGGAGGACGGATCCCGGCGGCATCAGATTGGCGCTAGAGGAAGGGCCCTTAAGTCCCATTAAAACTTGAAGAAAGGAGATAAGGATCTCGGTCCGGAGTAGAACCTCTCTAATGGCCAATCGGAGAAGAGCAACCTCTGAAGCCCAAGATCAGGCCGCTTCCCAGAGGCCTGATCCGGTGAGCGGTGTAGCGCCGCAACCTCCACCAATTAAAACCCCGTCACCGCCTGCCATCCCGGTAACCCAGGACCAGTTTGCCTCGCTGGTTCAGCAAGTCCAGACCCTGACTCACCTGGTCCAGGAGCACCTTACGGCTCCTCCCGCTCCGCACCGTCATAAGGAGGCCGCGATTCCTTCTTCGCCGGCAACTTCCTCCTCCAGTCCGCACAAATCCGCGCACCCCCCACATCGACCTAGAGGGGACAAACCAGTCCCTCAAGGCGGTTACGACAGAGATCCTCCCAGATCTCGGCGAGCCCGGTCCCTCTGAAAGGATCCCAAGCGAAGACCATGACCTACACGGCCACGATGGGGAGGATAAGTTGCGAGATGCGGCCCCAGTGACAGGCGGCAGCGCTACCGTGTAGGGCGGCGGACGGCGGCGAGATCAAGTGCATTATGGAGATATCTTCAGAGATTGATTTCCTTGTGGGGAGTGATTGAATAAATCATATCTTCTAGATTTAGGATGTTTCTCTAAACTCTAGAAGGTGATTGAATAAATCATATCTTCTAGATTTAGGATGTTTCTCCTAAATTCTAGAAGGTGATTGAATAAATCATATCTTCTAGAGTTAGGATGTTTCTCCTAAACTCTAGAAGATTAGTTTCCCTTTCAGTTAAGTTATTTTAGGCATGTATCGTCAAACCTCCTTGATTCTAGGAATTGTTTCCTTAGAATCTTGAAGATTAGATTTGATTTGATTGGGAAGATTAGTTTCCTTTTCAGTTAAGTTGTTTTAGGCATGTATTGTCAAATCTCCTTGATTCTAGGAATTGTTTCGAATTGTTTCCTTAGAATCTTGAAGATTTGATCTAGATTTGATTTGATTGGGTTGGTAGGATTTTGTAAGCTCCTGAGGATGCCTATATAAGCACTCCTCAGGAGCAATAGGAGGGGAGGGAGAGAGTTGTGTTTTGTAAGCCTAGAGAGCTTATGAATGTTGGCCATGCATAGGCACGTTTATGCCAGTAAACTTGGGGGCTAATAACCTCTTAAGTTTGGGCGTGCTTGGGCTAATAACCCTTGTACGAGTGTTCTTGTGTTCTGGTGGTTCGAAGGACTAATAATCCTAAGACCACGTTCTTCGTAATAACATTGAGGCATTCTTCATTTCTTGTGTGTTAGATCCTAATTACCACGCTCGTGTGTTACTGGAAACGGTTCGGGAGGATCGATTGTGGTGTTGGAGCGGATTGCACGAAGGAGTTGGTGAATGTTTTGGAGTCCTTGACCGGGGACCCTAACACCCTCTCCCCAGTGACCTCCCACCATGATTCGACGCCGTCCCTGCGATCCTCTCGCCCAGCTCCTCTGACCGCTGAAGAGCAGATCCGTCGGCAGATCCAGGAGATGCATCAGGAGCTGGCCGCTGCCAAGCAGGCCCATCTGCCTCAGCCCAAGGCGGAGCAGGGCATCCCTTACTCCAAAGGGATTATGAAGGAAGTGATCCCCTCCCATGTCAAGCTACCAGCCGTCGAGCCCTACCACGGCTCTTCTGACCCGAACGACCATCTTAGCAGCTTCCGATCAATAATGATGTTCCACGGAGCATCCGACGCGGTCCTCTGCCGCGCCTTCCCCTCCACCCTCAGAGGATCTGCCCGAACCTGGTTCAATGCCTTGAAGCCAGGTTCCATCGATTCATTTGATGAGCTGAGCCGCCTTTTTATTGGCCAGTTCGTCAGCAGCCGCCGCCACCGACGAAGATCCGACTCCCTCTCCGAAGTTAAGCAGAGAGAGGGGGGAGTCCTTGAGAAATTATCTTGGCCGTTTTAATAAGGCCATGTTAGAGGTGGACCACCTTAATCATGAGATGGCTATGTCCGCCTTGGCAAGGGAAGTCTCAAAGGAAAGCGACTTCTACCTGGCTATGGAAGTCAGCTACCCCCTAGCCTCTTTGATATGATGGCCCTAGCGGACAAATACGCTAGGGTCGAAGAATCGTGGAGAGTTGCCCGCGCCGAGCTGGCAAAGAAGAAGGAGCCCAAAGGTCCCGACAGGCACCGTCCCGTCCGTCGGCCAAGTCCACCTCGCCGCCAAAGAGTTCCCCCGCTGCCGCCGAGGAATCGCTCCCGGAGCCCTCCCAGGCGATTTGATCGCTACACTCCGCTGACCGTGCCCCGGGCGCAGATTCTTATGGAAATAGAGCGCCAGCTCCCCCGGCCAGCTCCTCTCCGAGGGAACCCGACCTGAAGAGACCCCACCAAGTACTGCCACTACCACCGAGAGCACGGCCACGACACTGAAGAATGCTGGCAGCTAAAAAATGAAATCGAGAGGCTAATCCAGCGGGGACGACTGAATCAGTTCAGGAGGACACCCGAGCCAGGACAAGGAGGTGACCGCCAGCCCGAACTCCAACAACCTCCTCCTCCACCAAATCCGCCCGTAATCTGCCGCATCAACATGATTGAAGAGGCCGGCGGGTCGAGCCCCAGGGACGATGGTGAGGAATCGGCGCCGAAGAGGGCGCGGACGGGCGAGCTCTCCTTCTCCGACGATGATCTCCAAGGGATACAGTTCCCCCATGATGACGCATTAGTTGTATCCCTCAATCTAAATAACTATGATGTAAGCCGAATCCTCGTTGATAGTGGAAGTTCGATGAACGTTTTGTACCTCGATGTGTTTGCCAGGATGAAATTACTCATGGAAAACCTTCAAGCCGTGGATTCCACCCTAATGGGATTCACAGGTGACGTCATCGTCCCGGAGGGGGTCGTCACCCTGACGGTCCGCGCGGGAGCCTGGCCCCTTGTAGCCATTATCCAGACGGACTTTCTAGTAACCAACCTCAGGTCTCCATACAATGCAATATTCGGCAGACCCGATCTGATGTCCCTCAAGGCAGTTGTCTCCATCCCGCATTTATCCATGAAATTCCCCACCAAGCAAGGAGTTGGAGTTGTTCGAGGAAGTCAAGCCATGGCTCGGCAGTGCTTCGTTACAAGCCTTCAGTCTAGAATGCCGGAAGTTGATGGGCTAGATGCTTGAGAGGACTTCGCCGAACAGCGAGGAGAACCGGCAAAGGAACTGCATGAGGTGCCGTTGGATGAGGCTTATCCCGATCGAACCATAAAAATCGGGTCACTGCTCAAGGGCGAACCTCGGCACAGATTGATCAGGTTCCTCCGAAGCAACGCTGACATCTTCGCCTGGTCCGCCTCCGACATGCCAGGGGTCAGCCCCGAGGTTCTCGTCCATCGTCTCAACGTGGATGAGATGCACAAGCCCGTCAAGCAGAAAAAGAGGAGCTTCGCCCCGGAACAACAAAAGGCCATTGAAGAAGAGGTAGACAAACTCATCAAGGCTAACTTCATCCGGGAGGTGAATTATCCAAGCTGGATATCGAACGTCGTTATGGTGAAGAAGTCGAACGGCAAGTGGAGGATTTGCATCGACTTCACCGACCTTAACAAAGCCTGCCCGAAGGACAGCTTCCCTCTTCCCCGGATCGACCAGCTCGTGGACGCCACCTCAGGTCACCAGATGCTGTCATTCATGGACGCCTATTCAGCTACAATCCGATCCGGATGGCCCCCGAGGATGAAGAAAAGACCGCCTTCATAACCGATCGAGGTACTTACTGTTATCGTGTCATGCCTTTTGGTCTTAAAAATGCAGGTGCAACCTACCAAAGGCTGGTTAACAAAGTATTCAAGGAGCAAATCGGCCGGAATATGGAGGTGTACGTGGACGACATGCTGGTCAAGAACAAAGAAGCATCACAGCATGTCGAGGACCTCTCAGAGAGCTTTGCAACGCTGCGCAAGTATGGGATGAGGCTCAATCCGACCAAATGCGCCTTCGGCGTTAACTCCAGAAAGTTTCTCGGCTTCATGATCTCCCAGCGAGGTATCGAAGCTAACCCCCAGAAGATTCAAGCTCTCCAACAAATGGCGCCCCCGGCATCTGTTAAAGAAGTCCAGCGCCTAACCGGGAGGATAGCGGCTCTTAACCGTTTTGTGGCGCGGTCGGCCGAGAGATGCCTCCCCTTCTTCAAAACCCTTCGGTCGGCTAAAAACTTCCAGTGGACTCCTGAATGTCAAAAATCATTTCAAGATCTCAAGAAATACCTCGGCTCGCCCCCACTTCTCAGCAGTCCGGTCCCGGGCGAGACCCTATTCTTGTACCTAGCTGTTTCAGAGGGTGTCGTTTGTTCGGTGCTAGTCAGGGAAGAAGGCAAAGTCCAGAAGCCGATATACTATGTCAGCAGGCTACTCCGCGATGCGGAGACAAGATATAGCAGAATCGAGAAGATGGTGTTGGCCTTAATCACCTCAGTTCGGAAGCTGCGACCGTACTTCCAAGCACATTCTGTAACGGTCCTGACCGACCAACCCATCAAGGCGATAGTCCACCGTCCCGAAACGTCGGGAAGAATGACCAAGTGGGCCATCGAGTTGAGCGAGCATGACATACACTTTCAGCCGCCCAGCCATCAAAGCTCAGGTACTGGCCGACTTCCTCCTCGAGTGTACCATCTCGGAGGACGATTCTACCCCAGACTCCTCCGAAGAACCAAAATCTGGAGCCCGATGGCTCCTCCATGTCGACGGGTCATCTAATGCCCATCGCTCCGGTGCGGGCCTGGTCCTCACCAGTCCGGAGGGGGTAACCTTTGAATATGGTGTTCGGTTCTCTTTCCCGGCCTCCAACAACGAAGCCGAGTACGAAGCCCTGTTAGCCGGCTCCGAATCGCCCGCAATCTGAAGGTGGAGAAGCTTAATGCCTTCATCGACTCGCAGCTGGTGGCCGGTCATGTACGAGGAGAGTTTGAAGCCCGGGAGCCGAACATAGTTCGATGTCTTCAAGAGGTGCGGAGCCTGCTTCATTTTACCGAATTTGAAATCATTCAATTCCCAGATCCGAGAATGCCCGCGCCGACCTACTCTCCCGATTGGCGACCGCGGAATCAATGGACGCCGAACAAAAGTTCCACCTAAAGACCCTAGAAAGGCCCAGCATCACGAAAGCCGACCGAATAATGCAAGTTGAAGCTGAACCATCATGGTTCGATCCTATTCTTAAATATCTCAAAGAAGGGTCGCTTCCACCCGACCGAAGAGAGGCTAGAAAGCTGAAGCTACAGGCCACCCACTACGTGTTGATCGATAACCAGCTTTACAAACGGTCCACTGCTCAGATGCCTTCGCCCGTCCGAAGCAGATTATGCTCTACGCGAAGTACATGAAGGGATTTGCGGCAACCATCTGGGAAGCCGGTCCCTATGCCACAAGGTGCTGCGACAAGGCTACTATTGGCCGACTATGCAGAAGGATGCAGACGATCTAGTCCGAGCCTGCGACCCATGCCAGAGGCACTCAAGCATCCAAAGGCTCCCCTCCGCTGGCCTAGTTCCCATATCCTCCGCTTGGCCCTTCGCTAAATGGAGGATGGATATCCTCGACCCATTCCCGCTTGCCACGGGGCAGCGAAAATTTCTATTCGTCGCCATAGACTATTTCACTAAATGGGTCGAGGCGGAAGCAGTTGCACAAATAACCGAAGCACGGGCCAGAGATTTTGTATGGAGGTCCATCATCTGCCGGTTCGGCCTCCCGCATACTATAATCACCGATAACGGTAAGCAGCTCGGCAATTCTAAGTTCCGCCAGTTCTGTGAGGAGCACGGAATCCGTCATCACCTCACCTCGGTCGGACACCCACAAGCCAACGGAGCGGCCGAAGTGACTAACAGGACCCTCCTTCAAGGGATCAAAGCTCGCCTTTTCCGAGCCCAAGGCAGGTGGGCGGATGAGCTGCATCATGTTCTGTGGGCCTACCGCACCACCCCGAGAATCCCGACAGATGAAACCCCATTCCGGATGGCCTTCGGCACGGAGGCCGTTATCCCTGTGGAGATAGGCCTCCCATCGTTGCGGGTGGAAAGCTACTCAGAGGAAGCCAGCAACGAACAGCTCCGCACCAACCTCGACCTGATAGAGGAGATTAGAGAGAAGGCCCGGATCAGAGTAGCTGCTTATCAACAAAGAGTGGCCCACTACCACGCCTCTAGAGTCAAAGGAAAAGCCTTCCTGCCTGGCGATCTTGTTCTCCGAAAAGCCTCTGTTTCCAAACCACTGGAACAAGGAAAGATGGCACCAAACTGGGAAGGCCCATACCAAATAGCGGAGATCATTGGACCGGGAACCTACAAGCTGCAAGATCTAAACGGAAAGTCTGTTCCCCGGACGTGGAACGCGGACAATCTCCATAAGTATTATCAATAGGGTATGTCCTCTATAAGTCCACTTTTATATACTTTATTATACCTTCCTGTCGGCACATGCTTCCGTAATTTGCAATATGAATCATCATGCATTACATTGCCAAAAATTGCAAAAGGAAACAGGTGCTGCTTATCAATCCTCGGCACAACCGAGCTACCTATCTGAACAGGAATTCTCCGAACCTCGGCTGGGCCGAGCAACAAATCCTCCGAACCTTGGCAGGGCCAAGTAAAAAAATCTCCGAACCTCGGCTGGGCCGAGCAACAAATTCTTCGAACCTTGGTGGGGCCGAGTAAAAAATTCTCCGAACCTTGGCAGGGCCGAGTAAAAAATTCTCCGAACCTCGGCTGGGCCGAGCAACAAATTCTCCGAACCTCGGCTGGGCCGAGCAACAAATTCTCCGAACCTTGGCAAGGCCAAGTAAAAAAATCTCCGAACCTCGGCTGGGCCGAGCAACAAATTCTCCGAACCTCGGCTGGGCCGAGCAACAAATTCTCCGAACCTTGGCAGGGCCAAGTAAAAAAATCTTCGAACCTCGGTTGGGCCGAGCAACAAAATCTCCGAACCTCGGCTGGGCCGAGCAACAAATTATAAAAAATTCTCCGAGCCTCGGCAGGGCCGAGTAAAAAATTCTCCGAGCCTCGGCAGGGCCGAGCAACAAATTCTCCGAACCTCGGCTGGGCCGAGCAACAAATTCTCCGAACCTTGGCAGGGCCAAGTAAAAAAATCTCCGAACCTCGGCTGGGCCGAGCAACAAAATCTCCGAACCTCGGCTGGGCCGAGCAACAAATTCTCCGAACCTTGGCGGGGCCAAGTAAAAAATTCTCCAAACCTCAGCAGGACCAAGTAAAAAATTCTCCGAACCTCGGCTGGGCCGAGCAACAAATTCTCCGAACCTCGGCTGGGCCGAGCAATAAATTCTCCGAACCTCGGCTGGGCCGAGCAACAAAATCTCCGAACTTCGGCAGGACCGAACGACAAAATCCCCGAACCTAGACAGGACCACGATCTCTGAAGCCCCGGCCAAAACCGGAGTGCACGAACCTTGGCCGAAGTCGAGGGATATGTTCTGCTACTAGAAATCTCGGCCGAAGCCGAAGAACAACCTTAACTATCGAATTCCTCGGGCCAAACCGAGCGACATTCCTACGCCCTTACCATGCCCGACGCTCGAATCCTCGACCAAACGAGCAAAGCCTTCGCGCTTTAGCCGCACCCCAAGGCGTCGTTTGAAGCCGAGTGATTCCTGATACTCCGGAAGAAGTAAAGGACCTCCTTCTAAGGACCGCCTAGGTCCGCCACTGGTCCGAACAGAGACCGGCGACTCCCTAAAACTATGTTTGAATTCGGGCAGCTTACAAGCCCCGACCAACCTAAACATCCTTCTAAACTATGTTTGAATTCGGGCAGCTTACAAGCCCCGACCAACCTAAACATCCTTCTAAACTATGTTTGGATTCGGGTGGCTTACGTGCCCTAACTAAACCTGACCGTGGTCTCCTAAAACTTGGCTCGAACTCGGGCGGCTGATAAATCCCAATCAACATCGGCAAATGCTTTGGAAACAATAAGATGCACCATATGCAAAATCTTCATATTCATTGATTGAAAAAAGAAGAAAAACAACAACGATGAGATAAAAAGAGCCCTCACTAAGGCTCACTATCTTCCCCAGGAGTTGACTAGTCCTCCAGGCGCCGGGACAGCTCGGCGACTCGTCGGTGGAGGGACGCTATCTCCTCCCTCTGCCGGTCCACCACCCGGCGCAAGGCTTCCGCCTCCCTCGTAGAGACAGCAACATACTCCTCGACAACCTTCTCAAGCCGTTCGTGGCTTGCGAAGGCTGTCACCAGGGCTTGGCCATCAACTGTAATGGTGGAGCGATTCCCCTCTGAACGCCTCGGATCGTTGATCACCATGCCTAGTCTGCCAGATGATTGCTCTCCACCTTGAAAAGCCATGTTGAAAGTTGTTTAAAGACTGAACCGAAAGGATGGTAAGCACCAGCACCCCGTTCATCGGTATTTATACTCTTCATGCGAGTATCTCGATCAGTCGGGCTATAAATACTGACCTGTGAGAATTAGCCGCGTATCGCCGCTTTAACTGGCGCCTACGGAATCCGAAGGGCCATGCCCCATCCTGAGCAAGATCGGTAAATGTCGACGGACTGTTCGGGAACCCCCCAGAACAGAGTATTTCTCGATCTGCCGGCCCCTGTAATGAATGCTCCCAACACTTCCCCAAGCTCATTTAAGCTGGCCGCCTTTCGAGAAACGCAAAGAAGAAAGAACTCCAGCGCGCCGGGCGGTAATCCTTCCCCTCGGGAGGGGCAACGTCATGAATGAAGAGCGTGGCCATGTTCCACCCTGACGCCCCTCACCAAAAACCGCGGAGACCTAACGTTACAACTTATAGCGGCGACTAAGTCACTTCTCCGAACCTCAGCAAGGCCGAGCAACAAATTCTCCGAACCTTGGCAGGGCCAAGTAAAAAAATCTCCGAACCTCGGCTGGGCCGAGCAACAAATTCTCCGAACCTTGGCAGGGCCAAGTAAAAAATTCTCCGAACCTTGGCAGGGCCCAGTTAAAAAAAATCTCCGAACCTCGATCGGGCCAAGCAACAAATTCTCCGAACTTCGGCCGGGCCGAGCAACCAATCTCCGAACTTCGGCAGGGCCGAGCAACAAATTCTTTGAACCTCGGCTGGGCCGAGCAACAGATTTTTCGAACCTTGGCGGGGCCAAGTAACAAATCCTCCGAACCTCGGCTAGCCCGAGCGATGAATTCTCCGAACCTCGGCGAGGCCGAGCCATAAACGTTCGGTTTACAATGGGGACAAGGCATAAAACTCCGAGCTTCTGACCAAGATAAGGAGCGTATTCTGCCACCGAACAATCTCTAATCCTCCGTTTGGACCAGGGCAGCTTGCAAGCTCCGATTAGTTCGGAAGGCGCGAGATCCTCGCCTAAAACCGAATGCCACGTACCCCATGTCCAGCAACAACAAATTGGCACAGGAGAAATGAAGATTGAGAAACAGGACAGAACTCTCTTTATTTCATTGCCATCAAAATCAATTACAAATGCCTGAGAGGCGTTACAAGAGCATTGAAATGCATAAAATAAAGACAAGTACAAAACTCGGGCAACTGCTCCGAAGCAGACCTGGGCGACTGTGATGCTCCGGCGTCCCGACCGACGAGCTGGATGAACCGCAAACAGTCAGCTCGCGCCGATAATGGGCGGGCGACATGGACCAATCGTTGCGACCAGCTTCGGTTAATAATGATATCTCGGTGACCCAACCGAGATATCAGGGCGATCGGAAAGGGTGGACGGGATATTGCCCCGAACCATCCAACCGAAAGCCCCCCGGCGAGTAGGTAGGAAGCCCGCGGACCCTGGCGTCGGAACGCTCTCCCAAACCGAGTGTGTACCGCCCTACCTTGCCAAGGGTCGGTGGGCGGCAAGCTTTCACCCCCTCCCCATGTGGTGAAAGATTCCCCAGGCGGGTAAGCTCAGGAATCCAAATCAGGGAAGGAGGAGAAGTTCAAGCGAGCCATGGGGAGCCCGCGCACAATTCCTACCATACGTCCCCAAACGGGAACCACAAAGGTTACACTGGAAGCGCATATGTGCACTCTCCGTGTGATCTCTGCGCCCCTCCTGTGCGCTCTCCATATGATCTCCGGGACTCATCCCCTAAGGGCGAGCCATTCTTCAGCATCTCCTTCATCACCCCAGCTGTCCGGAGGTGAAGGGCTTATGAAAGGAAAGCTCGGCCCTCCCACTCGCAACAGCAGAGAAATAAGCATGGTGGAAACTCCAATGGGAAAGAAACTTTGGGGACGACCTAACACAACACCTCTATTCCCCTTTTTATAGGCAAAAATGAACCAAGAATAATTACCAAGGCCGTAAGCCCTGAGATTCAAACACCTGGGTCATGCCTCCACGTGGCCTCCCGGGATGAAAGCAGCGCCCTATTGCGCGCCGAGCCCACCGCCTAAACTGTGACGCATGCAGAGATTTCCTCTTGATCCCGAATCACGATCATTAAACGCAGAGAATCGCCCACTGACCTTACAGAGACTGGCAGATTCAGGAGATCGTCCTGCGAAAGTAATATCCTCCAATGGTGAACGGGTGCGTGCGTCGTACGTCAAAACGACCCGCATAGGAAAAGAACAACTACCCTAAAAACCTTCCGGAAAGCACCAGAGCAGCTTTTCGCTCTCTACAGAGCCGTATCATCGATTTCGGTGAAATAAAAAACCGATTTTCCTGTAGAATGGCAGGGCGCTGGTAGAATAGCAAAAAAGCACGAAAACCGATTGTCCGCCGATCGCTCCCCAACAAAATTAATCGCTCGAAGAGCTTGCACGACAAAATTGAGCATCTCAAAGCGAAAATGAGTGCGAAGGCTACACAAACCATTCTTTCATTCAACGAAAAAGGAAGTGACCAAAGGAAGCGAAAAATACTTCGGCAACCACCCTCATATGTCAGCCCTAGCCGACCTACTTTGCTCGTCGGCCCTAGCCGACCCACTTTGCCCGTCGGCCCTAGCCGACCCACTTTGCCCGTCGGCCCTAGCTGACCCACTTTATCGTCGGCCCTAGCCGATTGAAGCGAAATTTGGAGCGAAGGACCGTCCAAAAAAAAATACTCAAATAGAAGTAGAAAGTTCATTCATTGAAAAACGTCGGGCAGAATTACAGTTCGAGAAGCAAAATGAAGAAGTAACTTTTAAAGGTCGGGAACCACGTCCGTTCCAGAAGAACCCCCAACTACATCTGCAGAGGCATGGCTTGATTCACCCTTCTCAAATGCCCTAGCCTCCTGGGCGACGGTCTGCGAATGCCCTCCAGAAACTGCGGCCTCACTGGGACCTGGGACGGCGCCAGGATCAGTATCGGAGGCGTCAATGTACTCGTCCTCCTCTTCGCCTCCAGAGTCGAAGATGTCAAGAGCTTCGGCATCGAGAAAAGAAAGATCCCATTCCAGATGCTCGCTGGATATCTTGTCTCTGCACTCTTCCACTCCAAGTTGAAAGGCGTCAGCTCCAATTACATCCTGCTCGCCCTTGATCATGGCAAGTTGCACCTTAGCCTCGGCAACTTGCCTCTCAGCCTCCGCGACTTGAGCCCGCAGAATAACAGTTTGCTCCTCGAACTTGCCGGCCCGCGCCTCGAGTTCCGAACTCCTACTCCGGTTAGACGTGAGCTCGCCTTGCAAGGCCCGGTTATCCAGCCCTAACCTTGCCACCTGTGAAACCGAAATCAATCGGCACCATGAGAAACCAACAAAAGAAGCTAAGAAAGATGGGGGAATAAGGTTGTACCTCCTCCTCTTGTCGGGCCAACCTTTTGGTCAGCTCCTCGGCCTCACCCCTGGCCCTTACTTTATCGGCCCTAACCAACTCGATTCTTTCTTGGAGAGTGTCAATCCTCGACTGCTTCTCTCCGACTTCTCCACGGGCCTGGGATAGCTCGTTACTCAGCCGGGCTATCATCCCTTCGTGTCACTTAACGCTGACTTTCAAGTCAGCATCTCGCCATCGCGCCGCCGCAGCTTCTCCTCTACTTCACTGAGCATTCTGGCCAGGCGCTTTTTCTCGTCGGCAGCCTCCTTCCCCAACCGTCGCCCCTGGAGGAGCCTTACCCACGAAGGCATGATGGCCCTGCCGCATTAATTAGGACATCATTGCACGGTCTGTCTAAACCAGATCGTCCCATCCAAAGCGTGCCACCTGGACTTATACTCCCTATGCTCGAACCTACGCTTCGAACTAGAAAGTGGAGGGCATGTGTTGGGGGGTAAATCGTTATTGCATCAATATCCGTGCGAGAAGACTAAGACCGACCCCATCCCTTCGCCTGCCAAAATATCCCCGAGCTTCCCATAGCTTGGCTCTCCCGAGCTTCCATAGCTCGACTCCCCCGAGCTCCCTGCAGCTCTTCTCTCCCGAGCTCCCTGCAGCTCTTCGCCCCCGAGTTTCCGTAGCTCGGCTCTCCCAAGCTCCCTACAGCTCCTCTCCCCCGAGCTCCCATGGCTCGGCTCCCCCGAGCTCCCATGGCTCGGCTCCCCCGAGCTTCCTGTAGCTCGTTTCCCCGAGTTTTCATGGCTCGGCTTCACTGAGCAATCCACGATCCAATACTCACCTCCGCGGAATCTGACGCTGGAGAGCCTAGGCCTATCGTAACAACAGCTCAGGCAAGGAATCATGTTGAGAAGTGGTCTAGAACCTAACACGGCTACCTAGGACCTACACACCTACCAGATCTCAAGCCATAAAGGGGCTCTCCTAGCCGTCGATCCCCTAACAAACAAGATATGGATCCCAACAGCCCGATTCGATCCGTCTCCGTATCCTAACAACCTTCGAACCTTCCAGAAGGCGCTCAAGATCCAGGTGACAACCTATAAATATGACACTCCCAGATTCCCTCAGGTATGCGCTGACACCCTCACTCTCCCGCTCTTGCCAGCTGCTTGTCGGTGCTCTCCCCCTTTTTGTGGAGCTCCCGATCGGCCGCCCCTAAAGAGACTCCCCGGAGAGATCTACCTCCCCATTTTCTGATTGATCGCCGATTTCCTCCCACTGACTTGAGCGTCGGAGGGTCTTCCGTGGAGGGCCACCCCCAATGCCCCTCGCGCGAGGACTTGTGTGCAGGTCCGCCCCTGGAGATCGACTGCGCCCGAGTCGGAGGACGGATCCCGACGGCATCAGTTACCAAGAATCATACTGGTGCATTATCAGCTTGATACAGTATGGATTGATGTAGTACAATACACCCCATATCGAAAAAAAGTGCATATACTTTCCTCACTTCTAGCAATAGTACAACTCAGAACTGGAGTGTACAGATCAATATGGGCAGTTTTACTCTATTCAAATCGGTCCGGTTCATATTAAATCGAACCTTGTACATACCGGTAAGGTACTGATTTGATATGGTTGGTACAGGTTGGTAAAGCTTGGTTTCACCCTTGAGGCATGAAGCTTAAAACTTGAGGCATGGTAACTAAACATTATACCAAGCATAGTATATTAGCTGAAACATTTTAGATTTTTATGGATAATAATAGAAAGGTTGGATTTGAACACATATCTAGGTGAATATAAGAGCAAAACGATACAATTCAGAGACAAGGAAGAAACTACATAAAAATCATAATAAAATATAATGAGTTTAAAAAATTGGATATTATACTCATAATGTTATACGGTAACATATATACTAAGATTATATGTGAGACTTGTGATAGAACATGTCTAGCCCCACTTTGGATGTGCACTAGATAGATTTTGAGTAACTACACAGAACTTAAAAATCTGAATAATACCTTCTAGCTAGGCTTTTTTGAGTGAAATTCTTGGTTATTACAAATAATATAGAGTGAACCTGACCAATAACTCATGCAGCGTAGGGAACACCACAAACAGATTCTTTTAGGGCTGATCATGAGCCGATCATCATGCTTGTGATTGGATTTGACTAGATTTGGAATCGTAGCTTGGCAAGAATGCCACATTTAAACAGAAGCACGTGAGAACCCATGATAGCATATATTTAGTCCCACATTAATTGTATACTAGTAGATCTTGAGTAGTTATATAGGGCCTGAGGTTGTTACATTATACATGACTCATGAACAAGTGCATAGAGCATTTTGTTCGTTTTTACTGTTGAAAGAATGCTATTAGAAGCAGCTTAAGATTGTACAGCCCTAAGCATTAGGTCATGCTCAAGGATAAAAGAAAATGGTGAACAAGAGCAAAATTAGATAATATATTTCCCATACCCATCACAACACCATCTCCATCTTCACCGCAGCTTTGTTACTCAGCTGTCTCCCTTTTCTCTCATTTTCTAAGACAAATGGAACTATTTTTATATTCTTACTCACCCTCTTGCTCTTTTCCCATCTAGTTAATGTTGGATTTGCTGATTTACATGACCCAACACTACAACAAGGTGTCCTTACTAAATCCAATGGAGGGCACCGAATCAGAAGTATTTGAAATATACTTCACATGCATAATATTCGTTGACAGTTGGAACTGTAGACACGTGAAGACATGAAATTTTTCCAAAGGAACTATGTGATTCAAGTAATTTCCTCTTAACAAACCAGCCAAACTTATTTCCTTCTGCCTTTAAACCTTTTGTAACCTTGTGATGAAGAACCTAGTTATTAAAAGGAACAGGGATAACACTAGTCATAAAACTGGCTGGAATAGATAAGATAAGTTGTCTTATCATGGTTTTGTTGTTGTTGATTTATGTGCTTCCAATAATGTTTGTTTGCTATGCCACTATTGCACTACGTAACAATCAAGGTCTTTATTCATGGCATATTATGTCTAACTTAGATGTCCAGATTCAATGAAGAAAAATCATTATAAGTTACACTTTCTACCACAGATCATATGCAGATTCTAATATATCGATAGCATCTAAACAAGTAACTTTTATCATCACAAGCATCCAAGAATAGAAGAACCCATAAACAACGTCCTCATCCATCCACAACAGACCTTTCAGAAATAAATCTCTTTCGAGCGATATACTCAAAATTCAATCTAAATAGGTAGTATTCAGCTACAGATCGAATTATGCAAAATTACCTCCTACCTCTACACAAAACAATCACATCCACAAATCAAATACCTCGCTTTTAGAAGCCAGATGGAAGGCATATAAACTTACAGGGATTCATCGGTGTCCTCAGAGAGCTGGAACTTGTTAACCAACGGAAGCGCCTCCGTCTGCATCGCTACCAATCAAAGCACCCCCGAAAGATCGAATCAGGAGACCAACTCCCAAGACCGAAAGAGAGGACAAAAACTGAGTGAAGTACCTATAATGATGAGGACGGTCGATATCGAGCGTCCGTCGCCACCGACTTCGCCGGCGGCCTCCTCCGGCGGGAGGACGGCTATCACCTCAGGTAGAGACGATCCCTCCTCCGCTGCTGCTGCAGCCTCGCCGGCTGTGTCCTCTGGAGGGGCCATCGCTCTCGGAACCCTAAACCCCCTTCTTGTTCGCCCTCTCTTTGGCTCTCTGATTTAAATGCGACCTCTCCTTTTGAGATCGCCTTCGAATCGCTGACTGCCGAGAAAAAGGTTTGGGAGATGGAATGGTTGCCAAAATAGAAAAAACATCCTATACTCCAATAACACACTGCCATGTTAAGCCTGCCGAAGTTATTATTGACCATTATAGCAATTATAATAAATATTATTGATCTAAAAAATTTTAAATTTAATATTAAAATAATAGTTGTTATTATAATAATAAAAAAAAAAAAGATGATCGCAGCTCTTATTCTTTGACTTGCCAGATATTAATAAGGGATTTCAAGTAAAGTTCAATACTTCTAATGTTTATATTGGTGTTATTCTTTGCCAAGAAGGTGAATTACTTGCCTGCTTTAATACAAAGTTGAATATTTCAAAAAAAAAAATACTTTACCTATAAAAAAAATTATACTATTATTGGAGCTTTATATTAGATGAATATCCTAAAAAGTCAATTTATTGGCTTACACAGAACTTATTTTATACATGATCGAGCAATTTTTTCATATATATTGATGTGTTATCCATGGGGTTGATGGTTGTTATATATTATATTTTTAGAATAGAAAGTAAATATATTTGGTTATGATTAATAGGGATTGTTATATATTGTATTTCTAAAATAAGAAGCAAATTATATTTCTAAAATAGGAAGTAAATATATTTGATTCTAATTTATAGAGATTTGATGTAATTAGTTTTTTTTGTTAACATAGGATTTGTAGTTTGTATATATATAAAAGGTTGCGTTGCTAGGCAATTATATGACAAACATATTAACAGCTATAACATTAAATTCTCAAAATACCCCTAAATCAAATCTATTAAAAATTTATATACTTTTATATATTTAGTTTGAAAAACTTGCATTTATAAATAATAATGCCTAAAAAAATATTGATGCATGCTGATAAAAAAAAGTCTATATCATTCAAGGGTTATAGAAGAAAATTATTAAATATAAATTATTAGTTGATGCCAAGAAAATTATTCATAATATATTTCAAATCTTATATTATAAATACCAAAGAGATATATAAATAGTTTAGGTTAGACACATGGATGTCATTAAAAAAATAATATTTAATCATTTACAAAAAAAATAATTATAATAAAAAATAAATTAAAAGGATGCTAATTGAAGAAGGTGGATGTTCAGAGTAATCATCTTTAAAATATTTTATGTTCTTTACTTTATCAATTTGAAACATATATATATATATATATGTATATATATATGTATATATATGTATATATATATATATATATATATATATATATGTATATATATGTATATATATGTATATATATATATGTATATATGTATATATATGTATATATATATATATATATATATATATATATATATATATATATATATATATATATATATAGATAAATTATATCATCATAAAAATGTAAAGTATTTATATATAACTAGAAAATACTAGATTTAAAATTTTTTAAGATTAAAATATTTTTAATCTTCAAACATTTACTCAAATTTTTTATTCTTAAACTTTCAATTGCCATAATTATTTATTATATTTTAAAAATAATTTATTTTTAATATTTGGTTATATAAAATTAATTAAGATTAATAGAATAATTAATATATTTTTATTTTTATTTTTTTCTATTTAATTAAGGCTATGATCAAAGGAAGCGCATGGAAAGAAAGGAGGTCTATGCTCACATGCTTGAGCTAAAAAAAAGCAGAAGAGGGCATGGTGAGTGTTCGGATTAGCAAAGCACAGCAAATAATATCATGATGAAAGAAGAAAAGATCATCGAAAAATAAAGCTGAAATAATATATTCAAAAGAAAGAACAGCGGCGAGACTGAAGAAAAGAGAGAGAAACAAAGGGGGGATGATTTTGTTTTCATGGAAGAGAAGGAGGCAAGGCTAATTTTATCAAAAAAAAATTATCAAATTACAATATCTCCGGTAATATGGATAACCACCTCCTTCTTAGGTAATCTAGATTACTTCCTAGGTAATCCAAATTACCACTACAAGATAAATTATCATTACACACACAGACACACACACACATATATATATACCAAACATAGTTATCTAGTGGGTCCAATTTAAATTATCGATAATTTAAGTAGATTACAGGCTACCAAGCGCAACCTAAAAGATTGATAAATAAATACACATAAAATTATTTCTTCTTCTTCTTTTTTTTCAAGTTCTAGTTATATTTCATGGTATAGAGCCTTCAGGCTTAAACTCTGGAAAAAAAAAAATATTGGGGTTTTAGGGTTTTCTTGAGTTTCTATTTTCGGCAATTTATTGTTCTCACCGCTTATACCTGGGGAAGCGCTACTTATCGATCGATCTTCTCCAAGAGTTTTATTGCTAGAATCTTAGCACATGAGCTACACATGCTGATAGGAGTCATCCAGTTTATCACTCGTCATCGTGTGAGGGTGTGTTTGTTGCCAAAATCTAGTCCTTTTTTGTTCGTTCTGCTCGCCTCGACTTCTACAACAAGTTTTACTATCTATTTGGATCAGCATCTATTTGGTGTGGGATCTACTTTGGGATAGGTTTGGATTCTTTTGAGTATTTTTAACTAATTTGTTATAGTTTTTGCTTTGTTATTTGGCTGATATTTGATAATATAGAAGAAAAGAAGTTCGTTGTTGTGTCTGATGTGGTTTTTGTGATGTCTAAAATCATAGAATATAAACTTAATAGATATAATTATTTAGATTGGAGTAAAACTGTTAGACTTATTTTCGGAGTATTGCTATGGATAATCCTTGAACTAATAACTCACCTATTGATGACTCAAAAACCTTATGGCTAAGATAGGATGTGAGTCTATTTTTGTAAATACGTAATTTTATTGATAGTAATGTGGTTGATTTGATAAATCATTGTTAATTTATGAAAGAATTGATGAATTATTTGAAGTTTGTGTACTCTGGCAAGAAAAATATCAAACACACTTTGAGGTATACTAAGCCTTTTATCATGTAGAAAAGGGTGATAGATCCCTAACTGACTACTTTATGGATTTTAAGAAGACTCATGAAGAACTTATTTAATAATGATATGAAATTAAAGTTCAGCAAGTTTAAAGAGAAAAGATGACGAATATTCCGATGCTAAAATGATGACTTTTTTTTTAGCGTCGCCTCTACTAAGAATTATTGTTGTGATTATTGGATGATGGATTTGTTAGCTAAAGCATGAGGGCTTAAATTACTAATTCCAGTATAACAATATAAAGGTTCCTATATAAATTTTGTCTGCAAGGGATTCAGAGACTTCTCTTAGGTGTAACCATATGTAATTAAGCGCCCATAAATAAAGTCAATAAGAGCTCAGTTCTCTCCTGAACTTTCAAAGTTAATATACCCACCTTGATAAACCTCCAACTTACAGAAGGGGTGGAAAATGTAAAATTTAGCTTCCTTTTGCACTTGATTTAATTTACTCAGGATCTTTTAGCATGTTTTCCACATTTTATTCATGGTAAAGTAATTTTTAGGAGAAGGCCTGCATGCTATGCCACTCCCAATTAACCTCTCTATTAATGGCGTAACAAATGAAAATTTTTTTAACTACATGGTGAAAAGGGCAGTAGTGCAAATTTTCTACCTATTATGCAACCTTTTGCTTTAGTGTTACATATATTACATGAGGAAAGAAAAAGGCAAAATTAGAAAGACACCAGGTGGCACCGGACGCCGGAGTCGCAGTCACCGGCCACCCCCTACTAGGCCTGAACTTTTAACAGCCAGAGAGCGAGCAGCCAACCACACTGCCTGCCAGCATCCATTACCGATGGACAGCCACTCTCATCCTAATACTTCTGCCCGATTCTTAGCGTTAAGTCCCCGTGAAGCTCTACTTCGGCGAGACTTCGGTCGTCTCGCAGCCATTGCACGATTGCTGCCACCAGGCCTCCGGTGGCCGTTGTCCCGGAACCTACTCTTCTCCGACTCCACCACATCGCAGTCGGGGAATGTCGACGTCGGGTAACGCTTCGTGTCATAGCAGAAGGAGTAGGTCATGTAGCTTCGACGGAAGTCGCGCATGGCCCGCCGTCTCTCAGGAGACATGATGGCCAAGCCGGTGGCCATGAGCTCGGCATCATCGGCGCTGCAGTCTTTGGTGGCGGAGGAGGGACCTGTTGGAGGGGGTCAAGGCGGCAGCCGACGAGGGCGAGGTCGGTGAACTCGGAGACGAAGGGAGCGTAGTTGTAGTCGACTTTGTAGCGGCCACCAGAGGTCGCCCAGTTGGACGCATCCCAGATGGTGGCATAGAGGGACATGGGCTTCGATGGATAGTCACCTCCCATGGCCTCGGTCCGGCGGACCTCTCGGATCGAGGTGTCGTCGATGTAGAAGCTGGAGGAAGACAAGCAAATTAAAGAAAAACGTAATGCTAGTAAGAAAGGGTTTGCGGCAGGAACGGCGAAGGCCGGTTTTAGGCTCAGTGTTTTGAAAATCGGACCGGACCGCTCATCCGGTCCAATCGAGAATCCATCGTTAATTCGGTCCGATTTAATTATTAAAATTAATTTTTATATAATTAAATTTTATTATATTTTTTATTTAAATTATATTTATATTTTATTATTTTATATTATTAAATTAAAAATTAAATATAATATTATTTAATTCGATTAAATCGATTAACCTACAATCCAAATGTTAAGTTAGTTCATTGTCCAGTTCAATTTTTAAAACATTGAATTTTACCCATCCCAACCCTATATTTCATTGAAAAAATAATTTTTAGTTCTTATCCCGAATCAGAACTGAGACTGAGATATTATCCAGCAGCACGGTTGCTCTATCCTATCCTTTTCTTTATATATAAATATAGATCCAAAATAAATTTAAAAAGAAAAAATATATAAATTTGGTACATTTAAATATAGCCAAACTTAAATTTCATCATCATCGTTATTCTTTGATTAATATATTTCATAAAACCTAAAATAAAAAAAATAAAAAAAAATAACTTTTAAATTCATATGAATTTAAGAATGAGAAAAATAATTGAAATTTTTTTTTTTCTATTTTATCTTGTCCTTTTGAAGATGAAGGCTATGCAGACTCTACATAAATAAATAAGGGCATTTTATTCAAGCATCCATCTTTCAAAAAAAGTGTTATAATTTTTATAGTAACATTAGTTAGTCGTTGGAGGATTTCATGGAGATATACAGTCCTACGTTGCAATTAGTGCATGGCAACCTTTTTTTTTCCATGCACGTGGTGCATTTCTTAGATGGCCGGAGGCTGAAGTGTGGAATCAAAAGGGTTATAATATTGATGGGAAAAGGCTTGTTTTTTAATGGATGTAAAAGCTTGGGATGGGAGCATGACAACATGATATCTACCAAACAATGGAGGGGGTGATGAAGGCTTGCTTACATGATAGATTCGGTAGACCAGACGACGGAGTAGCGGTGGAACTCCTTGGTGGGATCGAAGGGAAGGTTGTAGCGTTCCTCGCGGCCTCGGCTGACGCTGCCGTTGCCGTAGACATTGGTCTGCACCCTCCACTCCTTGCCCCGGACGTTGCCCAGAAACTCGAAGTCCAGCTCGTCATGGTTCTTCTCAAACACATCTCCGTTTGATGTCTGGATTCGCCATCCATTCACAAGTAACATCAAATCCATTGAACATCGCCATAAAGCAATGGATCATTCAATAATCTAATTGTTGATTGTTCCCAATAATTGCCTGTTAGCAGTAAAACTATAAGGGTTCTAATACCAATCGGAGATCTTACTCATTTAAATTGAATAACTTTTCCAATATATTTTTTTGGGCAAGTTGATCTCTAATTAATCCTTCTTTTGGACTAAAATTGACCCCACGAAAAATAAAATTTTTTGGACGGCCCCAAAGGCCGACGGCTCCAGATGGCCCCGAAGGCTGACACCCGACGCCCGATAGCTCCAAGACAGGTGGCCCCAAAGGCCGACGCCCGACGGCCCCAAAGGCCGACACCTGGCGGCCCAAGGCCGACGCCCGACGTCCGACGGCCCCGAAAGCCGACGGCTCCAAGACAGACGGCCCTCAAGGGCCGACACCCGACGCTCGACGGCCCAGAGGCCGACGGCTCCAAGACAGGCGGCGCCAAAGGCCGACGCCCGACGCCCGATGGCCCCAAAGGCCGACGGCTCCAAGACAGACGGCCCCAAAGGCCGACGCCCGATGCCGATGGCCCCAAAGGCCGACGGCTCCAAGACAGACGGCCCCAAAGGCCGACGCCCGATGCCCGATGGCCCCAAAGGCCGACGGCTCCAAGACAGGCGGCCCCAAAGGCCGACACCCGATGCCCGACGGTCCCAAAGGCCGACGGCTCCAAGACAGGCGGCCCCGAAGGCCGACACCCGATGCCCGACGGCCCCGAAGGTCGACGGCTCCAAGACAGACGGCCCCCAAGGGCCGACACTCGACGGCCCCAAAGGTCGACACCCGACACCCGACGGCCCCAGAGGCCGACGGCTCCAAGACAGGCGGCGCCAAAGACCGACACCCGATGGCCCCAAAGGCAGACACCCGACGCCCGACGGCCCCAAAGGCCGGCACCTCCACGACCGGCCCCAAAGACCGGCACCTCCAGGACAGTAGGCCCCAAAGGCCGACACCTACCAAGCCCGGCACTCTCCTAGCCGGCCCCGGCCTCTCCAAGCCAGGCGGCCCCGGCACTCTCCTAGCCAACCCCGGCCTCTCCAAGCTAGGCGGCTCCAGCACGTTCCTAGCCGGCTCCGGCCTCTCCAAGCCAGGCGGCCCCGGCACGTTCCTAGCCGGCCCTGGCCTCTCCAAGCCAGGCGGCCCCGGCACTCTCCTAGCCGGCCCCGGCCTCTCCAAGCCAGGCGGCCCCAGCACTCTCCTAGCCGGCCCCGGTATCTCCAAGCCAGGCGGCCCCGGCACGTTCCTAGCCGGCCCCGACCTCTCCAAGCCAGGCGGCCCCGGCACTCTCCTAGCCGGCCCCGGCCTCTCCAAACCAGGCGGCCTCGGCACGTTCCCAGCCAGCCCCGGCCTCTCCAAGTCGGCCCCACCCCGGCACTGCCTCGCCTGCGGGATGGCCCCCAGCCATCTCGGGTCGACCCGGCTCGGCCCTTACGAGACGGGACTTACCAGTTCCCGCCAGATCAGCCCAGCGGCTCAAGAAACCGCCTCTCTGACGCACGCCGCCCGACAGCGTCAGACACGCGCTGCCCGACAGCGCCGATGCGTGCCGCCCGACAGCCCCGCCGACTGATGGGACGTAGCTCACTAACCAGCCCAGATTCACGCGAGGGCTCAGCAGAGCTTCTGATTCACGCAACCCCACGTGATCACGCCAGAATCAACCCCTATAACAAGGTGAACCCACTCACCAAATAGGTATGTGCGATAACCCCCAAATTCGCCATCTCTACTCTAAAAGGGATTCCCCCTCTTGGAGACCGCTCTTTTCCACACAAAACAGGGCTCACTCGAGCCCTTTTTCAGCTATGACCTCAGTCACTAACTTGGCCGTCGGAGGATCCCGCCGGAGCCCCCTCCGGCCCCGGGACATCCTTGCAGGCAATCCGGCGAGGCGAGGACTCGAGAAGCGCCTCCATTCCCGACGTTCAGGAGAGGTGATCGAGCGTCATCAGATTGGCGCGCCAGGAAGGGGGGATAAGAAAGAGTAGCGAACGTTCTCCCTGGGCTACATCTTTCGTCCCCCCTCTTCTTCAAGAAGCCATGGTGGTGACTCGAGCCCAGGACGCCTCCATCAGCTGCCCAGCGGGGTTTCCCCCGCCGGTTAGGCAGCAGGAGGCCGATCCCCCTGCTACTAACCCTCCGATTGCCGGCCCGCCGTCGGACGCCGCTGCCCAAACAGCGGAGCAGCTGGCAACCATCTCCTAGCAAGTCCAGAATCTCACCACCATGATCCACGGGCTCCAGCAGGAGCAGTCGGTGGCCACCCAGCATCAAACTGCTCCCCTCGCCAGTCAGCGGTCGGCGAGGGGAGGCTCCCCCCGACAAGAGGCCGGTCGGCGAGGGACCGGCCGACGTCAAGCTTCCCCCAGGAAGCCTCGGTGCGAGCCCTCCAAGCGGCCGCGGTCCCCTGACCACGACCCCAACGAGTTTCCTCCCAAGCCACGAGGAACCCAGGCGGAAGTCCCGACTTCCGTCTCCATCTCCTTCTGCCTCCTCTTCTTCTTCTTCCTCCGAGCCATCTCGAAGGGCCCCGACGACCAACCGCCAGGCGGAGGAACGCCTGAAGGAGTACAACCGGCGCCTCGATGAGCTCGCCAAGAAGATCAACCATCAGCCGGAGGAAGAGTTCGACACTCGTCCTCCCTACACTCGTCGCGTCCTGGAGGAACCGGTTCCCTCGAGGTTCTGCTTCCCCCAGGTGGACCCGTACGACGGTACGACCGACCCTCTCGACCACCTCGAGAGTTACAAAGCTATGATGCAAATCCAGGGCGCCCCAGACGCCCTCCTCTGCAAGGCCTTCCCCGCAACCCTGCGGAAGGCCGCTCGTGCATGGCACTCATGCCTGCCCCCTCACAGCATAGACTCCTTCAGAGAGCTGGAGAGGGCATTTTTGGCCCACTTTGACGCCTGCCGTCGGATCCCAAGGGTGGCATACAGCCTCTTCTTCGTCCGCCAGAAGGAAGGAGAGTCACTGTGGGACTTCATGTCCCGATTCAAAACCGCCGCCCTCGAGGTCTACCATCTCGACGACACGGTGGCCTCCCTAGCACTGAAGCGGGGCTCCTTCCGTCCCGCTTCACCTTCTCCCTGGATAAGAAGCCCCCAAACTCTTATTCCGACCTCCTCCTCCGGGCCCAGAAGTACATCCGCGCCAGCGAGGCTGACTCGTCCAGAAGGGAAGCCGGCAGGAGTTCCAACAAGAAGCCAACACCCACGGAACCAGCTGAGGGACGATCCAGGCAGCCCGAGCCACCCCGTCGCTTTGACCACCGGCCCCAGACGCTGGATCCTAAGGGGCGGTTTACTCCTCTCACGGCTCCGATCTCCCACATCCTACTGGAGATTGAGGAGGAGCCTTACTTTCAATGCCCACGTCCCCTAAAGTCAGTAAACCCCCACAACAAAGAGCTTTACTGCCGGTATCACCAAGACTATGGGCATGACACCGAAGATTGCCGCCAGTTGAAGAAGGCCATTGAAAAGTTTGTCCAGCATGGTCACTTGGGCAGGTTCGTTCGAGGAAACCTCGCGGCCTCAGGTGCGTCGGCACCTATAGTGCCTCAGATTTGCCTCAATAATGCCCCAACGGAAGGAGGCAAGCTGGCATCAAAAGGGGAAGCTTCTCCCCTGCATTCGGAACGCGGACGGTATTATCAGTAGCTTGCTGATTCTTTAATAAAGTATTATTCAGAATATCCTTGTCTTATAATGCTCTTGGGATGAGTATATTTCTTAGACAGAGACCGGCTCCGCGTCGGCACCAAAAACCGGCTCCGCGTCGGCACCAAAGACCAACTCCGCGTTGGCAACAAAGACCAACTTCGCGTTGGCAACAAAGACCGACTCCGCGTCGGCACCAAAGACCAACTCCGCATTGGCACCAAAGATCAACTCTGCATTGGCAACAAAGACCGACTCCGCGTCGGCACCAAAGACCAACTCTGCGTTGGCACCAAAGACTGACTCCGTGTTGGCAACAAAGACCGACTCTGCGTCGACACCAGAGACCGACTCCTCATCGGCACCAAAGACCGGCTCCGCGTCGGCACCAAAGACCCGCGAAGGCAAACAGCTGCGAAAAAGCTAAGTATACTACACTAAGAAAAAAGTTTCTTTTCATTAGTATCTGAATACGTTACAGGAAAACCACCAAGACCGACTCCGCGTCGGCAACAAAGACCGACTCTGCGTCGGACCCCAAAGACCGACTCCGCATCGGCACCAAAGACCGGCCTCCGGTTCGGCACTCAAGACCGGCCTCCGCGTCGGCACTCAAGACCGGGCTTCGTGTCGGCACCCTCAAGCTCAAGACCTGTGGATTCCAATCAAGAGTTTCCTGGGGGGCAGATCAACCCTGCAGAAGGAGACCAATTTCTTTAAAGAAAAGGAACCTGACGACTCTCAGCTCTCAGGTCACCCTTCGGGGTTCAGAAGGTTCTCGTCGGCCTCGACTTTGCCTCCTCAAAATTTTCTGAAGTTCTACACTCCTTTCGCTTAGCTGGTGCGAGGCACGCAAGCTTAAGGAGTGTGGGGGCATTTGATGGGGCCAGTTGACCACATGAAAATAAAATTTTTTGGACGGCCCCAAAGGCCGACGCCTGACACCCAACGGCCCCAAAGGCCGACGCCGAACACCCAACGGCCCCAAAGGCCGACGCCGAACACCCAACGGCCCCAAAGGCCGACGGCTCCAGGACAGGCGGCCCCGAAGGCTGACGCCCGACGCCCGACGGCCCCAAAGGCCGACGGCTCCAAGACAGGCGGCCCCAAAGGCCGACGCCAGACGGTCCCAAAGGCCGACGGCTCTAAGGCCGGCCGACGGCCCCAAAGGCCGACACCCGGCGGCCCCAAGGCCGATGCCCGATGGCCCCGAAGGCCGACGGCTCCAAGACAGACGGCCCCCAAGGGCCGACACCCGACGGCCCCAAAGGCCGACACCTGACGCTCGACGGCCCCAGAGGCCGACGGCTCCAAGATAGGCGGCGCCAAAGGCTGACGCCCGATGCCCAACGGCCCCAAAGGCCGATGGCTCCAGGACAAGCGGCCCCGAAGGCCGATGCCCGACGCTCGACGGCCCCAAAGGCCGATGGCTCCAAGACAGGCGGCCCCAAAGGCCGACGCCAGACACCCGATGGCCCCAAAGGCCGACGGCTCCAAGATAGGCGGCCCCGAAGGCCGACGCCCGACGCCCGACGGCCCCGAAGGCCGACGGCTCCAAGACAGACGGCCCCCAAGGGTCGACACCCGACGGCCCCAAAGGCCGACACCCGACACCCGCCCCGGCCCCAGAGGCCGACAGCTCCAAGACAGGCAGTGCCAAAGGCTGACACCCGATGGCCCCAAAGGCCGACACCCGACGCCTGACGGCCCCAAAGGCTGACGGCTCCAAGACCGGCACCTCCAAGACCGGCCCCAAAGGCCGGCACCTCCAGGACAGTAGGCCCCAAAGGCCGACACCTACCAAGCCCGGCACTCTCCTAGCCGGCCTCGGCCTCTCCAAGCTAGGCGGCCCCGGCACTCTCCTAGCCGGCCCCGGCCTCTCCAAGCCAGGCGGCCCCAGCACGTTCCTAGCCGGCCCCGGCCTCTCCAAGCCAGGCGGCCCCGGCACTCTCCTAGCCGGCCCCGATATCTCCAAGCCAGGCGGTCCCAACACGTTCCTAGCCGGCCCCGGCCTCTCCAATCCAGGCGGCCGGCCCCGGCCTCTCCAAGCCAGGCGGCCCCGGCACTCTCCTAGCTGGCCCCGGTATCTCCAAGCCAGGCGGCCCCGGCACTCTCCTAGCCGGCCCCGGCCTCTCCAAACCAGGCGGCCCCGGCACTCTCCTAGCCAGCCCCAGCCTCTCCAAACCAGGCGGCCCCGACACATTCCCAGCCGGCCCCGGCCTCTCCAAGTCGGCCCCGCCCCGGCACTGCCTCGCCTGCGGGATGGCCCCCAGCCATCTCGGCTCGACCCGGCTCGGCCCTGACGAGACGGGACTTACCAGTTCCCGCCAGATCAGCCCCAGCGGCTCAAGAAACCGCCTCTCTGACGCACACCGCCCGACAGCGTCAGACACGCGCCGCCAGACAGTGCCGATGCATGCCGCCCGACAGCCTCGCCGGTTGATGGGACGTAGCTCACTAACCAGCCCAGATTCACGCGAGGGCTCAGCAGAGCTTCTGATTCACGCAACCCCACGTGATCACGCCAGAATCAACCCCTATAACAAGGTGAACCCACTCACCAAACAGGTATGCACGATAACCCCCAAATTCGCCATCTCTACTCTAAAGGGATTCCCCCTCTTGGAGACCCCTCTTCTCCACACAAAATAGGGCTCACTCAAGCCCTTCTTCAGCTGTGACCTCAGTCACTAACTTGGCCGCGGAGGGTCCTGCCGGAGCCTCCTCTGGCCCCGGGACTTCCTTGCAGGCAACCCGACAAGGCGAGGACTCGAGAAGCGCCTCCGTTCCCGATATCCAGGAGAGGTGATCGAGCGTCATCAAATACATTAAACTTCAGTCCACTCAAGAATCAGACTTCAATTAAGTTATTTATTTTTTTCCTACATGATTAGAAATATTTAAAGTGTAATGTTGGGGACACCCTATAAGTCACCAATATAAATTTTACTTCAGCTCAGCTCATTAATTAAGTTTGAAATATACATAGATAAATATTACTATATATTACAAACTCTTTTAGTTTTGCTTATGGATAAAAATTTATTTTATAATGGAATCATTAAGATTTAATTAGTGTAATTTTAAATGGAGAATATATTTCAATAATAATATTAAAATCTATAATGCTTTATTAAACTTCTTCGAGTCCATCAAATTTGTTGATTGAAGAAATTTATTTGATTCACAAATAAAATTTTATTATTCAATAATCATCATGAATTGTTATTTATAGATAAGTCAAAGTTGAAGGTAGGCCTAACACATTGGTACGAGGCTTTGCATTAGGGCTCGTTTGGTATAAAAATATTATAGAATTTTACTTTTCATAAATTAGAATATTCAATTTGCACTTCTAGAATTTGTCCATGAAAATACTCTCATGTAGTTTGAATTTTTATATTTTATAAAAAAAAATCTCATTAATACAGTAAAATTTACTTTTTTTATTGAAAGTATTTTTTTTTTTCTTCTTTCCAACATACCTGGTATAACTTTTTTTCTAAATTAGTGAACGAGAGAAGAAGAGAAAGCTTTTGCACCTTTGCTTCATTTATAATTTTAGTATTTGATCATTTTTTATAACTCCATATAGAAGTTAAAATATATATAGTAAACTAAAAAATATTTAAGAACTAAAAGGTATAATTGATATTTTACACTATTTTTTTAAAAAAAAATTATTCAACCAAAAATTACACCTTCATTCTTTTTTTTAAAAAAGAAGCATATTTCTTGTGATCAATCAAACATAATAATTTAAATATTTTATGTCTAAAAATCTAATTTTTAAATATTTTATTTTTATTTAAAAGTGACATTTTATGAGTCAAACGAGCCCTGAAAGGAATTCAAGTGATGGTTGGCTGATGTTATATCATGGATTATAGGATAGAATTCCTATAGATCACAAGAATTAATTAGGAGGAAAAAATAAAAAACATAAAAAAAGAAATCACCACAGCTCCCAGTGGACCTAAAAGAAAACATAAATTATTAAGAGGAAGGAGAAAGGTCAAACGGCGTCAACTCACGTAGAAAGCGACGACGATGCCGGCCGTGTAATCCGACGGTAATTTGATGGACGCGCTGAAGAGCCCGTGGCTGTACATCTCCGTTGAAATAAATCCCGCCCCTATACATTAATTAATTAATTATTATTACTACTACTACTACTTTCCACAATAAAAAAAAAATAACTAAAACTCAAGGAATTAATGGAGAGAGATCGACGACGACGACGACGACGACGGGAAACGATGATGGTGCTTACCGGAGTTGCGGTTAAGGATGAGGCGGACGTTGCGGCCGTCGACGGAGCGGACGAGATTGCCTTCGCCGAACAGCGGCGAGAAGCCCTCGTCGAACGCCAGAGTCGGCACGTCGAAGCCGGCAGTCGCCGTAACCGCCTCCAGAAAGACAGCGACGAGCAACGGCATCAAGAGTCGTGAATCCATCTCTCTTTTAATTCTCTCTCTCTCCCTTTTTTTTTTTCTTCTATAAAAAATTTAAATATTTAAGAAAAGGAAGAAAAATGGGGATTTCTCTCTCTATATCTCTTTGTCTCTTCCCCTTCTCTATCCGGCAAAGGGATAAAGAAGGGAAAGGATTTCAAAGAAGGTTTTTTCTTTCCATCCACTTCTTCTCCTTTATTTTGGTATGTAGAAGAGAGAAGGTCGAGGGATTGAAGGAGGAGGGAGCCGTTGGATCGGAGCGCGTTGACCGGGTTGCATGCGTTCGAAGTTAAGTTTTGATAACCGACAGTTTTTTTAAATTAAATACTGGCATTTTTATTTAAATGTCACTAATTTTGATTTAAATGTTAGCGTGTTGGGTTCCATAGACTATTATTCATTTGAGAACCATGTTGGTCTCGAGCTCGAGCCCACAGTGATGTTTGTCTTAGCCCAAGATGAGTCCAATTTTAATTTCCCAGCCATTGGTTTTGGTCTCTATGATAATCCAATGGGGTAATTAACCCAGAGATTTATTAAACGAATTATTTTGAGCTTGATCAAGTTTGTTTTGAATTTATTTTGAGCTTGAACTCTAAGATAAGGCTTGATGTGTTTTCCTCCATTATTTCAATCTTAATTCGAGTTCACTTCCTAAGACAAAATACTAATTGACTAGTTCTTATATATGATCTTAAATTGAACTTCAATCTATTAGAACTTGAATCGATCTTTTTCAAGCCTAGTATAAGCCCAATTGACATGCTGTTAATTCAAAAATAAAATAAGCTAATTAAAATCTTGAGTTGGTCTTCATTGTTTATGTAATATATGATATGTGATGCGGATAAATCAACCGTGTTGAGCGACGGGCATGCTGAAGTTGTCGTGGGCTTCCAAATGAGATGGAGGGGTCATCTCCCTTCTTCGAAATCCTGCAAGAAGTCCCTGGCCGGTGTTCCCGGCGAGGACCCTCCGACGCTCAAGTTAGTGAACTTGTCACTCAGTTATGTAGAAGTCAAAAATAGTTGAGAGATAGAGAGCGATAGATCGGGAAAGAGAAAGAGATCCTCTTGCATTGAGCTCAGGTCCTCCTCTTATACCTATCTGGGGGGTTCCGTTTACCTCGTTCTATTGGAACCATCGAATCTTCCTTATTGAGATAAGTTTCTTTGAACGACGAGTGGTTAAGCCGTTGCTGGATAAGGGCCGCTTGTAGTGGTAACTGCCGATCGTGGTAGCACTTGCCCGTGATTTCAGTGAGTGAGGTACATGGCAATAGACCTTGAATCTCGGGATCTGTTGCTTGAGGCGGGTCATTGTGCATGCGAAAAAGGCACCAAGTTAGGACCGGAGCCATCCACTACAAGAAAATACTGAAATAGCGACGTAAATTTAGCGACGCATAATTGCGTCGCTAAATTGCGACCTCTTTGCGACGCCATTGTGACAACAAAATATTGCGACGCATTAGCGACCCATTAGCGACTCAATAAACCATAAAAAAAAAATTAAATTTTTAATATTACGACGCAAATATTGCGTCGCAATATTTTTAAATTAATTTTTTATTAAATATAAATATCAATAAAAATATTGCGACGCAATAATTACGTCGCAATGTTTTTAATAGAATTAAATATTTTAAATAGTGACGTACTAGCGATGCAATAAAATAGATAATTAGAAAAATTATTTTTATTTAGCGACGCACCAATTGCGTCGCAAATAATTGAAATGAAATTAAATTTTATAAAATTTAATTATCGGAAAAAAACATTGCGATGCCTACAAGTGCGTCGCAATGTTTTAAAAGAATTAAATATATTAAATAGCGACGCATTAGTGACGCAATAAATTAGAAAATAAGAAAAATTATTTTTAATTTAGTGACGCAACAAATGCATCGCAAATAATTTAAATAAATTATATTGTTTACAGTACAAATAGTTTACAAAATATTGCGACGCATAACAGTGCGTCGCAATGTTTTGAAAAAATTAAATATCTTAAATAGCGACGCCTTAGCGACGCAATAAAATTATAAAATAGAAAAATATTTTTAATTTAGCGACGCAACAATTGCGTCGCAAATAATTTAAATGGAATTATATTTTTTTATAATATTAATATTTAAAAAATATTGCGATGCCACCCATTGCGTCGCAATATTTTTTAAAAAATTAAATAAATTAAAATTAAAATTAATTTTGCGACGCATTAGCGATGCAATAAACCAAAAAATAAATTAAAATTATTTTAATTTAGTGACGCAATATCTGCGTCGCAATTATTTTAAATAAAATTAAATTTTTTAATTTATAAATATGAGAAAAAAATAATTACGACGTAACACAGTGAGTTGCAATATTTTTAAAAAATTAATTATGTTAAATAGCGACGCATTAGCGATGTAATAAGCCAAAATATTAATTAGGAAAATTATGTTTTAATATAGCGACGTACTTGTTGCATCGTAA